>JAZKJV010003391.1:0-414957 GCA_037367405.1 Ottelia alismoides | reverse complement strand
TGGAAATATGACTAAAGTACTGAATGAACCATCGGTAGAAAACGGACATGGCTCAGAAAAGACTATAACAACCTCAGATTGGACGGTAGAGTGAGCTTCTTGACGATATCCACCTTGTCTGGATCAACCTCCATACCCTAGTTGGATATGATATGACCAAGGACCATCCCTTGAGTCATCATAAAATGACTCTTCTCCCAAGAAAGAGTAAGGTTGACCTCAATGCACTGCTGAAGCACACGATCTAAGCAAGCAAGACAAGCATCAAACCCATCGTTGTAGACTAAAAAATCATTCATGAAGGACCTCAAATAATTCACCTACTATGTCCGAAAAGATGGAAAGCATGCACCTTTGGCATTTAGCCAGGGCATTACATAATCCAAAGAGCATCCGTCTAAAAGCATATGTTATAAATAGACATGTGAATGTCATCTTATCCTAGTCTTCGGGCGCAATGGACACCTGATTATACCCTAAGTACCTGTCAAGAAAGAAGTAGTGACGCTTCTTCTTTCTGATCAATGAATGGAAGCGGGAATTGATCCTTCTTGGTGGCATGATTCAATCGTCTGTAGTCCACACAGACCCTCCAAGAAGTGGGTACACGGGTAGCAATCTCATCTCCAAACTCATTCACAACTGTAGTGATAGCCATCTTCTTGGGTACCACATGTAATGGACTAACCCACTTGGAGTCGGAGATGGGGTAGATAAAATCGGTGCTCCGCCACTTATATATTTCATTCATGACCACTTCTCAAAGATCGGGGTCAGCCTACGCTACAACTTACGTGAAGGCTTGGTGTCATTCTCGAGATAGATGTGGTGGGAGCACAGGGTCAGACTTATCCCTTGGAGATCTATTACTGACCAACTGATTGGCTTGCAGTTCCTCTCAAGAACTCCATCAAAGAGATTCTTGGTCATCAGCCAAATCTGATGAGATAATGACTGGAAACATATCAGGTTCGCCGCAAGGAATATGTACTTCATGCTATGCGGTAAGGTCTTCAATTCTGGGCATGTGGGAGCTGGAAAATCTTGCCTCAGAAATGTTTGTGAAAATGCTACCAGATCTAATGTGAGAACTCTCGTTGCTCATCTGAACTCGATGAAGATGGCCCTACTGGTGTCTCTAGCAACTGCGCTAGCTCGCTCTATCTCCATCCTGGCTGTAGGATCTGTAGACATCAAACACAACAAATACTCATCAAAATCCTGGCAATCAAAATTTGGGTCTAAGTTTGAGGGATCTGAATCTAAGTGACACGAAATGAATCTGTGGAGTCTGAAGGTGTGACAAGAGATCATGAAATCGAGTCTGCCCGAAACTGCCTCATCATACGTAATCACAAAATCACACTCGTGGTGGATCTCTGGCTCTGAATTTATCATCTGTTGTGATCCTTGCTCTGAGCTAGCTGAATATCTGGCTCTCAACTCCTCAATCATCTCTATTTGTATACTCTCTCCCTTGACATGGAAGTATACCTTCATGTTATCATGATCAGACACAGCCTTTATTATCGCTAGGAAAGGTCACCCTAATATGATGTGGTATCGGTCACGCATTCAGGGATCTCCATGTCCAACACAACGAAGTCCACGGGGAATTTTAGGCCCTAAATGGTGAAGACCACATCCTTCAGTAACCCTTTTGATCTCTTGACAGATCTATCTGCAAACTAAAGTATTGTCATGCTCTGTCGAAGAGGGTCAACCTTGAAGAGGTCAAGTAAGGCTGTCGGAAGAAGGTTAATCAAAGACCCGATGTCTAATTAGTATGATCAAATCGTTGCTCGTGAATGTGGCATCTGACATATGGATCCCCTACATCTAGTATCTTGGTTGGCAATCGGATCTGAATAGCAAAGCATGTGGCATGGGTGGGCACATGGATCTCTGCAATGTGGTTGCACCTCTTCTTCCTACGGATTGTGGTCTTCTCTCTAAGTTCTTCTGAAAGAGAGGGATGTGCTCCAATGCCTCTTGTAGAGTTAGGTGGAAACAGAATCTGTCTATTATCTGCTCATTGAACTCTAGTTGTTGTCTCTTTTTGGGATTTTCTATTTTTTCGTCCTTCCCTGAGAAGAGTTCATGAGGGAAGGGGATATAGGGACCCTCCTTAGAAGCTTGAGGGTCTGAAGTAGGAGTGGGTCTCTGATCATGCAAATGGATGGAATCCATACAATCATCATCAATCACAATAGATGGACCGGGAGAAGATACATAATTCTTTCTTTATTCATACTTTTGTTTTTCAAAAAATTTCCATTTTTTGTATTCTTCTAAGAAAATCATCCTCATGTACATGAATAGGAGTCAAAACAACTGGAGTATCTATATAAGCACTCTTGGTGGCATCAGTACCACCGACAACATCTAAAGAAGTGGCATCAGTATCGTGCTCTAGCATATCGAGTGAAGAATTGGTGGCATCAACACCACCATCCGTAGCATTTGGAGAAGTACGGCATTAACACCATTGTCTGGATCATCGACCTTAATGACATCAGCACCACCATCATCAACAACAGCAGCGACATCGACACCACTCTCTATCTCATCTAGCGCTCTGGAGTATGCATCTAGATGTCGCCTAGATGAATCATTGCCTATTGGCTTCCTACCATTCCTAAGTGTCACAAAATCAACATCAAATAAATAATGCATATCATCAAGTACCTCACTAGGAGTGTCGTAGACTATACCTGCTCAGATTTCCTCTTCATATTGTTTGGATTTGGCTCGATCTGTGTAGGTATGGTGGCTTGCCCATGATGATCTCTCTCATCTTCAACCAATCATCCATCTCTCGCCTAAAAGTAGTCTGATGCTCTATAAGCATACGGACGAGATCCTCTAAAGCTGGGTTCTCATACGAGAGTGCATGAGAACTGGATGGGTTGCCTCGTTGAAAGTGTTGAGGCTAGCCATGCTGTTGTTGGTGGTAAGAGGGAGGGGGAGGCTGGTGAAAATAGGAGTGAGGTTGTTGTTGCATCCACGGTTGACCTTGGTACTGAAGTCGAGGAATGGTGTGCTGGGAGTATTGGGGTTGTTGTTGCTGTGTGCGTTGTCCTGACTATGCTGAAGGCTGCTGCTGGGACTGAGCACCTCCAGTGGACCATCTGAAGCATGGGTGATCACTACGGATATCAGGCTGTTGTTGGTGCTTGGAATACAAATCCCGTTGACTTCCATCAACGGCTCCATCTGCTCATGCAAAGGTGGGGGAAGGGACGCCAATGGTTGATCACTCTGATATACCACCATCTTCTTGTATGGTGGAGGAGGTGGTGGTGGTGGCAATTGGTACTACGGATTGGCTGAACATGCTCCACCTGAATGTGGTGATCCTGCCTATAAGAGACAGATGGATGTGACGGTCTTCTCCCCTGATCAGCATGTGACCTAGACTATGGCAAAGAAGTCATATGTGCCTCTTGAAGGCATATGCTCTACGTCTTAAGGTCACTTAACATATGGGCTAGCTCATCAATCTTGTTGAGCTTATCTAGGCACCGAAATGTCTTCTTCTCTATAATCTCCATGCTGTCCAACTTTTGGCTGATGATGCCCATGTATGCAGTTGATGACTATGCTAGTGTTACGGTTGTAGAAGATGAAGATGGACCGACCTCTATACATCCAACTCTGTGGTGAGACAATGCTTGGGGGGAGGCTTCCCCTAAGTGTAGACACTGGCATGGGTCATCACTGTATATTTCTTGACCATCTCCTCATAGATGCTCCAGAGCTGGTCCTCATACTTGGAAAAATAGGACCCTCCACAAGAGGCGTTGACTAGCCCCTACATTTCATGTGCCAATCCACAAAAGAAACTCGGTACTAGGTTGGGCTTGCTGATATCATGATGTGGACACATGTCAATGAGCTCTCTAAATTGATCCCAAGCCTCATGGAACTTCTCATTTGGGATCATGGTGAAATTATTGATCATGGCTATCGCTGCATTCATCTGACCGAGTGGATAATACTTGTTGAGGTACTCGATCCTCAAATGATCCCAGGTAGTAACAACCTATCCTAAGTGCTTCAGCCAGTAGGTTGCTCTGTCAAAAAAGGAAAATGAGAAGGCTATCAACTTGATCGTGTCCTTGTCCACCAGTCTGTCGTGGACTGTGCTGCAAATCATCTCGAACTCCTAGAGATGTAGATGGGGCTCCTTGTGGCATTCCCATGGAACTTGGGCAACAATTGAATCGTATGTGGATGAAGCTCAAAATCTCCTAGAATGTATGGCAACTGAATCCACTTGTGGGTGAGTGTTGCATCATGGTTGCACAACGATCTCATGGTGCACAAAGGTCTCTGTGGATCACGGGCCTCCTCCCGGTGTCTGTGCATGTCCGCTGCTTGGTCCACAGGTATCTCTCCTCTTCCACTGGGTCTCTCGAATCGGGCATCTGCTCTCCCATCTCGCATCTGTGTCAACTCTCGCCTCACCTCTGTCATGAGTAACCCCTAATCCCTTATCTATCTCTGCATCGCCTCCTGGGATGCCAGGAGGGTGTTGTTGATCGTAGCCTGATCAAACACGTTGTGAATATCTAGTTGTTCATCCTCTCTCCACTCTTGGGTCATCTCATCAGACTCTAAAAAGGAGAAAGAGTAGACCTTAAGAGTCACCAAGTCAACAAAAATCTGCTCTGACTGTTGTTTTTGTACCTCAGGTGATGGATTGGGAAAGTCAAATAAGGAGGCGGAATACTCGGGTTCGAGAGCGAGTGTAAGCTCTCGCAAATCTCCCTAGATGAATGGATATGTGTGTTGTGAAGCAGTGCCACTAACGGTAGCCTAAGAGACTGCCTACCCATCATCGTGATGTGAGGAGTAGTGAAGAGTAGATCTGGATTGAGAACAATGATGAGAAAACAAACCCCCAATTCAACAACTCAACACAATGAAGATCGTGAAGGCTCGGTCGTTAATCTTTTCTATTTTAGAGTTTAGTGAGAATACAGTTACTTAATCATACTTACAGATGAGGTCACCTAGGGTAGAACCTGACCAAGCCGGTGGTGCACACCCAACTTGGACAGAACTACTTCTGCTAAGGGTCGAAGGCAAGTTCTTGCATCTTAACCATACATCAATGAGTAATGTACAGGAGCATAGGGCACAAGTTCAGGGATTTGGGCTCTAATCCTTAGCGGCTACGTCCTCACCCACTCTGTCTGGAGATAAGTACCTACAAACAATGTGGGGTTTACTCTCCCCAAAATAATGAATGTGATCGTTATGTTTATTTTAGGGTCAAGTTTGTTTAGCAGCCTCGAGGGTTGTCACTGTTTTTGGATATTTTTGAATAAATACACATCTAACGAATTTTTTGATTTTCTTTTTCCAAAGTCCAGAAAACAGAGGGAGGAAGATGGAAAAGTCGATGCATGATGAAATCCATGATTCATGCACGAGATAGAAGGTGTACCTTGCTCCAGCAGTCTACATGCGATATGATCCACGCATAAATGTAAAGACATAAAATAAACTACCTATATGATGCAAGAAGAAACCATCCTAAATAGTAACTTCTATTACAGGAAGAACAAGGTGCTAACTATCTAGAAACAAGACGAAGGTCCGGTCTTCGATGTCGCTCGCTGCCCACTACAATGAGTCATGTCAGCGATGTATGTGACCTCTCTCGACACACTGTCTCAAATCCAAATAGTTAATAATTTATTTTACTAAGTCTAATCGATTCTATAGGAAAAGATATTTTATTAGATGTTTGGACCTAATCACTACCTGACTCAACCAAATAAAAGCCTAAGTCTAGGGCTCACACACAGAAAACAAAATAAAATAAAGTCAGAAAACTTGAATCCACGAGAAAAAAATAAAATAAAGGCAGTGAAAATGGTGATGAAAACTCAGTGAGGTCCCTCGAGTGCACTGGCACTTGGTGAAACTGACCCTAAGTAAGAGTGTCCAAAGTCTCTGAAAGTTATTACAAGTTTATACAAATATGAAATAAAATGTCTAAAATAAAGTCTAAACACGACGACAGTCTTATAGTCCTTCGGTTTCTCATCAGCTACTCTTTCATGCCGATTAGTGTAGAAATCCTAACCTCCGCCTCGCTCGGGCGCGTTCGCTCTTCGAAGATAGCCTCCCTTGCTCCACAGGCCCTCACAACAAAGGTGAAATAACAAGAGTTTCAGAAATAGTTATGATAAATATAAGCAAACAAAATCCAAGAAAATAAAGAGAAAATAAATACAGAAAGAAACAAACAAGAAAATAGACTCCTAACTTCCTAACCGTGCTTCCCAGATAGCGCCATTCTGAAGATGACCCGGATGACTAAGGTAAGTTGATTAATTAATGTGTCATTGTCACCCAAGCTATCTAAGTCAAAATTGAGAAAATTATTCAACCAAAATCAAATCAAGCAAGTAAAAAAGTGGTCTAAGCTAATTTTATTAACCTGGTATAGCGACCAGGTTCGAACATAAGGAGCACTATTATAAACCAGGTAGTCAAATCAAGAGATTTAAAGTTTTATTTCATTTTTTGGGGTTTTTAACTTTGCAAATTTTTAATTTTTGAAAATAAGGAAAACAAGGACAAATAATAAAAGACAAATACACACTCTTTTTGTATTTTTCAAATAGGGTAAAAATAATCAAAAAATTTAAGTAAATTTTTTTTATGTTTTTAATTATATTTTGATGTTTTTTGTGATTTTTGGATAATTTTTAGATGTTTTTAGGATTTTATAAAAATCAAAAACTGAGAAAATAACCTAATACTGCACAGTTAGTAGTGTTTTTCAAATTGAAAATATCAAATGTGCTAAAAACTCTTGGGAATCAATTTTATTAAAAACTATATGCAAATATATACAAACAGAGACCAAGAACACAATTTTTTTTATTTTTCTATGATTTTATATAATTTTTATGGTATTTTTGGGGTTTCACAAATTTTTAGAGTTTATGAAAGCAATTAAAATGAAAATTGGAAAGAAAATAAAACAAATCAAAATAAAGCTACTCTAATTTTTTAGGATTTTTAAGGCATTTTTCGAATTTTCATGCTTTTTCCAAGGCAAACAGGGACTTTCTACTATTTTTTTTAATAATAGTAAATAAAAAAATGACAAATGAAAATTACCACTTAAAGAAAAAGCTAACATGAACTACACCAAAAATTTATGCAATTGTTGGAGTTATTTTGTTATTTATTGTAATTAATAAAAAGAGAACATAAATTAAACAGTATACAATGACATGAATGCAAATATTTCAAGTTCTAGGGTCAAATATTAACAAGCAATAAATCCAGGAGCCCTAGTGCAACTAATCGAGAGAAAACGTGTGTTTCACGTGGTTCACAAAACACAGGGGTATACTTGTAAATACACAAAATATTTCTGCTTCAGATAACACATGAAAAACACAAGGAAAATATGCAAATTACCCACAAAAACACGTGTACAGGCACATGAGTTCAACTCAGCAGGACTAAAATGCAATTAATAAAAGTACAAGGTCTCGACTGCAAATGTTCTTCACTAATTATTACCATTAATGTACTAAAGAGAAATAAAGGAAATAATAAGGTAAAAAGTGAAATATACCCTTGCGGACACGTGGTGAGTGCACGTAGAGGTTCTGACGCATGACCCTGATGGATCATTGCTCATCAGATATGACTGCCTGGAGAATATGGCAGATGTGTGGTTGGTAGTCGGGAAAAGATCTGACGGTCAAGTTTTGGGCGATGACGTGTGGTCTAGATCAAATATGGAGGTAGGGTTTCTCATCCGATGACTAGTACGCATGCTGGAAGAACACGAAGAAGCTCTCACCGGGGTTGGTTTGATGGAGAATGTCTGGAGTTTAGTGCCTCGATAACTATCCAAAGGGTCCAACACGTCGCTAGAGTGGAAACACGTCGGATGGAGGTCTCGGATGACTCGGTGGAAGGCTCGATGATGATCTGGAGGTTGGCTTGCATGGAGATGCTCCACCACTGGAGTTGGGGGTCGATTCGACCCTCTAGCGCATGCCTGGACCTGCGAGGGCAATCACAGCTCGAGGGTGACACCTTAGACTCAGGTTATTTGGCTGAAACAAGGAAAGAAGCATCGAGGATATGGGATCGACCTCCGACGTACATGGAGGAAGGAGATCCAGGCCTAATCTCACCTCGATGAGCAAGATTTCGGATAATTAGGTCGTGAGGGAAAGTGGAGGGTGATATGGCGTGTCGATCGGTGCACATAGATAGTCAAGATGAGCCTCAGACCTGATGGTCAGTGGTGAGGGAGCGGACGACGGTGATGATGAATGAATCGATGGTGAACTGTGAAATGTGAAGGAAGGAAGATACATGATGCTATGGAAGTGAAGTGCGAAGAACGGCAGTGGTGGGGTTGTTGCCTCGACCGGGCTGTGGAAGACCTGGGAGGATAGTCACGGCGGAGTACTCCGACCACGAGCTGAGCTATGCTATATCGACCACCAAATCGAGCTCCCAAGGAGTCCGTCGAGATCCTTTCATGATCCTAAGGCTTCTAGTGGAGAAAGGGAGGCATACAGAGCAAGATAGGGCACGACGAAGCTTGAAGGATAGGATTTATAGGTCTCCCAGGCATCTGGAAGGATCTAGAGGCTTCGTGTGAACCGAGGTGGTTTCGGCGAAACCTAGGGATCTGTGAGGATCACATATCCTAGGGGAACATTTGGGTGCAAGATTTGAGGGAAAAGGTGGTCGGACCCGGGCTGGGGAAAGGAGAAAATGGGTCTAGCAAAGGAATGTCCAGTTAGACCTTGAAGGGGGGAGGTTGACCCAGGTCAACAGACCCGAGTTGGTGATGAATCTCCATTTCATCACCTTTATTCTATCATTTTGGCCCTTAAAAACCCTAGCCAATGCATGTAAATAGCATTATTTTGTACAAATTAACATTCATCACTTATTCTATTTATTGTATATAAAACATTATTTTTAATGCTAAAATTACATAATAGAGGAAAGAAAAGAAAAGGAATAAAATACCAAAAGTATTTTATGACCCTAAACGAGACCAAGTCAAGAATTGATTTGGTTGACAAGGGATAAGGTGGGGGAGATAAGGGCCAACTACACAATAAAAATTCCATTCTTTTATTCGTCATGTTTGGGACCCATTTTATTCTTTATTATTGATATTTCAAATAAAGAAACATTGTACATGAAAGATGAAGATAATAATGTATAGAAAAATACAAAATTGAGTTTTGTACAAAAATAATATCCAGTGTATCTTTTATACTCTAAACAAAAAGCCAAAATCCCAACTTCTCAGACCCATATCTCATAAATAAAAACTCAAAATATATCAAAATCACCGTTGATTGAATATAACTTTTAATAAGCTATTTAATGAGGGTGGTTTCACATTTTTTTGGAGTTAAAGTGTGAGATTTTGGACCCCATTGTACCATATACTTGAATAAAATATTCATTTTATTTATTTTTTTATTATTTCTATAATTTTATATTTTTATAAATAGTATATGTAACATCAGTACATATTTATAGAAAAAAACCATAAAGAAAACACAAAATAAAATAAGTATATATAAACACATTGATGAAATACCTATACTTATACATGTATAATAAATACCCCTGTTTCTATAAATGTGTATAATATATCAGAAAAGTACAATAAAAATGTATTTGTGGACATAAAATAAGCCATAAATATATAAAATAAGAAAATAAAAGAATAAAATCGAAAATACAAAATAAAAATAAAACACCCAAAACATAGATGAATATACCTATAAGTGTACCCTTAAAAATTAACTTGTAATAATCAAACCCAAAAAATAAATAAAAATCATATTAAAATACTACATAAAATAATACACATTTTTTTATTTTATACCTAAAAATTAATAAAATCATTTACTATTTTTGAACCATTTATTTTTTAATAAAAATATTGGTTTGTCATGACTTCGACTGATGTGGCCCAATCATGTCGCATCATTCATTGACCTTCGGTCAACTGGTTCCTCTAGCATCTGACTTGACGCAAATATTGTTTCCCTCAATTTTGCGCCCTTTTTCCCAGGCTTCTCATCACTCAGATTCGAAGGGATCTTTCACCAAACATCTCTCTGATCATCGCTAATCAACGCCATACCTCTAAACCCTTGTAAAAATCGTGGATTCATCCTAAATCACCAGACAATAAGATTACTTAACTCTTTTTATAAATAAAACTCAAGCTTGTTCCTCCCCTTTTTGATCCCTCTCTACAGTCTGAATCGAGTCCAGGTGATCCGAGAGTATGTCGCTTGTGATAGAGATGGATTCTCTGCACCTAGGAGCGTGCTAGGAGGTGGAGAGGAGGTCCATAGTGGTCCTCTGACCATCCTGCTCCCTACTTCACCATAGGTATAAGAGCTGCGCAATTTCATTTCATAGGTAGCATTAGGTATCCTCGTTTTATTTTCGTTCTTAGTTTAGCTTTACATGCATTAGATTAGCTTAGTTTCCAATCTTAGTGATCGTCGGAGCCTCTATGGCTTAGGCCATTTCCATGAGTTCTATGCATGTTCCAACCACCATGATCGCCTCATCCTAGTCCCCATCATGTTCTTCACCTGATCAAACCATCAGACCAATCGGATCGAGCCTTTATCTGAGAACCGAGGGTCCTCCTCCGCCTTTCGCTGGACCCTTTCCACCCACCTTCATCCCTATATAAACCAGCTTCATTTATGGCCGAGGTGCATCGCTTCACGCCAAGGAGTATTTTCATGCAGGTCCCAACGACAATGTACCCTTCTTGGGTCAATTTCGACCCTACAGGAGACTCTTTAAGTGCTCCGCCTTCATCGACCCTGGGTCCTGGGCCTTCCTGAGCACATCAGCCATTGCGGCCAGCCATCTCAGAGGGGTAGAACCCAAGACCTTCATCGGAGACCGCTAGATTGAGGAGAACGAGAAGATTGAAGGACATGGGAAAACTTGTTCTTCCCTGTTCTTCTAGAAGAGCAGCCAACGTTGGATCAAGGGGTGCGCCCACTTCTAATCCTAGCCCTTGATCCAGCGGAGGAGTGATGTGGTGTTGGACCATCCAATGCCTTCAAGTGAAACGATTTGGTTTGTCGATAAGCACCTAATAAGGGAATTTTACCCAGACCCCCTCTGCCTTTTACATTTCATTTTTTAGTATACTAAATGTATTCTAGAGTGTAAATATTTTAGTAAATATTAAAATAAGCCCCCTAAGTTTTCTTGTATTGTCGATTTGTCCATGCTAGCTCATCTCACGTGGGGTACCATGTGAGGTAGGAAATTTACATGCATACCCCTCTAATTTTCTGTATTTATATTTAGTCTGAGAATTTGTATATGCAATGTACACTTTTGTGGATAAATTGAATAAAGGACCAAATATTTTGTCTATTCGCATGTATACCTGTACCAAGCGTATAATATTTTTGTATTTACGTGAAAATTGCATAAATGACCTGGAATTTTGTACTGAGGGTTTGGGAATGAAGAATACTTTTATTATAATTGCAATTTGATCCCCTGCCATTATTTGCTTGGGATGGTGTATTTAATTTTTATTTAAGCTTGGGATGCTTGGTATGGTGATTCTTAAAAATAGCTCCTCTTCAATTTTTATTTTGTAAAAATTATAATGAATGCTTGGGATGGTGTATTTAATTGTCATTATTTTTTTTCCAAGGCATTTCATTATTTATTAAAAATCGAGCAATGCCTTCATTTTCCCTATTTATACATAAAAATCGAACAAAATATTTAAATGCTGTGAAAATCACAAAAAAACTATGTCATATATTATACCATATATTAACTCCATACCAAAAATCCCTAAAAATAAAAAAAGAAAAATCATAAAAATTAAATAGCTCCAAAATTCATTTAAAATATATAAAATTTCCAAAAAAACCAAAAATATTTACTTCTCCTCGATTTTCTTTATATTAATATCCATCTATTAAAATTGATTTGAAGATTTTTGGACTTTATTATTTTTTTTAATATCCAAATCAATTGAGCTTATCTATTTAATCCCTGGTTTGGGATATTTTGACATTAAAAACCCATAAAAATTAGCAAAAATACTAGAAAATTCACAAAAACATGAGAAAATTATTTAAAACCAAAAAAATATTTTATTCCATATATTTTATTTCTTTTTTTAGTATGTATAGGTATATAACCCTATATTGTATATAAACCTTATATATTCCTATAATATATACTTAACTAAAAAATATATTAAAATCAGAAAATATAAAAGATATTATTATTAATATGGATGTATACACTAATATATATAATAAAATATCTATGTATATATAAATGTGTGATTATCTTATATGTATATATTCACCTAATGTGTATATAAATATATATGTATATATGTATTAATCTAATATATAGATTTTATTATTATTATTATACCTACGTATCCACTAAAAAACCCACATAATGAATAAAGGCATACATGCACATAATATGGTTAGAAATGATCCTAGGCTACCTGACTTGCTCTATGTGGTTCGACCTCTATATGCTTACATGTTATACATCTTTTGTTGTAGGGAATAATAAATTTTAACTCCATATTTTTGTTATTCATTGATTAATTAATATTGTGGGTTAATTGCAATTTGACTTTGGTTTCTTGGGGTCAATGCATCGACTGTGGTCTTGTCTTGTGAGATCGTGTGACCCTCAAAAAATCCACTTCATCTTTTGACTAATCAGAAAAAAGGATTTACAAAATTAAATAAAAAATAATAAAAAATAATAAATGATTTTAAAATAAAAGGTTATAAAAATAAAAAAATGTTGGTTATTTTACAAGCTATTTTTCTGTGATTTTTAATATTTTTAACAATAAGTATATTTTGGTATATACAATATATATTATTATGCACAGGTATAATATACCTATATATTATATATATTTATTTATTTATTTTATTGTTTTTACAAAAATACATTGTTTTATAGTTTATTTATTTACAAAATAATTTCAAGGGTTTAAAAATATTTTTATTCGATTTTTACAAGTTAATTACAAGTGTTAATAAATTAGGTTTTTGTACAATATATACATTATTGGTCTTTTGTATAATGAAGAATTGAGTATATTTTTATTTTATTTTGTATTTTATGAATTTTATTTTCATTATTAGAAGTATATAGAAATGTTTAAAAATACAATATATACCATTTATATACAAAATAAATAAATAAATAAATACAAGTATGGATATGTACAATTATACACAATCTAATTTTTGCGATTAATTTTATTATTTTCATCACATTTTTATTTACAAGTTTTATTAAGGAAATTAAATTATTTTGAGATTATTTTATTTAAAATTAAAAATATGTGATGGATATATACATGATGAGTAGTGATGAACATATACAGTGAATAAGGACCTATCTCTCCCTACTTTATTCCTTATCGATCAGGCTAATATTTGACCTTCTCACGAGGTTTGAGTCAGTCTGTACTTGTTACATACTTAAAACCTTATTTTTTTCCTTTTTCTTTTCTTTGTTATTCTTTTATTTTGGATAAATAAGTGTTAATTACACAATATTAACAAATGCATGCACAATGCTAATTTATTGGATTTGACCTATATTTACAAGTATTTTGCATAGGGAATTTGGCTAAAATAAAAGAATAAAGGATGTGAATCATGAATTCATCACCTGGCTATTGAGGAGACTTGAGCAGAGTTTTATGACTCCCAAAGGCTGTTGTGTTTTAAATCTGATTCCCAATAAGGTTCTGACTGCACCTAAAATTCAAAGGTCCGACTTAAGCTCTAAATTTTGAATTTGTGAAGACAAGTTTAAAAATTAAAATCAATCTAATTTCTTTCTTTTTCTTTTCTTTATTTTCATTTTCCACACTTATTGCATAAGTGTTTGCTAAGGACTAGCAAAGGCAAGTATATGGGGTGATGGATCTCCATTTCATCACCTTTATTCTTTCATTTTGGCATGTAAACCCCAGCAAAATGCAAGTAAATAGCATTATTTTGCACAAATTAATATTCTTAATTATATAAATATTGTATAAAATACATTATTTAAAGCCAAAAAATAAAGAAAATAAAAGAAAAGGAATAAAATGCCAAAGGTATTTTATGACCCTAACCCCGAGACGTAGGCATCTTGATGACTGGATTGATAAGGAATAAATTAGGGGGGAGATAAAGGCCAAAATACAATAAAATCCCATTGTTTTACTCATTAATGATTCATTTTAGGGACCTATTTTATTTTCTATTCTGTATACCTCAAATAAAAAAACTTTACACATGAAAGTTGTGGACAATAATATATAGAAAAATAAAAAATCGAGTTTACATAAAAATAATATACAATGTACTTTTTATACAAAGAGTAAAAAGTCAAAACCCAAACTTCCCAGACCCATATCTCCTCAACAAAAACTCAAAATGCATTAAAATCACTTTTATCTATATATAACTTGTAATAAGCTATTTAATAAAGTGGTTTCACTTAATTTGGAGTTAAGATGTAGAAGTTAGGTTTTGGATCCATATTGTATAATTTACCTAAATAAAATATTCATTTTATTTATTCTTTATTATTTTTATATTTTTATATTTTTATATTTTTATATTTTTGTAAATATTATTTATAATATATGTACATATTTAGAATGGAATAAGTCCATAAATAAAATATTAAAATAAAATAAGTATATAAAATACATAGATGAAATACATATACTAATACTTATATATTATATACCTATATCTATCTAAGTGTACATATGACATCAGAAAAATACTATAAAAATATATTTATGTATCACCAGATAAGTTATAAATATATAAATCAAGAAGATAAAATAATAAAATAAAAATAAAAGTAAAAATAAAATACACATAATACAAGTAAATATACCTATAAATAAACCCTAAAAATTAACTTGTAATAAATAAGCCATAAAAATAAATAAAAATCATATTAAAACAATACAAAAAATATAAATAATTTTAATGTTTTAACCAAAAAACAATAAAATCATTTAATAATTTATTTTAATTTATTTTTGATTTTCACTTCAATTTTGTCTTTTTGTGGATGCCATGACCCAATCAGGCCATGCCATCCGTTGACCTGGGTCAACTCCTCTGACCCAGGCTTGGACTCGTCAGAACCTCACATCTGACCTATCTTCCTCGATTTTTCGTGAAGGATTCTTTCACCATTTTAAGTAAATGTCTTCTTGACTTTTCCTCATCGTTCATCCGCCATTCATGCCACTAGCATTCCTTAGACGTCGCGCCTCTTCATCGAGCACCATTCCCCGACATAGTCGCCCAGGTATAAAGCATCACCTCCGAGCTATCTTGATTCCTTGATACCTCTTCCACCTCCAAACCCTATATCCAGGCCTTGAAGAACCTTCTTACTGACAATAAGAAGCGATTCATTTATTCCATGGGCTGGTTTTGTCTAGAATCGAGGAGATCCAAGCTTTATTGTTGATGAATCCATGATTCATTACCTTTATTCTTTTATTTTAGCCTCATTTCCTTAGTCAAATACCTGTAAATATCCATTAATTGCATAAAATTACCATTTTGCATGCATTTGTTAAATATGCATTTTTAACACTTTTTGTACATAAATAAAAGAATAAAGAAGAAAACAAAGAAAAGAAAAATAAAGGATGTATTAATGCAATAAACGCAGACTGACCCAAACCCTGAGAGAAGGTCAAGACTTGACCTGATCGACCAGGAATAAAGTAGGGGGAGATAGGGTCTGCAATTCAAAAATCCAAAAGTATTTTGTAAACATTTTTCATGTATATTTGTACAATACTTACATTATTTTATTTGTACATAATTTGACCTCAAATTAATCATTTTTGTAAACAAAAGTTGTAAATAAAAATGTGTTGTAATTAATAAAAATAAGTGTAAAATAAAATAATGCACATATTGCAAATAATCATACCAGAAAAAGCCACAAAGCACTAATTGAAACACCAATTCCGCATACGAGCTCAAATTGAATCACACTCACTTCTATTATACTCTAAATTAAATTATCTTTTAAATAGTTGTGGTTTCATAATTTTTGGTGTTACGGTTAAAAAGTTGGTTTTTTGGTGTGTTGTGTGCAATTTCACCATTATTTGTTATACATATTTTCATATTTATTTTTAGTGCACATAATTGCAAATATTATTTTTATTAAGAATAAAAATTAAAAAAATAATAAAAAATTAAAACAAATCATATATAAAAAATATTTCATTATTTGTACAAGTGTATATTGTATTATATGTATATTATATTTGTATACAACTAACTTCCTTATTTAAAATTACCAAAAAAATTAAATATCTAGCTTTTAATAATTAATTTAATTTAATTACGAATTTTGTATTTATATTTATTTATTTAATTCATTTATTTGGTTTAAAAACTTGCCTTGTATATTAGATTTTATTCCATACCTTAAATAGTCATAATTAAGGTGGTTAATTAATTTTTAATTAATTAATTTAATTTAATTTAATTTATTCTGAATTACATAATTAATTATTTATTTAATTAATTAATTAATTATTTATTTTATTAATTCACCCAATAATAACCTTCCTCATTTGTAGATATTTTCTTTTTTTGATTTTCTTCCTCTTTTTAATGGGCTCCTCCTCCCTCATTTCCTCTTGATCAATCTTTGGAGAGAGGAGCCCGATCTCTGAGAGCTACTCGTCCAGAAGGGTGCCCAGCCTCCGATCCGGTTGGTGATAGCGATTCGGTCGTCGTCGAGGCCATCACAGCGTGTCCGATTCCAAGGTGAGATCCATTTTATTTCTTGTCATTTTTCCTAGGTAAAATCGTAGTTTAAATTTTTACCTTGATTTCATTAATCTTTAGGTATCTTAAAATCATAAAAAAATCCACATCTCAAATTTTTTGATCCGATTTAGATTTCACTTTCATTCTCTCGATCTACACGTTCACATTCTACATCGCACAATCTTTCACCTCCAACCGTAAGGTGGTCGGAGACACGGATCTCTCTTCCATATCGCAAGATTCGCCCGTTCACACATCCCATTTTTGTGTACAAGTAAAAAAGAACATAAAACAGATTTTCCTATTTATCTCAAATTTGTTTTTGTAGGAGAAATTTAAAAAAAAAAATAAAAAATTTTGCAGCTCCTGTTTACAGTTTCAAAAAAACTTGCAGCTCCTATTAATAGTTTCAAAAAAAATTTGTAGGAAAATATATAAAATTTAATAAAAAAATCCTTTACAGCTCCTGTTTACAGTTTCAAAAAAATAAAAAAAGTTTTTTTTATCATTCTCTCTGATTACAATAAAACAAAAAAATAAAAAAACAAACAAAAAACAAAAAAAATAGCTGCAGGTGACGTAGCCCCTGCTCTACGCCCCCTCGTTCCATACCACTGCCATCCCGCAGCGCACGCGATCGCACCTAGCATCGCCCCCAACCGCGACTGCGCGGTGGTGCACTCCTCCGCCGGCCTGTGCGCTGCCCAAAACTCCGAGGTGGAGTGCCGCCCCCACCTGGGCCTTCTGCAGCAATTACGCCCTCTCCTCAGCACGTGCGCCGCCCAGCCCCGATTCCTCACAACCTCCACGCCTCTAGAGCACGGCGCTCAACGCCGCTGTCGTGCGTCACCTCCGCCACGAGCGTGCGGTGGCACCCTTGATCTTCCGCGCGAAGAAGCTCGTGCCACCACCGCTCGACCGCGTCGCCCAGCCACCGCCCTCGCCGGTCGACGCTGCCCTCCCATCGCCTCCCCGCGCGCGAGGTCGGCACAGCCCGCCGCTCGGTTGCGCATCCTAACTGTCGTCTTCAGCCCACCGCCCCGCGAGGTGGGCGCGACCCCGCGTTGGGCGCCCTCCAGATCTACGGCCAGGCCCCTCTTCCCCTTTTGGGTTGAACAAAGCTACAGGAATCCTAGGGCTGTGTTTTTTAAATAAAAAATTCTATTGGAA
Organism: Ottelia alismoides; assembly: GCA_037367405.1. NCBI lineage: Eukaryota > Viridiplantae > Streptophyta > Magnoliopsida > Alismatales > Hydrocharitaceae > Ottelia > Ottelia alismoides. The sequence goes on along the minus strand of JAZKJV010003391.1, from coordinate 396,889 downwards.
AAATTATGAAGACGCCCTCTAAAGTTTGGAAAACTGCAAAATGTGCCCTTGAACTCTAGAAGATCACATGCAAGGCATGCACTAAATTACCCATTCTGCCCGCATCTTTATTTTTATTATATTTCACCGCAGAAACTTTCAATAATTGCACTTTATCCCCTGTGATTTCAGACTTTCATTTTGCATGCTCTTTTCATTAAAATAAATGTTTTTATTAGTTTGAAAATTCTCAAAAAAATAATGTATGCTCTTGCTATGCGTGTGAACATTGTATAAATTTTTCATAGAATTTTGTTGCTATTTAAAATTTTAAAAAAATAAAAAATAATGTCTTTTTGCCTGTACAAAATTAGAAAATTCATAAAAATTCGAAAATTAGCCTAAAAATTCAAAAAAAATATTTTAGGTGTATTTTTGTGTCTTCTAAGTTCTGACCAATTTTTGTTTATTAACTCTTTATAAAACCAAAAAATTCCGAAAAATGAAAAATCATAAAATAATTGTAGAAAATTTTAGAAAAAAATCCAAAAATCTGATCTTAGTCTTTGTTTGTAGATATTTATCGGTAGTTTATATTACAAATAATTTCCAGGAGTATTGGGCAGTTAAATTATTTTTAAGTTGCAAAATACTTTTGGATGTGCATTGTTTCCCTTGAGTTTCACTGTTTGATTTTTATAAAATCACAAAAACATCAAAAAAATCTAAAAAAAATACCAAAAACATTTTAAAATATATAAAACACAAAAACCATTTTCTTTTTAATTTTCTGGGTATTTTTTATTAGTCTGAAAAATACAAAAAGAGTAGTATTGTGTGTTTTTTATCCTTTGTGCCTTTCGAAAAATAAAAAAAATCAAAATTCAAAAAATCACTAAAAATCATTTCCGAAAATTGACTACTTAGTTTTTAAATCGTGCTCCTTGTGTTCGATCCTGGTCGCTATACCAGGTAAAAAGAATAGCGAAAAATGCTTATATTTTTTAATTGATTTATCTCTTTTATTAAGTGGTTAAAAAATATTTTTCTTGTTGACTGATTCGAGTGGTTGAGAACAACGACACATTTGAATATTTATTTTTCCCATCTTAACCTATCGGTTTTCAGCTCATCAGAATGGCGTCGTTGCCGAGGAGCACAGATTTGTAGTCATTTTTCATTTTTTTTCTCAATTTTGTCTCTAAATATTACAACTGTTTTCTGACCATCATCTGCTTTGATTTTTGTGCGAGGAACCGCTTGGAGGGTGACTCGGATTCTTTTTGGTGGACTCACGTAGGAGGAAGAGCAAAAGAAGAGAAGAAGATAGTCGTGATATTTTAGAGAACAATTTGACATTATTGTAATAATTTAGGACTTTATAATTGTGGACTTGGACTTTTCTCGGGGTTTGTTTCACCAAGTGTCGGTGCACTTGGGGGACCTCACAGTTGTTTTTTGTGTTTTTGATTTCACCGCAATAACTTGTTATTTGATTCTCACGGATTTAGCCCCTAGACGTAGGAATTTTGATTGATTAGGACGCAATATTCTAAGGCCCAACACCTAATTGTTTATCTGTTCCTGTAGAACGTAATTGGACCTTGGATAAAAATTAATTGAAAAAGTTAGTTTAATTGAATTTGAGACCACACACTGTGAGGAGTCGCATATAGCACTGGCAGGACCCGTTGTGGCGGGCACGTAGTGACTCCCAAGATCGGACTCCGGACTCGATTCGGTTAGCTAACTATTGTTCTTCACAATCAATAGAAGCTGCTTGTCTAAGACTGATTTCCTCATGCATCATAAGTTAGTTTACATTCTGAGACTTTTCCTCCTCGCTCATCCGCCATTCATGCCACTAGCATTCCTTGGACGTCATGCCTCTGCGTCGAGCACCATTCCCTGACATAGTTGCCCGGGTATAAAGCATCGCCTCCGAGATACCTTGATTCCTTGATCCCTCTTCCACCTCCAAACCCTATATCCAGGCTCCGAAGAACCTTCCTAGTGATAGCAGGATGCGATTTAGCTATTCCATGGGCTGGTTTTGCGTAGAAGCGAGGAGATCCAAGCTTCACCGCCGTTTCCATCGGAGCTCTGGTTTGAGTGGTGTAGACAAGGTAAGCTTCTCAATTTACTTGTTCTTTCTGTTCTCTAGGATATCAGTAGTGTATCGACGGAGCTCCATCTCCGCCACCTATTTCCGACCAACGCCGACTACTTCCGTCGCACCATTTGCCTCCACATTCTTCCACTTCACCTTATGAGCATCCTGCGCACCTTCATCCATCTCGTTCCTACACGGATTGAGAACTCTGGCCTCCTCGACTGCCACATCTCCAGAGACCATCATCTCGACCAACCCCTTGCCCATTTTGACCCCTGAAGCTCTCTGGAGCTTCATGATTTTGTCCCTAATCTTCTCATGTAGGATACGAAGAGAAAAGCCACCCTTTTAGGGGGCATCAAAGACCAAGAGTCCCCCCTCAAGTCACGAGCCTCGTCGGACCTCTTTCAGTGGGTCTCGAGCCATTTTGAAACCATTAGAAGACATAGAGTAACCCTAGGAGTGTTTAGATCCATCCTAGAGCTCCTGAGGATGACGAACGAGAGAAGGATGGCATGTTGTACTTCACCATGGAAGAGTTCTTTCATTGTTCTTCGTGCGTGCCTAGTTACCATCCGATCTCATGCCCACGCTCCAGCACAGCAACAACTGTCGAATCTCCAAAGACCTCCATCATAGGATCTAATCCAGAAAGTCGTGTCTCGAAGGGGTATCTGTCGTTCACTCGTTGACGCGTGGAGAAGTGACGCTCATCTCATCGTTCACCCGCGCCTATTATGGGGTATTTTGCATACTCAGACCGAATTTTTTTGCATTTTTAATTGGCCATGTAATTTTATATAGATGTTTAAAACATTTGGTGGAATTTCATGTGAACCCCTGAGTCTATTTATTTTTACACATTGGTCCATTCTAGGTCACCTCGCGTGTTGTCCCATGTGAGGTGGCATTTTGCAGACATACCCTCACAGGATTTTGTATTTCGCTATAGTCTAGAAACATTTTGTATTAGTTATATAGTTTTGGATAAATTGCATTTTATTCCATGCCTTTATTTTTTATTTGAAATTGTACCCCTGCTACTTCATTAATTTTTGTAGTTATTTGTATTTATTAAAAATATCATCTATACTCCAAAAACTCTTAAAAAATAGGATTAAGTGCTTGTTAACATCTAGATTCACACTATATTTTTTCAATTTTAGGTATTTTATTATTTAATAAAAATCAAAAGAGTGTGTTTTTTGTCTTATTTAACTTATAAAATACCAAAAAATATAAAACCATTTTGAAAAATTCCCAAAAAAACGTATTTTCTTTATTTCAACATTTTCTAACTCTAGAACAAAAATCCCTAAAAATAGAAAAAGAAAAAGAATAAAGTTAAAAGGCTCCAAATTCCATTATAAAATTATAAAAAACTTCTTAAAACTCCTAAAGTATTCATTTCTATTTTATAATTTTCTTTATATTATTATTTATATATTAAAATCAATGTAGAAAATTTTGGACAATTTTTCCTATTTTTAAATTCCAAATCAATTCAGGATATTTATTTAATCCTTGTTTTGGGTTTTTTTACTTTGTAAATACCTAAAAATTAGTTTAAAAAATCCCAAAAAATCACAAAAATAGTAAAAAATTATTTAAAACCGAACCCAAAATATTTAATTCTATGTTTTCTTAGTATTTTTAATCATAGTTATAATTGTATTTCTATATATTGTATAACCTTATATATTCTAATATTACTTATTTAAAATGAAAAAGAAATTGAAAAACAGAAAAATATAAAAAGAAAATATATAATATAAAATTAAAAGCAATTAAAGAAATTTAAAAATTAAAATCCATAAAAAATGTAAAACTAAAAACCCACTAAAATCATAAATTGGTTGTGTTTGAAAGACAAATTCGTGTGTTGATTTTCTATATCATTTTCTCTACACCCTTGTTTCATATGTTTGTGGGTCTGATTTTGTCAAACCATTATTAGAGGCTTCGATACATGCATTCAAAAGTTCCATCTCAAGTTCAGAATCTGATGAGCTTACCTCTAGATCAGGTTCAACGTCTACAGTGGGAAAATTACCTCAATCAGTCTTGAAATAGGCACCAGGTGTGGAGAAGAGTTCAGAATCTGGGCCGATCCTAAACTTTATTAAGGACGGAGATGTATATGGAGTAAAGTCGATCTCCATCCAAAAATGAGTGAGTTCGAGATAAGAGAGATCCCTATTTATTTGAGAAGTATACAAGGAGTCTTAAGAGCGGTTCGTAAGGACCCAACCAAGCTCTCGGGAATTGCCATGAATTATTGGATATGTTTACGTTGGGGACTCGACGTGGGCGTTCGCGGAGTGCGAATAAAGCTATCCCGAATGCGACATATTAAAAGCAAAAAGGAATGAGATGATTTGGAATTGGAGCATGGAATGAATAATAAGTGGAAAGCAAGAAATAAATAAAAAAGCTCAAAGCGAGCGAAAGAAGAGGTGCGAAAATAAGGTGAGGGTGGAACCCCGAGATATTTTGATATTGATCCCCGTTCTTAGCTTGTAATCCCAAGAGAAACCTTCTTGTTGATGCTCTGTGGTGACAGCTTGGAGCTCCAATCTTCCATAGCATGGACAAAGGCAAGGCGGTGCGATCTGAGGTTCATCGAATGACCTCCAGCCGAGCTTCTTTTTCTTCAAGCTTCCAAGCTTGTCGAGCTGCTAGGTAATGTTATTTAGTTATCTTTTCATTCTAATAGATTAATCATGCCTTTAATTTCGTTAATTAGTTTCCCATTTAGTGCAAATTTAGGCTTTAAAATCGCTAAAGCCTTAAGCTCTAGCACCAAATTCATCGTGCTTTATCTATTTTCGACCACCATTTTTGCCTCGTTTAATTCCCTAATCATTTTCCATCAAACCCCCTTTTTCCCCTTGATCCCGTAGGGATCGAGCGGGAGTCGGACCACCATCCTCTGCCTTCTCCGGAGCACCCTTGACTCGCTTACCCATTGTGCATCTAGCCTCATCCTAGGGTCGAGATTCTTCAGCCCAAGCCCCTTGGTCTTTTTGTGTAGGTCCATGATCAAAACGACCACCTAGAGCATCATCCACGAGCAAGAACAGAGGCTCCACGTGACCTGAGCTCCAAGGCTCCTATGACGAGCCCCGAACACCTTTAAAGATACCTTTTAACACGTAAGGCTTCCAGGAAGGAGAGGAGACCTTCAACGATGGAAGAAGTCGATAGATGCGAGCGAAATCAACGAATAAAGCTCGTCGGAGATTTGTTCTTCCGGAGTTCATCCAGATCCCTCCACCACTATCGGATCAGGCAGAGAGCCCAGATTTAATCTAAGACCTTGAAATTAAATGAAGGGGTACGCAGCAGCAGCCACTCATCTCGCCACGTTGAGCCCTCTTCACCCTCTGATTGCATGCATTAAAAGGGGTAAATTACTTAGTAACCCATCCACCTTTTGTAATTATTATATGGTCTTGTAAATATTTAATCGCGTTCAATAATTTACGTAACTTTTGCAACTGGGCCCCCACCTTTATTGTAAATTACATCTAGGTCTATTTCTAGGTTAGCTCATGTGGTCCCCCATGTGAGTTGGCCAAATTGCACCGAACCCCCTACAGGTTCTTTTATTTCATGTTATTTTGTAGAATTTGTATAAACTTCTTAATTTATATACTTATTTCAAAATAAATTGGTGTATTTGCACAGAGACCCTCTACTTATATTTTATTGCAAATATATCCCTACTAGCACATTGTAATTAATTTTGTGGCTTTTTATTTTTTATTAGATAGCTTTTGTGCTTGAAAAATAATGGAAAATTTTAATAATTGTCTGATGTTGTATGTGTTTGTGTTCTAATTTTATTTTAGCATTTACTTTTCTTTTTCCATTCATTAAAAATCAAAAGGAGCTTATTAATTCCTTGTCTAAATATAAAAACACAAAAAATAGAAAAACTTCTTTAAAATTCCAAAAAATATAAATCTTATATATTTACTATATAATATAGTTACAGACCAAAAATCACAAAACAAATATCAAAAGAAAACCCTAAAAATTAAAAACCCTTTTAACCCTAGAAAAATTTGCAAAATTTATATAAATTCCAAAAAAATATTTTTCTTATGTGCTTTTATTTATAATATAAACAACAAATTAAAAATAGGTTTGAGTAATTTCGAACCTATTTTATATTTTTAAATCTCAAAACAATTCGGCTTATTTATTAACTCTTTGCTTTGAAGTATTTTGGACTTTAAAAATATCTAAAAATTAGCAAAAATTATCAACAAATCACAAAAATAGAGATAAATATAAAAAAGACGAAAGCATTTCATTTTAAAATTTTAAAGTATTTATAGTAATATTTATTAATATAAAAAGCCTATATTAGCTATATATCCATATGTGTACATATATACTTATTAATATAACTATTATTATAAATACTTGTGAATATTTTTAATACTTTTTTAAAAAATAAAATGATCATTCCTATTTGTATTTATTGAATTTTTATATATTTATATATGTAATATTTATATTACTTATATTATATATATTATTATATATATACTTATATACATACTTATTACTTATTATGTCTTTATAAAAAGAAAAGGAAATAAATATCATGAAAATATAAAAAGTAATAAAAATTATCAAAATTAAATAATAAAAATTATAAAATATTAAAAATATATAGAAATTAAGAATAATTAAAACCCATAAAAAGTAAAAAAACAGAAAACATACATAAAAAGATTTGTTATTTCTTTGTAAACAATAAATAGCTTATCCGCGTATTGCTCTCACTAGTTCGACCCTTGCACTTGCTTGCTATACACATTTATTTACATGGCATAATAAATTTCATCCTGCAGAATTTCAGTGATTTATCATTATTGTGGGTTGATTGTTGATTTATGTGGATTGATTGAGTTCCGAGTACTGCGAGAGTAGCCGACAAAGTGATTGCTAGACTCGACATGTCGGGCACCGCATGCCCTTCAAGACCAGGCATGAGGAACCTCACTTGTCCATATTATCAAATGGCACCGGTGCTTGGGAGCAATGCTTAGGATAGGTTTTTAGTGTACATATTTATTTGCATAATTATCTCTCTTATTTCTTATACTAAATAATTGTTTTATCTGTATCTGACATTTTTCTTTGTTGAACTTCTTGCGAGGGACGACATGGCAAAGGCAACTTCTTAGGAAGTCGGTATGCCTGAGCTGCGAGGAGATTGGTTCTTCTTCTTGTAAGCTAATTAGGGAGTGTAAGAGAGAGAGACATAGAGAGAGTGAAGAGCGGAATTTTTAGCATAGCATTTTGTTTTTAGTGAGAGAGTCTCTTTTATGTTTATTATTAATTTGTTATAATACATGTACTTTGACATTTTGAACAACTCACACTCCGAGGTCTAGTGCCCAGGTGATTGTTCACCTAGGGGCCTCATTGGATTTTCTGTTGTTTTCTTCGCATTCTTTGTTTTTATTCTCCCTAGTTTCCCTTTGTTTTTATTTGTAATTTGCGATTTGACTTTTCTTACTTCTTTTTATTTTTTTCTATGGTTGATCCCTTATATTTTTAGGACATGCTTGCTCGAGTAAATTAGTCCAAATACCTGATATATTGCATTTGCCTATAGTCTCTACGGTTGGATCTAGATCAAATAAATCTAGCTCTTCATGATTAATATCAACTCCTGCTTAGGGTGATTTCACCAGCTTGCATTGCATGTAGTGTAGATTTAAAAAATCTATTCTGCTTTCTATGTGGAGAGAGCTGGGAAGCGTTGTAAGTATTCTTACTTTGCATGCATTATTAGATACTATGGTCATATTTCCACCTTAGCATCAACTTGCACGACTTTTTCGACTCCTCTCCCATTTTTTGTCACTTTAAATTTAAAGAAAACACAAAAAATGTTAGGAATATTATTTTTAAAATTACTCAAAAAGTAAAAATCAAAAAATTAAAACAAGGGGATTATTAAATAAATTTTGACCTAAATTAAAAGTTGTAATGAATCATCATTGCTTGGGGTTCGTAAATCCCACATTGTTTTCTGGTACTATCCAGACTAAGTGAGGCACTACCCATAAAGATTAGAGCCCAAATTCCAGCCTAAACATTGTCGTGCTATTGACTGGATTCATTAAGTATTGGCTCTTCTATCGTATTTAGGTGATCAGGGCCTTGTCGATGACAGTGTTCTCGCCTTGTGTAAAACATCTGACCTGGTCTGAAGTATTGAGCTTAGGTTATGTCCTCACATTTGTGTCTATCTCATGGTTTTGTGTCCGATTACCTCACTTGTGGAGGAAGCAGTGGTTTTTTCTATTGGCTCCCTCCTCTATTCTATGGCTAAGTAGTGGATCCAAACCCAATATCAGGGATTCTCATGAAAAATTGCAGGCTATAGGTTACAAAGGAAGTGGAAAGTACGGGATACTTTTCTGGCAGTACGAACTCTCCTATAGGATTATCCTTTATGGACTTGTTCAAAGATTACCTAAAAATAACAATAAAATTGAAAAGATAAAAATAGCCAAACTCTTACAGCTTCACGTTATGTTGGGTTGGTGAATCCATACTTGTATTGTGTTTGTTTGATTTAGATTTAGATCAAAGATCTAGTCCTGCGCACTTACGCCATTTTTCATTTTATATGTTTTTTATTTCTTCTTGCCCTACTCATTTTTTTAGCCTTCACTATTTTCCTCTCCACTTTATCTATCGTTCTTTACCATATTCCATTCCTCATATACTCTGCTTCTATCCAATATGTCAACTCATTGGTGGTTTAGTCGCGGTCCCATCGACATCCACATTAGTTCCATGAGCTCAACATCTTCAATAATTCGAGGTGATTACCGAGAATCCAGTTCCGATTGCGAACCGATCTCCAGACTCCTCAGCTTCTTCCTTTATTTTAATAAATTAGGATCACTCTTGTCCCGCCATTTGCCCCTTATGGATGGATATCGATTTCACTCAATATCAAATGCTTCATTCACACACATCTGGAATTGGCCCTAAATCTAGATCATCCATTTCACCTGGTGCCAAAGATTTTCAGTCTGAACAGGATATCGGGCAGCTTCAATGGAGTCGGACAATGCTCCCAAAAATATCTTTGATTAAATATTTCTTCTTTTCTTTTTTCTTGTTATTATTTTCATTCTTCTGATTCTTTCTTTCGTGTTGCACTCACCCCATTCATATGTATTATACTTAGGATATTCTTCATCCTAAGTATAGGGAGTGGGTGTCCTTGGGTTATTCATTATTCATTCTCTCGCTTATCTCTCAATTTTTGACATTATGTATATACTTAGGGATATTTTACCCTAAGTATGGGGGCAAGCTAAGTCCATTGAGTTCGTAAATTCTGAATCCTCGATCATCCCCATTTTGAATACAATCGTCTATACTTAGGATAATTTGATCCTAAGTATAGGGGGATGGCTGACTTCTCATTCTTTATTTAGTCGTTGTAGTATAGGATTTCCTATACTTAGCATGAGTTATGTCTTCTTCTTTTTTTCTCTTTTACGTATGAGGACATATCTCAAGCTAAGTACATGGGGTCGTATATACATCGTATATGCTTTAGCCATAACTCGTACTTTCAAATGTAAACACACATTAAATTCCTTGTAATTATAGTTAATAAATTGGTTAATAAATTCGTTAAAAATATTTTTGCAAAATGTTTGGAAAATGGTTATAAAATGTCTTGAAAAATCTTTTGAACTGTTTTGAAAATATTTTGTCAAACCTTTGTAAAAATCTTTTGTTTGTAATTTTTTAATTTTTATATAAAATGTTTTGAAAATCTAATTGCAAATGGATTGGAAAATGGTTGTAAAAAACTTTTAGAAATCTATACATATTGTTTGAAGAATCTTTGCAAATGATTTTCAAATTTTTATAAATATTTGCAAAATTATTTGTCAAATTATTTTTAAGATAAAGTTCTCAAAATGTTAGTTAAAATATTTTCAAATTATTTTGAGAACTATATACATAATTCAAGCAAATAAAAACTCTTTACAAACTCTTTAGATAAAAAATCTGTAAATAACAACTAACTTATTCCTGTAATTGCCTAGTGTAAATCATTAAAACCAATTCTTGTAAATATTGGTGCACTCCCCTGTAAATATTTATACATAATACTTACACTAACCCTTATCAAAAAATCATTAATAATTTGCAAAATTAAAACCCATAAAAATTTGCAAAATGTTTTCATAATTGCATAAAATTTTGCAAAAACTTTTTCAAAAATTCCATAAAAATTTCAAAATCAGAAAATTGCTTCACAAAAAGATTTTCTTGCATTGTACATAGCATTTACATTTTCCAGAATGATCAAGACAACTAAACAAGTTTAAAATAAAGTTTGAAGATTGGAGCTTGATCTAGACCTTAATACACTTAATTTCAGAGGAACCCATTAAGGACTGGAATTGAGAAGTTTCAAGTTACCTTGACTTAGTTCTTTAGGTTCCATGAGACTATGTTCATGAGTAAATTCAATACGTCTAACTAGAACCCTTCATATCATCTATAAGACTCTTAAGATAGCGTCTTGATTAGAAACCTCACACTTAACACTCAGCTCAACCCAGATGGATTATTGAAAAATCTTGAACTCTAAGTCGGGATGATGCTAGGATGCTTCTTCAAGGGTGTCTCGAGAACAATTCTTGGAGATTTGCCGAAACCGATACTCTAACCCACTTGTTGTAGTATCATGGACATCTAACTACTAGAGACTAGATTGATACAATGATTCGGATGATGAATGGTCTGCTGGCACAACTTCTTCCAATATCTCAAAACATGGGTGGACCAAAATACTCTATATCCGTTGGGGCATAAACAAAAATGCAGAGCAATGAAAAGCAAAGAAAATATACAAAAAAAATCTATACCAAAAATGCTACAAAAATATTGAGCTTCCAGAAAAAGCATGCTTCTTGTTGAAGATTGGTTACACAGGTCGAGCTTCACAAGGGAATGCTACTACATTGGTCCATTCCCACTTTTTTTCTCATTTCTACTAGCTTCTCCCATATTTCAGTTGTGAAATTAGCAGTACCTGACCTTAGAAGGAAATATTTGTCTCCAGGAGTACGAGTTACCAGAGGAGCAGACTCCTTGATAGTTTAGTGATTTGTATGGGGAGAGCTGAAAGATTCACAGACATGGTTCTATCATTTCAAGGTTGCGAGAGTATGCGATTGAGAGGATGGTTCTGACCGGACTATGAATAGAATTGAATAATAGGATTATGAAACCTAAGGGTTGTTGTGTCACATTTCCTAACCATAATGTGGTTTCGAATAAACCAAGAATCCAAAGGTCTTAACTAAGCTCCAGACTTTAACTTTAATAAGACAAGTTCAAAAGTCAAAAATTGTTCCAAGTTTTTTCTTTTTCTTTTCTTTATTTCTTTTTATATACTTATTACATAAGTGTTTGCTAGGGACTAGAAAAGGCAAGTATAGGGGGTGATGAATCTCCTTTTCATCACCTTTATTCTTTCATTTTGGCTTTAAATCGCTAGATAAATGTATGTATATATCATTAGCTTATGAAAAATAACACTCAATAATTCACAATAAATACTATATAAAATAATGTACAAAATATTGTATTTAATTCCAAAATAAAAGAATAAAGGAAGAAAAGAAAAAGAATGAAGTGTTAAATATCAATAATTCACAATAAATACTATATAAAATATTGTACAAAATATTGTATTTAATCCCAAAATAAAAGAATAAAGGAAGAAAAGAAAAAGAATAAAGTGTTAAATACACTAAGTGGCCCTAGACCTCGAGACCCAGTCATCATGATGACTTGGTCAGCAAGGAATAAAGTAGGGGGAGATAGGGCGGCCAATTGTACAGAAAATACACTCAAAAGCCCTAGCTTAATTTGATAATAATAGGCATTTTGGGACCTCTTTTAGTTTATTATTTTCACACCCCAAATCAATAAACTTTGAGTATGAATTTTGTACATAAAAATACAAAGAAAAATACAAAATTATCTCATCCACATTAATGCACAGTGTGTTCGGGACATACAAAATAAAAAGTCGCAAAGAAAACTTTGCAGACATGTATCTTCTTCATACAAACTCAAACCTCACCAAACTCACCTTTATTATTCATAAAACTAAATTGTCTAACTTAATAAATGTGATTTTATTCAATTTGGAGTTATGATGCAAAAGTTGGCTTTTGGGCCCTTATCGTGCAATATACTTGTATAAAATATTCAATATATTCACTCTTTATATTCTTCACTTCCTTATATTTTTATAAATTTAAAATTATTATTTAAAATACATGTACATAATAGAATTAGAATATAACAATTAAAATACATTAAAATAAATAGTGTACTTTAATATATAGATGAATTATACGTATAAATACATATATAATATATATACCTAATTATTCAAGCACATAAATAAACTTGGAAAAATAAAATATATATATGAAATTTATTTAAATAAGTTATAAATATATAAATTACGTTTACAAAATAATAAAATACAAAATACAAATAAAATTAAAATACATAAAATACATGTATTTATACCTATATACATAAGTAGATACTAACATCTAATAAATTAACTTTTACTAATAAATAAAAATAAAAAAAACTATATAAAATTAAAAGTATTTTTCATGTTTTGACCAAAAAGTAAATAAATCATTTAATAAGTTTTATCAATTTTATAAGGGATCTATAGATCCTATTTTTCTGACTGGTCCACGTGGACCAAGAAGAGGCTAGCAATTGTTGATCGGGTGGGTCAACTATACAACCCCCCTGCTTATGTTAGAGCCTCACCTATTGTTGCTCGTTCTTTTTGAAGGGTTTTAATTATATTAATTATGAACAATACCGTTGCAACCCAATCAAGCGTCAATAAACAAACAATTTTTTTTCTTATCGCTACAAAAATAATTACAAGAGAATAATGAAGCGAGAGAAATTTTTGCTACTTATATACTTGTATAGCAACAAGATCGAACTCAGGAAGGATGCAATTCCTGAGGGTTATTCAAATAATCGAAAATCAATTAAGATAAAAAGGAATCTCAATGGCAAACTATCTTGGTTTTTTTGTTTGTTTTGTTTTTGTTTTTGTTTTTTTGTTGATTTTTTTTGTTTTTTTGTTTTTTTAGGTTTTTGGTTTTTTTGTTTTGTTTTGTTTTTTTAGGTGATCAAAGTCTATACACACGTGTGGATTTTATGAATTTATATACATATCCCCATAAATAAACATATTTAAAAGTACGAGTTATGTGTAAAGTATATATACAATATGTACGACACCCCCTATACTTAGCTCGAACTATGTCCTCATAGTGATCAGAGAGCGGCAAAGGAATAGATAACTTATGTTAAGTATAGAAAAGTGAAAAGACTCCTATGCTACAACAACTCAAAGAAAAGATGAAAAAAATAGAAGTCGGTGATCCCCAGGATCAAATAATCCTAAGTATAGAAGACTGTACAAAAGGGAAAAACCGATGCAGAGAATGTACGGACTTAAAAATAAAAAAGATGATATGAACATCACCCTCCTCATACTTAGGGTAGAGTATCCCTAAGTATAGGCAACAACAAAAGTGATGAAAAGGATGAATATGAACAACACAAATCATTCACCCCCCTATACTTAGGATAACGCACATCCTAAGTATGGCATATATACACATACGGAAAAGGGGTGAACGATAAAACGAGAGAAGAAACACGAAACTAAAGGATATACAAGAGGAGTGGACATACAAAGGTCAATAAGGTTGAAAGCGAACCTTCTTGCGGGACCATTGAGGTATGGATCTGACAAGGTGTATGTCGATATTGGGGTTATCATTAGACATGAGCTGATCAGGATTGACCAAGAATGTATCCTCAGCAATGTCAGAGTGTGCACGCACGAATCAATTAGTGGAAGTAGTGTGGTCATGTCCTGCCTGGGAAGTCTCGCAAATATCAAAGTAAAAAGGCTCGAAATCATTACCAGAAAAAGTAAGATCAATTCCAGCCTGGCGATCCTCTACTGGATCATCATCTTTATCAAAAGGCCCAAATTCCTTTATAAAGGCAATCAAATCAAATTTGGCCTTATCAGTCTCATCTAAATAAAGGTGACTAGGAACGGACTCATCAGTGAAAGTAGTCAAATCATGTCCATCTTGTCTAGTCTCAGAGTCTGCCTTCCTCTCTAGGGTGTCTATCGTGTAAATCCTGCGGATGTCATCGATGCATCTCCACATACCAAAAGGGGGAACTCCATGGTCTATGCTTTCTGAGTCTTCCTCCTTAAGGAGAAATCCTTGGGTCTCAGTATCATCCAACATACAAGAATCTCTGATATTATCATCGAGGTCAAATTCCTTGGGGTTGGCTAACACAGGCGGGCTCTCATGGGATGCAAGTCTCTAATCAATAATGGGTGTAGTGATCAACACATCGCTCCCTATATCAGAACGGAAGCGAATCTCTCCTGATCCATAATCAATAACGGCTCCCGCAGAGGAGAGGAAAGGTCGTCCCAGGATGATTGGAGGGTGCTCCACAGGGGTGGAGATCTCCATGGGAATAAGACAAAATCTGAAGTAAAATTCATGCCCTGAATAAGAATAATAGCGTTTTCTAGAATACCCTTCGGCCTCTTGATAGATACATCAGCAAATTGAACTATCATCCTAGTTTTCTTTAGAGTCCCAAGATGAAGAGATTGTACCATAGAGAAGGGTATTATATCAATTGATGAACCACCATCAAGGAGAGTGTTATCACAATAATAGTCAGATATGGAGCAACTCACAAGAGATGTGGCAGTGTTCCCTTTCTAAAAATGTGGACGGTGAGAGATGACATAGGCAGTGGCCATGGTCAAGATGTGATGCCCGGATCTGCTCCTCCGCTTTCTCTTCTTGTGTTGAGGAGAAGATAAATGGGTCATGGCCTGGTGAAGTGGGGCTTTAATGATCTCATGAATGGTGGCCATCACTTCAGGTTCAGCCAACATTTTTTTGAAATTTTGGACCTCCTCCATACAAGGGAGGAGATCGGAATCAGTATATACATGAGGATTGCCAAAAGCAGTATGTATAGTGGAATCCTCGAGGTCAAAGGTGGCACATGTGGTGAATGATTGTGTGGGAAAATGGTTTGTCATGGGTGCCCTCTCCTCACAAAATGAATCAACAGTGTGTCTCCCAAAATCTTTTTGGATTTTTAAAATTTTCTCATTTTTGAATTTTTGGTTATTGCAAGCTCTCATGATTATCCTCAAGTGAATCTATATCCTCAAATAGTGGAGCAGCGTTCTGGCTCTCATTTGTGTTAAATAGATTGCTAATCTTTGAATTCATATGCTCCATCATCTGGTTCAGGGTATCAAGTGTGGACACCATGAAAGGTGACTCTAAAATCATAGGGTCGGGTGAGTGGAATGAGGGTGGGTGAAAATCATCGTCTGATTCCTGAAATAATGGTTTAGACGGATATGCACAAAAATCAGAAGGAAAGTCCTCCATGAAAAAGAAAGGTGAATCGGCTGGAGAGTGCAAGAAGTCCACGAAGATCAGATTAAAATAACTCCAGTCGACCATCTCCGAAACAAAAGACGGGGATCGAGAGAACACGATAGTCAAGTCAAGCTATGCAAGAAAAAGGCGCAAATGCGCAGAAGGATCTAGTATGCACACAAGCAATCAAACACAATATAAACCCCCAGTTCACAAACTCAATGCAATGTGATGACCGTGAAGGTTCGGTCAATTATCTTGTCAATTTTTAGAGTTTGGTGATAATGCAATCTATCATAGCAATTAAAGCGAGCTATTAGGAACCCAATGCTCCCAGGAGACTGTCACAATCTCACAACTAGTTTTTCCCAGTCAATATGGGTGTGGACCGTCTACCGGCTACCCGATCTTCCCACTCTGTAATGAAATCCTGGATCGATTACCGGCTACCCGGTGAAGTCCTCACTAGAGAACAACTAAACACAAGACAGTAATCTAAAAAGAGTTCATACGTGGTTCTATCCAAGTGTACGGGTCGCTTTCTTGCTGCAGATAAATCAAACAAGATGGAGGTTACTCTCCCCAAAATAATGATTTTTCCTTACCTTTATTTTAGGGTCGAGTTTTCTTTAGCAATCCCGATCTTAGGCATGTATCACTTAATTTGAGTATTTTCACTGAATCGCCTATCGATTGTCCAATTTCCTTTTTAACTTATGTGAGTGAAAACAAGGAAGGAGATAGGAAATGTCAATGCATGATTAAACGCAATGATGCATGCAGGGGTTAGAGATGCGTACCTTGTCGCCAACACTCTACATGCAAGTGATCCGTGTAGAATTGAAATACAGAAAAGTAAACTAACCTATATGCAAATGCAAGTGAACCATCCTAATCAATAGCTTCTACTAGCGGGCAAGAACATGTTAATTTGACTAAGTCCAATTACACTCTATTCTATAGGTACAGAAATTCTTGTTTTGGGTGTTTGGACCTAATTAATTACCTGGTTCAAGTAAATTAATTAAAGAAATCAATAGGTAGCTTACAAAATATGCGTGAAACAAAGAAAAATTAGGCGATGAAAACAAAACCGGTGAGGTCCCCCAAGTACGCCAGCACTTGACGAAACAGACCCCGCAACAAATGAATGTTCATTTACAAGGGTTCAATTGCTAGAAAAAGAATAAATAAATAATGTCTTTTTTTGTCTCCTTCAATTCTTCTCCTCCTCCTCTCACGCTATCCTGCGGCTTGGTGAAGAATCAAGCTGCTTCCGCTTTGCTTGGGTGCTTTGGCTCTCCTAAGATCGCCTTCTTCTCTCTACGGGCCCTCACAAGAAAAAAAGAGAGAGAGAATGTGTAAGAAACACAATTATCAAATATGAGCAAAAAATGAAATAAAAATAGTGAATATGAACAATGGAGTGAATGTGGAAAAAAATAAAAATAAATATGTACAACCAAGAATAGCAGGTCAAAAGAGAAACCTAACTACCCTCGTTGTGCCTCCCCGGCAACGGCGCCATTTTGTTGACACAAGAAATCTTCGAGGATCGATTTTTATTAATAGACAAACAATTATTTTTTTCTTCTCTTGCTACAAAATAATTACAAAGAATATGGTGGAGTAAGAGAAATTTTTTTTGCTACTTATTTACTTGTATAGCAGATAGGGTCGAACTCAGGGAGGCTACAATTCCCGAGGGTTATTCAAATAATTAAGAGAAATTCAATTAAGAGAAAAAGCAGGAATCTTAATGGCAAACTATCTTGTTTTTTTGTTATTTTTATGTCTTTTTTAATTTTTTATTTCTAATTTTTTTATTTTCTGATTTTCTAAGTTTTAGTGATTTTAATTTTACAATTTTTTAAAATTTTAAATAATAAGGAACAATATGCACAAGGGATGAAATACGGATACTACACTCTTTTTGTATTTTTCATAATAGTTAGAATGTCCCAAAAAATCCAGAGAAAATATTTTTGGGCTTTAAAGGATTTGAAATGTTTTTGAGATTTTTTGTAGAATTTTCAGATGTTTTTGTATTTTTCTAAAAATCAAATAGTGGTAAAAATATAAATAGCGCATAGCCTGGAGTAATTTGCAACTTGAAAATATTTTAACCCAAAATTCATGGAAATTATTGTTATGATAAATGATAAATGAATATATACATGTAGGAACTGAAATCACTATTTTTTTGTAGAATTTTATGTAATTTTTCTAAGATTTTTGGTATTTTTCAATTTTTTGGGTTTTGAAGAAAATTAATGCACGAAATTGGATAGAAAATAAAAGACTATGAAAGGAAATTAATCTATTTTTTTGGAATTTTTAGAGAAATATTCAAATTGTTATGATTTTTGAATTTTAGGGAGAGAAAATGACACTATTTTTTATTTTTTAATAATATCAAATGACATTAAAATGCAATGAAAAATTTATGCAATGAACAAGGACATAACATAAGTGTACACAATTTTTTTTAGAATTTTCAAAACAAATACCACATTTATTTCAATAAAAAGAGCATGCAAAATAAATAGTCTAGATAATAGGGACTAAAATGTAAATACTTAATGTTTTTGCATCAAATAAATAACAGAAATAAAAAAGAGGGCTTAAAGTGAAAATTACCCGAGATAAACGTGCTACTCACGTGCATGTACTGTGTAGGGATGTTTATACAATTCTTAAAATCTCCATGGGGGTTGGATGTAAATTTCCCAATTTTTTATAATATCCTTTACAGTTACTATGCTCCCTTTGATCTTTCCTTCAAAGAAGCAAAAGGTGCAGGGGGCCGCCCCCTTATTCTGTCTTCTTCAAACAACGGTGGGCATGCGGTGGAGGCACGCCGCTATCTCTTCTCCTCCAGCAGAGCAGCGGGTCTTGCTGGTTCGCGGTGGTGATTCCCCTAGGAAGGTGGAGCATGGGGCAGATAGGGAAGTCGGTGGAGAGGTGGAAGGTCGCCCCAGGTGGAGGAGGACGACGTCGAGCGTGGAGGCAGGTGGTGACTGATGGCGTGCGCGGTTGTGTCCAGGCGGTGGGCGGGGGGGCTGATCTGTGGGCGGAGGCACGCCGATGGATCGCGGTAGAGGGCGGTTGACGGCTCCCGCAGGCGATGGCGGCCTGCCAAGCGGGTCGCATGCGGTTGAAGGGCACCGCTCTCGTTGGCGGCAGAGGCAGAGATGGTCGCGGGTGGCGACAGTCTCAAGGGTGGCGCTCTCTTGGGCGGCGGAGGTGGGCATTTGGGCATGTGGCCTTACGCGGGGAAGCGCACCTCAGCATTATTTTTAATTTTTTTATAAAATAGAGAACCCGTATAAAAAATATTTTTGTATATTATTTTTTTTTGAAACACAACGACAAAAAACTTTTTTTTAATTTTTTTATTTTAATTTTTTATTTTTTTTAATTTTCTGCAAAACAAATGTTAGAGAAAAAGGATAGATATATATATATTGTATTTTTTATTTTTTTATTTATAAATAAATTAGGACGTAAGCATGATGACTCAGTCTTGAAATCAAAACGGAAGACGTGAATGAGTGCGGTTTCGAGGAAAATGGCGGATAGAACCGGATCTCCGACCACCGTACGTGGTCGGAGGTGAGAGATCGTGCGAGGTAGAAAAGAACGTGATAGGGTCAAGAAAATGGGATGAAAAATCGGGATCGAAGATGAATCAAAATCGTGATGGCATCTAAGATCTAGATAAAAATGACGATGAAATTAAAGGCGAAAAATTAAACTAAGATTTACCTAGATGAAAAACAAGAAAAAGAATGCATCTCACCTTAGGAGCGGAAAAAATCTTGATCACCTTGATGAAGGCCAACTCGCTGTCACCGGACGGCTCGGAAGCTAGGCACCCTTCTGCGACAGGGACTCCTCTCACCAAAATTGATCAAGTTGAAATGAGGGAGAAGGAGCCAAATAAAAAAAAGATATGAATTCGAAATTCAAAAAATCGAAATGAGATAAAGCGATAAGGAAAAAAAATTGAAATGCGATAGAGATAAGAAAGAGATAAATGTTAAAATTATTTACAAAAATTAGTTTTTTGGTATTTTCGTCACTTAATTAAATTGAATAAAAATGTTATTTTTTTATTTTTATGTGGTAGTTATTTAAGAATAGCAGCTATATACATATACTATATACATATGATACATATATACATAATTAAATAAGGAAATTAGTCTTTTTGTTTTAAATTTTTTATTTTTTATTTTTTAAATAATTAGTAAAAATATTTACAAAAACAATATGTACAAATAGATGGGAAAATTGCACAAACCACCCTAGAAAACCGACTTTTCAATCGTAACTCCAAAAATTATGAAATCACAGCCATTTTAAAGAAAATTTAATTTAGAATATAATGGAATGAGTTTGGTTCAATTTGAGTTCATATGGAGCCAGAATTGGTCATTCAATTATCGCTTAGTGACTTTTTCCAAGTGTGGTTGCTTTTATTCTATATATGATTTAATTTTGCAATCATTTTTATTAATTAGGAAACATTTTTATCTACAACTTTTGTTTTGAAAATTATTTTGTTTGAGGTAATTTATGTACAAATAAAATAATGTAGTATACAAGTATACACAGCACACACATTTTTTTTGGATTTTTTTAATTAAGGACCCTATCTCCACCTACTTTATTCCTGATCGATCAGGTTAAGTCTTGACCTTCTCTAGGGGTTCGGGTCAGCCTGTATCTATTACATATATATAGTCTTCTCTTTTTATTTTATTTTCTTTATTTTTACTTTCTTTCTTTATTTATTTATTTTAGGTTAAAATGGTATGAAGTGTACAATATTTACACATGGATGCAAGCTAGTAAGAATATGGATTTAGTATTATATACAGTTGTTTTATAAGGGATTTTAAGCTAAAATAAATGAATAAAGATGATGAATTGTAGATTCATCACCTACTCCCTCTTCTCCCAATTCTTCACACCACCTTCAACCTCCATCTTCGTTAAGACCAACACCATCGTGTTCCCCTATCATCGTTGACCACCACCCACACCTGAATCTTCACCAACCACCATCGAGATTCATGCCATCTCCTCATCCTTTTAGTTGGAACCCACAACTATAAAACTTGACCTCAGGCTCCCTTTTTTATTTTGATCCTCATTTTTATCCTGTAACTCCAAGAGGAACTTTCCTGTTGATGCTCCGTGGTGACAGCTCTGAGCTCCAGTCCTCTACGACATGGTGATGAATCTGTGATTCGTCATCTTTATTCATTTATTTTAGCTTAAAATCCCTTATAAAACACATGTATATAACACTAACTCCACATTCTTACTAACTTGCATCTGTGTGTAAATATTATTTTAACCTAAAATAAATAAAGAAAGAAAGGAAAAATAAAGAAAAGAAAATAAAAAAAGAAGACTGTATATATGTAATAGATACAGGCTGACCCGAACCCTGAGAGAAGGTCAAGATTTGACCTGATCGATCAGGAATAAAGTAGGGGGACATAGGGTCCTCAATTAGAAAATCCAAAAAAAATTGTGTGTTGTGTATATTTGTATACTTCACTATTTTATTTATACCTTAATTGACCTCAAATCAAATAACTTTTAAAACAAAAGTTGTAAATAAAAATGTGTTCTAATTAATAAAAATAATTGCATAATTAAATCATGTACAGAATAAAAGCAACCACACTTGGAAAAAGCCACTAAACACTAATTAAAAGACCAATTCCAGCTCCATATGAACTCAAATTGAACCAATCTCACTTCCATTGAATTCTAAATTAAATTATCTTTAAAATGGTTGTATTTTCATTTTTTTGAAGTTACGACTAAAAGGTTGGTTTTCTGGGGTGGTTTGTGCAATTTTCCCATGTATTTTGTAAATATTGTATTTGTATATATTTTGTAATTTTTTTACTAATTAATTAAAATAAAAAATAAAAAATAATTTAAAAAAAACTAATTTGCTTATTTACCCATGTAGATAATTTCATATTTATATACAGCATATGTATATATTAAATTTTCTTAACTAACTTCCACAAAAAAATAAAAAAATAACTTTTAATCTTCTAATAAATAAAGTGACAAAAATTTAAAAAAATAGTTAATTTTTGTATATATTTATCTTTCCACTATATCTCATTTCAATTTTCATCTCTCTTATCTCTTTATACAAAAAGCCAAAAATTCAAATTTCATCTCCATTATCTTTTCTAATTATATGTCTCCTTCTCCCTCATTCCAACTTGATCATTCTTTGGGATAGGAGCCCGATCTCCAAGAGTAATTTTCGTCGAGAAAGGTGCCTAGCCTTCGAGCCGTCCGATGACAACGTGGCGGCCTCGTCGAGGCGATCACGGTTATTTTCGCTCCTAAGGTGAGATCCATCGTTATGTTCCATTTTTTATCTAGGTTAATCGTAGTTTAAATTTTGCAACTTCATTTCATCGTCATTTCATTTTTCAAGATATTAAATTAAAAAAAATCCATCACGATTTGATCTATTTCAATCTCGATTTTTCATCTCACAATTCTATCTCGACGCGTTCTTTTCTATCTTACACGATCTATCAACTCCGACCACGAACGATGGTCGGAGAACCGAATTCGACTCCTCATATTCGTCGGATTCCCGTTCATCTTACTATTTGTAAATAAACAAATATATATATATATTATTTGCCTAACATTTATTTTGTAGGATAAAATAAAAAAATTACAAAAAATAAAAAAAATAAATAATTACAAAAAAAAATTCTTTATTATCATTTATTTGCTACTGTTTACATTCAAAAGAAAAAAATATAAAAAATAAAAAAAGGGGTGGCAGCCCTCCTTCCAGCCGTCGCACGACTCTCTCCTCTACAGCCGCCACACCACCTCCACCAAAGCCGCTACTCCGCTAGACCTCCTGTATCCAGCACCCGACGTCGCATCTCTATCGAACTTCATCACCACCGCGCTCCTGGCGGCTGCGTCGCCACCCGCTGTGCCGCCCAGCGGCCTCCAGGCCGTCCTCCCGCGCCTCCGCACGCGGAAGCGCTCCCCCGCATGAGGCGCCATCGTCCGTCATATCCCAGCTCCAGATCTCATCGCCTGTCGCAACCCGCAACCACCAGGCGGAGCCGCCGCCCGCACGCATCCCTCCTCCGTGAACCGCCCGAAGCTCCTGTGCGTGACCCGCCGTGATCATCCACCGATCTCCAGTGCAGGAGCTCCTGCATGTGTCATCACCGGCCGCCCCGACCCTCTGGTGCCGCGGTGCCCTCACCGTCGACCACTCGCCGCCTTCACACGAAGAAGGGGCGGCGGCACCCATCTCCCCCTGTTGAAGTTGAAGATACAAACAGAACCCTAGGGGGTTGTGAATAAAAAATATCTTTTGGAAAAATTACGTCAAGGTCCCTGAAGGTAGTCATAATAGCCGAGAAGCCCTGTTTGATTCAAGCAGAAACATGCTTACTGGGTAAATTGCGCTTTTCCTCCCGCTCTTATTTCTATTATTTATTTTGAGCAAAAACATTGTGAATTTACATTTCAGTCCATGTATTGCATAACTAAAAATTTTCATGTTTGTTTCATTGAAATAAATGTTTTTATTTTTCGAAAAATTCTCAAAAAATGGTGTATGTTTCTGCTGTAGTTCTTATCATTGTATAAATTCTTCATCAATTTTTATTGACATTTGATATTTTAAAAATCAAAAACAGTAAGTTTTTCCTCCTCAAAATTGGAAAATTCATAAAAATTCGAAAATAACTCCAAAAATTCCAAAAAAATAGCGCAGTTTTAATTCATTGTCTTTTAATTTTTATGGAAATTTCGTGCTTTAATTATTTATGAAACCCAACAAAAATTGAAAAATGCCAAAAATCTTATTAAAATTACAGAAAATTCTACAAAAATCCAAAAATAGTGATTTCAATTCTTGCTTGTAGATATTTGCATATAGTTTGTCATAAAAATAATTGTCATGAGTTTTGAGCAATTAAAATATTTTTAAGTTGCAAATTACTCCAGGTTGTGCACAATTTTGCATTCCCACTGTTTGATTTTAAAAAAATACAAAAACATCTGAAAATTCCACATAAGTTCCCAAAAACATTTCAAAACTTTTAAAACCAAAAATATTTTCTCTGAATTTTTTTGAGCATTTTGGATAAATTCAAAAATTATAAAAACGTTGGTGTGCGTATTTCATATCTTGTGTACATTGCCTTATTATTTTTAAAAATTAAAAAAATTGGCAAAATCAAAATTACTAAAAAATTAAAAATCAGAAAATACCAAAAATAGAAATAAAAAATAAATAAATTAAAAAGAGAAAAATTCACAAAAACCAAGATAGTTTGCCTTTGAGATTCATGAATTTTCTTTTAATTGATTTTTTGGTTAACTTAATAACCCTTAGGATTTGTAGCCTCCCTGAGTTCAACCATGTCCGCTATGTAGGTTAATAAGTAGCAAAAAGAAAAAAATATTTGTTTGTTTGTCACGGGATTTTTGGGGATAGAAATGACTTATTTGTCATTAATTTATCCAATCCACCAAGAAACCGTGCCAACAAAATGGCACCATTGCCGCGGAGGCGCGGTGAGGGTAGTTAGGTTTCTCTTTTGACCTGCTATTCTTGGTTGTAAATATCTGTTTATATTTTGTCATTCACTTCATTGTTCATATCCACTACATTCATTGCATTTTTTTCGTTTTCTCTTTCTCATATTTGATAGTTGTATTTCTTACACATTCTCTTTTCTTTTTCTTGAGAGGGCTCGTGGAGCGAAGGAGGCGATCCTAGGAGAGCCGAAGCTCCCAAGAGACGTGGAGGCGGCTTGATTCTTCACCAAGCCGCAGGATAGCGTGAGAAGAGTAGAAGAAGAATTGAAAAAGAATTAAAAGAGAGAGAGAGAGTTTTCTTTTCTAGCATTTGAACTCTTGTAAATGGACATTCATTTGTCGCGGGGTCTGTTTCACCAAGTGTCGATGCACTTGGGGGACCTCATCGATTTTGTTTTCATCACCTTATTTTTCTTTATTTTCCGTAGATTTCGTGAGCTACCTCTTGATTGCTTTAATTAATTTGCTTGAGCCAAGTAATTAATTAGGTTCAAACACCATAAACAAGAATTTCTGTACCTATAGAGTAGAGCGTAATTTGGACTTAGTCAAATTAACTTGTTCTTGCCCATTAATAGAAGCTATCATCTAGGATGTTTCACTTGCATCATATAGGATAGTTTATTTCAATTCTGTGTGGATCACTTGCATGTAGAGTGTTGGCGACAAGGTACGCATCTTTAACCTCTGCATGCATCATTGTCTTTAATCGCGCATTGGCATTTTTGATTTCCTTCCTTGTTTTCACTCACATAAGTTAAAAAGGAAATTGGACACTCGGTAGGCGATTCTTTGAAAATATTTTAATCAAATGACAACTACCTAAAATACGGGACTGCTAAAGAAAACTCGACCCTAAAATAAACACAAGGAAAAACATTTTTTTGGGAGAGTAACCTCCTCATTGTTTGGTTTACTTGAGCGAGAGAGCGACCCGCACACTAGGATAGAACCACGCCCGAACTCTTTTTAGACTACTATCTCGGCTTATTCGATCTCCAGTGAGGATCTCTCCGGTAGCTGATAAAGCAGCCCGCGATGTCCTTAAAATCTTGAATTGATCAGGTAGTCGTAAACGGTCCACAATTCATACTGGCCGGGAAAGATCTAACTTTGAAAGTAGGCCATTCTCCTGAGAGCATTGGGTTCCTAACAGCTCGCTCTAACCGCTCTGATAGATTGTATTCTCACCAAACTCTAAAATTAACAAGATAATTGACCGAACCTTCACGGTCTTCACTTTGAGTTGAGTTGGTGAACTGAGGGTTTGTATTGTGTTTGATTGCCTGTGTGCATACTCGATCCTTTTGGGCATTTGCGCCTTTTTCTCCATATATTTTGACTTGACCACTCGTGCTCTCCCAATCCCGTCTTTTGTTTCGGAGATGGTCGACTGGAGTTATTTTAATCCGATCTTCGTGGATACCTCATACTCTCTAAACTAAACGATCCACCTTCCTTTTTCCAGGGGACTTTCCTCCTGATTTTTGTGCATATCCGCCTAACCCATTATTTCAGGAATCGGAGGACTTTGATTTTCACCCACCCTCATTCAACCCACCCAATCCTGGGATTTTGGAGTCACCTTTCATGATTTCCATACTTGAGACATTGAACTAGATGATGGAGCATATGAATTCGAGGATTAGCAATATATTTAACATAAATACGAGGCAGAACGCTGCTCCACTATTTGAGGATATGGATTCACTTGAGGATAATCATGAGAGCTTACAATTGCCCAAAATACAAAAAAATGAGACAATTTTAAAAATCCAAGAAGATTATAGGAGACACATTATTGATCCATTTTGTGAGGAGAGGACCCAAATGCCTGATCATTTACCCACACATCTATTCACATCATGTCCCAACCTTGACCCCGAGGATTCCATTATACAGACTGCTCTTGGCAATCCTCGTATAAATGCTGGTTCCGACCTCCTCCCTTGTATGGAGGAGGTCCAAAAATTCAAAAAAATATTGACTGAACCTGAAGTGTTGGCCACCATTCATGAGATTATTAAAGCCCCACTTCAACAGGCCATGACAGACTTATCTACTCCTCAACACAAGAAGAGAAAGCGAAGGAGAAGATCTGAGCATAACATCTTGACCATGGCCATTGCCTATGCCATCTCTCATTGTCCGTATTTTAAGAAAGGGAACAGTGCCAAACCTCTTGTGAGTTGCTCCATATCTGACTATTTTGTGATAACACTCTCCTTGATAGTGGTTCATCAATCAATATATACACTTCTTTATGGTACAGTCTCTTCATCGTGGGCCTCTCAAGAAAACCAGGATGATAGTTCAATTTGCTGATGGATCTATCAAGAGGCTGAAGGGTATTTTAGAAAACGTTGTCATTCTTATTCAGGGCATGAATTTCACTTCGGATTTTGTTGTATTGCCCATGGAGACCTCCACCCCTGTGGAGCACCCTCGAATCATCCTGGGACAGCCTTTCCTCACCTCTGCGGGAGCCGTTATTGATTATGGTACAGGAGAAATTTGCTTCTGTTCTGAGGTAGGGAGCGATGTGTTGATCACCACACCCAGTACTGACCAGAGACCTGAATCCCATGAGAGCTTGCTCGTGTTAGCCAACCCCAAGGAATTTGACCTCGATGATAATATCAAAGATTCTTGTTATATGTTGGATGATAATGAAACCCAGGAATTCCTCTTGAAGGAGGAAGACTCGAAAAGCATAGACCTTTGAGTTTCCCCTTCTGGTAGGTGGAGATGCATTGATGACATCCGTGGAATTTACACGATAGATACCCTAGAGCGGAAGGCAGACTCTGAGACTAGACAGGAAGGACATGATTTGACTACTTTCACTGATGAGTTTGTTCCTATTCACCCTGATTCAGATGAGATCGATCAGGCCAAATTTGATTTGATTGCTTTTATAAAGGAATTTGGGCCTTTTGATAAAGATGATGATCCGGCAGAGGCTCGTCAGGCTGAAATTGATCCTACTTTTTCTGATAATGATTTCGAGCCAATTTATTTTGATGTTTGCGAGACTTCCTAGGCAGGACATGACCACACTACTTCCAATAATTGGTTTAGGCCTGCACAATCTGAAACCGCTGAGGATACATTCTTGGTTGATCCTACTCAGTTTATGTCTAATGATGATCCCAATATCGACCTACACCCTGTCAAATCCATACCTCAATGGTCCCGCAAGAAGGTTCGCTTTCGACCTTCTTGACCTTTGTACATCCACTCCTCTTGTATATCCTTTTGTTTCACTCTTTCTTCTCACGTTTTATCATTCACCCCTTTTCCGGTTGTGTATATATGCTATACTTAGGATGTGCTTTATCCTAAGTCTAGGGGGGTGAATGATTTGTGTTGTTCATATTCGTCATGTTCATCACTCTTATTGTTGCCTATAGTTAGGGATACTCTACCCCAAGTAGGGGTGATGTTGTTCATATCGTGTCTTTTTATTTTTGATTCTGTACATTCTCTTCATCGGTTTTCCCCTTTTGTACACTATACTATACTTAGGATTACTTGATCCTAAGTATAGGAGGGGTCACCAACTTCTCTTCTTTTTATCTTTTCTTTGAGTCATTGTAGTATAGGAGTCTTTTCACTTTTCTATACTTAGCACGAGTTATGTCTTCCTTTTTCGCTCTTTGATCACTATGAGGACATAGTTCGAGCTAAGTATAGGGGGATTCCGTATTTCTTGTATATATACTTTAGACATAACTCGTACTTTTAAATATGTTTATTTGAGGGGTTATGTATATAATTTTATAAAATCCACGTTTGCAAAAAAACAAACAAAAAAACAAAAAAACAAAAACAAAAAAATAGTTGTATATACTTGTATATATTTTACTCACCCTTTTTTCCTTTAAAAAAACTACAAAACCAAAATTCTATAAAAACTTGCATAATTTAAAAAAAAAAGAAAGAAAAAACCTTTCTTTTACATTTGCATTTTTCTCCAAAAAATCCATAAAAAGTTCAAAATTAGAAAATTGTTTAAAAAAATGTTCTTTTCCATGTGCATCATTTTTTCAAAAAAAATGCTTTCTTTGCATTGTACGTATTTTCTTACATTTGCATGTGCATTTGTCAGGATAGTATTGACATTTAAACTATGTCTGGAATAAAATTGAAGAATTGAGCTTTGTTGGACCTTAATTCACTTAATTCAGAGGAACCTTATAAGAAATGGAGTTAAGACTTTTCAGGTCCTAGTGACTTAATTCTTTGAGTCCATAAGACTATGTTCACATGTCATCTTGATTATTCTAAGTAGAACATTTAACAACACATGCATGATTCTTTCAGACCGTGGCTTATCTTGGACAAGCACTCTACACGTAGCTCTTCATGGAAGAGGCAGTGAGGAGGCAGAATCTTTTGGCTTGGGGTAGCATACGAGGGTAGTACATCTAGGCGGAACCTCTCGTCTTCCTCTAGGGAAGGAAGTGTGTCTCAACCTGGTCTAGCGATGTTGAGGTCTAAAGACAGGATGCTGTGGGGTTGCAATAATGCTTCAAAAGAGGGATAGTCTATTGGCTCAAGAGGAAAAACTCCTTATGTACATGCTGCACCTTGTATATGCTTTCAAAAAAAATGGAAAAATGCAGAATCTCCAAAAGTGGACAGGCCTGATTGAAAAGTAAAATGCATGCCGGAATGTATATACAAGGATAAAAAAATATCAATAAGAGCTTCAAAGACAAATTTTTGTAAGCTTGCAGTGGATGACTTGGCTACATTGGTCATGCATCCAAGAATAGGTAGCTACACTGGTTACCGTCCATTCTTTTCTCCATCCCCTCTTCTTGATCTGGTTGTACTTGAACTTAGAATGGAATATCTCCGCTCCTCGAGGAAAGATTTGCTAGACCGGGGAACTAGAGTTACCTTGTTGAGAGGTTGTTTCTTTGCTACTTCTGAGATGGGAAGCTATGACTCACTTACACCGTACATGTAAAGATTCATAGTCATAAGAATTGGTGTATGTAGACTTGTTCTGACCTGATTGTTGAGGAGACCTGAATAGGAGTCTTGTGGAACTTAGAAGTTCTTAGGTCTTAAATCCATTTCCCATCAAGGTTCCGACACACTAATAATCCAAAGGTCCGACAGAGCTCCAAACTACAATTTTATGAAGATAAGTTTAATACTCAATATTGTCCTACTTTCTTTATTTTCCCTTTCTTTTTCTTTTTCTTCACTTATTCTTTCAAATAAGTGTTTGCTAAGGGACTAGAAAAGGTAAAGCATAGGGGTATGATGAATCTACGATTTGTCATCTTTATTCATTATTTTAGCTTAAAATCCCTTATAAAACACATGTATAAAACACTAACTCCACATTCTTACTAACTTGCATCTGTGTATAAATATTGTTTTAACCTAAAATAAATAAAGAAAGAAAGAAAGGAAAAATAAATAAAAGAAAAAAAAAGGAAGACTATATATGTACTAGATACAGGCTGACCCGAACCCCGAGAGAAGGTCAAGATTTGACATGATCGACGAGGAATAAAGTAGGGGGTGACAGAGTCCTCAATTAGAAAATCCAAAAAAAATATGTGTTGTGTATATTTGTATACTTTACTATTTTATTTGTAACTTAATTGACCTCAAATAAAATAACTTTCAAAACCAAAATTGTAAACAAAAATGTGTTCTAATTAATAAAATAATTGCATAATTAAATCATGTACAGAATAAAAGCAACCACACTTGGAAAAAACCACTAAACACTAATTAAAAGACCAATTCCGGCTCTATATGAACTCAAATTGAACCAAACTCACTTCCATTGAATTCTAAATTAAGTTATCTTTAAAATGGTTGTATTTTCATATTTTTTTGGAGTTACGAGTAAAAAGTTGATTTTCTGGGGTGGTCTCCCAAGTATTTTATAAATATTGTATTTGTATATATTTGTAAATTTTTTTACTAATTAATTAAAATAAAAATAAATAAATAAATTTAAAAAAACTAATTTGCTTATTTGCCCATGTAGATAATGTCATATTTGTATATAACATATGTATATATTTAATTTTCTTAACTAACTTCCACACAAAAATAAAAAAATTAACTTTTACTCTTCCAATAAATAAAGTGACAAAAATTGAAAAAAAATAGTTAATTTTTGTATAAATTTATCTTTCCACATTATCTCATTTCAATTTTCATCTCTCTTATCTCTTTATCCAAAAAGCCACAAATTAAAATTTCATCTCCATTATATTTTATATTTATAGGGCTCTTTCTCCCTCATTCCAACTTGATCAATCTTTGGGAGAGGAGCCCGATCTCCGAGAGAAATTTTCGTCGAGAAAGGTGCCTAGCCTCTGAGCCGTCCGGTGACAGCGCGTTGGCCTCGTCAAGGCGATCATGGTCATTTTTGCTCCTAAGGTGAGATCCATCGTTATTTTTCATTTTTTATTAAGGTTAATCGTAGTTTAAATTTTGCAACTTCATTTCATCGTCATTTCATTTTTCTAGATTTTAAATTAAAAAATCCATCATGATTTGATCTGTTTCGATCTCGATTTTTCATCTCACATTTCTATCTCGACGCGTTCTTTTCTATTGTACACGATCTATCAACTCCGACCACGAACAGTGGTCGGAGAACCAGATTCGACTCCTCATTTTCGTCGGATCCCCGTTGACCTTCCGATTTGTAAATAAATAATATATATATATATATATATATATATAGTTATTTGCCTAACATTTATTTTGCATGATAATATAAAAAAACACAAAAATAAAAAAATATTAAAAAAGTTTTATTTATTATCATTTATTTGCTACTGCTTACATTCAAAAGAAAAAAATACAAAAAAATAAAAAAAGGGCGGTAGCCCTCCTTCCAGCCATCACACGCCTCTCCTCTACAGCCGCCGCACCATCTCCGCCATAGCCGCTCCTCCGCTAGACCTCCTGCATCAAGCACCCGACACTGCATCTCTGTCGAACTCCATCGCCACCGTGCTCCCGACGGCTGTGCTGCCACCGCTGCGCTACCCAGCAGCCTCCAGGCCGTCCTCCCGTGCCTCCACGTGCAGAAGCACTCCCCCACATGAGGCGCCACCGTCCGCCGTATCCCAGCTCCAGATCTCATCGCCCGCCGTGACCCGCAACCACCAGGCGGAGCCGCCGCCCGCACGCAGCCTTCCTCCGTGAACCGCCCGAAGCTCCTGTGCGTGACCCCGTCGTGATCATCCATCGACCTCCAGCGCAGGAGCTTCTACACGCGTCATCGCCGGCCGCCCCGACCCTCTGGTGCCGCGGTGCCCTCGCCGCCGACAACTTGCCGCCTTCGCATGAAGAAGGGGCAGCAGCACCCATCTCCCCCTATTGAAGTTGAAGATACGAACAGAACCCTTGGGGGTTTTTGAATAAAAAATATCTTTTAGAAAAATTGCGTCAAAGTCCCTGAAGGTATCCATAATTGCCGAGAAGCCCCCGTTTGATTCAAGCACAAACATGCTTAATGGGTAAATTACGCTTTTCCTCCCGCACTTATTTCTATTATTTATTTCATGCAAAAACTTTGCAGAATTACATTTCAGTCCCTATATTGCAGAACTTAAAATTTGCATGTTTGTTACATTGAAATAAATGCTTTTATTTTTTGAAAATTCTCAAAAAAATGGTGTATGTTCATGTTGTAGTTCTTATCATTGTATAATTTTTTCATCAATTTTTATTGCCATTTGATATTTTTAAAAAATCAAAAACATTAACTTTTTACCTCCTCGAAATTGGAAAATTCATAAAAATTCGAAAATAACTCCAAAAATTCAAAAAAAATAGCGTAGTTTTATTTCATTGTCTTTTACTTTCTTTGCAAATTTCTTGCTTTAATTATTTATAAAATCCAAAAAAATGAAAAATACAAAAAATCTTATAAAAATCACAGACAATTCTACAAAAATCCAAAAATAGTGATTTCAATTTTTCTTGTAGATATTTGCATATAGTTTGTCATAAAAATAATTACCAGGAGTTTTGGGTACTTAAAATATTTTTAAGTTGCAAATTACTTCAAGTTGTGCATAATTTCACATTTTCCAACTATTTGATTTTTAAAAAAATATAAAAACATCTGAAAATTCCACAAAAATTCCTAAAAATATTTCAAAACTTTTAAAACCAAAAACTATTTTCTCTGAATTTTTCTGAGCATATTTGATAAATTGAAAAATTACACAAAAGTTGGTGTGCGTATTTCATATCTTGTGTAAATTGCTCCATTATTTTTGAAAAATAAAAAAATTTGCAAAATCAAAATTACTAAAATATTGAAAATCAAAAAATACAAAAAATAGAAATAAAAAAATAAAAAGAGAAAAATTCACAAAAACCAAGGATAGTTTACCTTTGAGATTCATGCTTTTCTTTTAATTGATTTTTTTGGTTAACTGAATAACCCTCGAGATTTGTAGCCTCCCTGAGTTCGATCATGTCCGCTATATAGGTTAATAAGTAGCAAAAAGAAAAAAAGTATTTGTTTGTTTGTCACGGGATTTTTGGGGATAGCAACGACTTATTTATCATTAATTTATCCGATCCACCAAGAAACTGTGCACAACACTTGGATAAAGGTGAGGGCAGTGTGATCCGAAGTTCGTCAGACGACCTCCGGTCAAGCTTCTTTTGCTCAAAGCTTGTCGAGTTGCTAGGTAACATTCTTTAGTTTTCTTTTCATTCCAGTGGATTAATCTTGCCTTCAATTTCATTAACTAGTTTCCCATTTAGTGTAATTTTAATTTTTAAAATCACCAGAGCCTTATTCTCTGGCACCAAATTCATTGTGCTCCACATGTTTCCGACCCCCATTTTCACCTCATTTCATTCCCTAATCATTTATCCATCGAACCCCCTTATTTTCCCCTTGATCTCGCTAGGATCAAGCAGGAGTCGGAGCTTCATCCTCCGCCTTCGTTGAAGCTCCCCTAACTTGCTTCCCCATTGCACATCTAGCTTCATCCTAGGTTTACGCACATTCAGCTCGAGCCTCTCAGTCTTTTTGTGCAGGACCACGACCGAAACGACCACCTGAAGCATCATCTTAGAGCAAGAACATAGGCTCCATGTGGCATGAGCTCCAGGGCTAATCTGATGAGGCACAAATACTTTTGAGGATACTTGCTGATGTGCAAGGCTTCCAGGAAGGAGAGGAGACCTTCAGTGAGGGAAGAGGTGGACAGAGGCAAGCGGAATCAGCTAACAAAGCTCACTGGAACTTTGTTCTTCAGCAGTTCATCCAGACCCCTCCTCCACTGTCGGATCAAGTAGAGGGCCCAAAGCTAATCTGGGCCCCTGATGAGTGTAGAAATCAATTAGGGATCCTAGTGTCTGGTCTTGGAGGTTCTGCGATGCCTAGCAAGTCGGGTCTGGCAATCTTTGTGTCGAATGCTCTCTCAACTCTCAGATATCACCAATCAATGCTCATTAACAACAAACCCACGCAAATTCTCAATCAATGAATAATAGTGAGCTAAACTTTATTATACCATATGTTATGATATGTATAGTATGCAAGCATAGCGGGTTGAAGTACAAAGGAGCAAAGGGAATAGACCACGAAAATTTATTAAAAAAGACCATAAATGTTTTTCTATGTTTTTATGAGGATTTTTATTTTACTATGGGATAATATTTATTTTTTTGAAATTTAAATTTATATTATTCTTTGATACTATTTTTATATTTTTGTATTTTTATATTTTTCTTAGTTTTAATTTTCTTTTTAATATATATAGATATATATAATTATGTAGATATAATATTTATAATATAATAAATATATAAGATATAAATATAGATATAATGGAAAAAATAGAAAAATACCCTAAGTACAGTCCTTTCATTTTTAAGGATTTCTAAAATATATAGAATATTTCTAATAATAATAATATGAACAAATATAATTATATATAGTATATAGTCTAATATGTTTATAGATATAGCTATAAAAACTCAAAATAGTGGGAAAAGGTATTTTTATCATTTTTACATTTTCCTTTGTTTTTAGTATTTTTCCCATAATTTTTTCTAATGATTTGTATTTTTAAATGAATAGAAGTGCAAAACAATGAAAAATATTAATATCAGAATGGTTTTGGACTTTAAAAATAGCTATAAAAACTCAAAATTTTCTAAAACTATATTTAATATATAATATATATAATAAATAAGATAAAGAAATAGAAATTGTAATTTTTAGATTTTTTTAGATTTTTTTTATTTTATTAGGTTTTTATGTTTTTTAAATTTTAGTATTTTTCTTTTGAGTTTTTTAATGATTTTTGGTTTATAGCCCATAAATATAATAATAAAGATACTATAATTTTTTTTCAAAACAAATTTCTTATTTTTATGGACTTTTTAATTCAAACAGAGAACAAATACAGTATTTTTGGATTTTTAGATATAGTAAAATATTGTAAATGGCCTTGCAAAAAATATATGCAATTTAATAGGATGCTAAGCACTTAAAATAAATTTCCTACAAATTTATGGTGCAAAATACAAGTTTGATATTCGCTACTATATATTTCAGAAAGTCGATAGCTAATATATAGTTATTTTTAATATAATAAAAAAGAAATAAAAATACAACCACTAGCAAGGACCTAAACGCAATTTTAAATAAATAAACATGCAATTCAAATTAAAAATACAAAGTTGAGGGGCTTCTAAACAATTTCCTCAAATATGTAATTCATACAATGCTAGTAGGGGTATAAATGTAATTTTCAAACAATGACAGGGCATATATGTAATTTATCCAAAAAGTTTTGAATAAGAATATAATTTTTATGGATTAAATAATAATCCAAACACTCAGGGGGTCCCTACAAAAAGCCCACCCCCTAACACGCACATGCACATGAGGTGATGTGGCGAGGGACCTAAATGCAATAATTGAAAGCTTAAGGTTCTACTTGTAAATTTTACAAAAAATATAATTGGAACTAAAAGTTTCTAGAATAAAAATAAAATACAAAACATAGGGGTGAAGTGTGCAAAATACCCCCACTAAGGTACGAGCGGACAGCTGGATCGGCTTCACTTGGACATGTGTCGCCCTTCCAACGGCGGATGACGGTTCAACATTGGATGTCTAGGATAAAATCCCAGTAGCTGATCAGGTGGACGAGAGCATGTTCATCCGACGGTGGGGCATCAAAACTGGAGCTGGGGGAAGATCCTATACTCACTGCTCTCCCTGAAGAACAAGGAAGAACAATTGCGCTGGAGAGCTTGGATCGACAACCCCTTCCTCCTTCGGCAGTCTCTGACGAAGCTGCAAGGCTCAACATGTTCCTATCGGCTGCCCGTAGCAACATTATGCATCAGAAGGGTTCATGGAGCTCAGATGAGGTCCCAATAGGTCAATGAAGCTTCGGAGCTCTGGGAACATTCTACTTTGACAAAATTGCCTCCAAGGAGGATTTAGATCGTCTAGACCAATAAGGTTAGTCGAGATACATGAAAAGAAAAGTCCAGGGGTCTTATTTAGGGTGAAATGAGGAGAAATGGAGTCGGGTGACAATCTCCGACGGAATGCAACGGAGGGAGATAATATCTCCTTATCTAGAGAGGATGAAGGTGAGCGAAAGGGTACTGGGAGTAGTTGAATTGATGGTGAAGGAGATGAGGGTGAAATGGGCGGCTGAAAATGGTTAGAGCACGGTGGAAACACTAGTCGGAGTTGAGCTCTGGCAAACTATGATCGGTGATTTTACGGAAAATCAAGCGAAAATAACTACAATAAAATACGAAACTAGACTAATACTTCTCCTAGGAATCAAAAGAATGTAAAATCTAGGGCTCAACCTGAAGAATGAAGGAGTCGATCGGAGCTCTATCGCAGATGGTCGGTGATGCCCATATCACCACCTTCACGCCTCTTCCTCCATGCTAACAGGTCCGGCGAGTCTCCTGCTGTCACCAGAAGGCCAAAGAATGCAAGAAGTTGGGGATTTCATGGGTAAAATGGGATCAAATTTGAATGGAAGTCAAAGGCTTATTTTTATAAGTGGGGTCTTAACTAGGGAAGAACAACCGATGCTTTGATTCTTAGCTCGAGGAATGAATCCGACGTAAAAGATCGTTGATCGAGGGTCAAAAGTCGTGAAGAAAGCAACTTGAAAAAATGAAATAAACTAATGGCAAAAATCGAGGAAGTCGAGGGAGTAGGTCTAATAAATGCAGACCTATGAGGGGTGAGGAGTTGATGGAGATCAACACTAATTCGCTCCTCATTGGTCTACGTGGGACAACAGAGGATAAAACAGGCTGGAAATTCTTTATTAATTCAAGTTATAATGATAAAAGATTTTATTAATTTTTATCAAAACATGAAAATATTTATTAATTTATGTAGTATTTTAATATGTTTGTTATCAATTTTTTGGAGTTTATATGTTGTATGTTATTTTTTATAGGTATGAATATATGCGTATTTACTTATATAATATGTATTTTATTTTTGTTTTCTATTTTAGATTTTATTATTTATATAGATAATTATATATTTATATCCTTATGAAATACATATAAATATATTTTTATTTTATTTTTCTGTAGTAATATGTGCACTTAAATAAATAGGTATGTATAATATATAGGTATATGTATGTATATTTCATCTACGTATTTTAATTCACTTATTTATTCTATTGTATTTTTAATTGTTTTCTTTTATTTTAATTATGTACATGTATTAAATATAATATCTACAAAATTATAAAAATACAAAATATTGAAAATATAAAAATATATAAACTCGTTATTTTATTGAGATAAATTACACAATATGGGCCAAAACCTAACTTTTGCATCTTAAGCCTGAATTGAATGAAATCACATTCATGAAATATCTTATTAAATTTTATAAATAATTAAAGTGAGTTTGGCTAATTTTGATACAGTATGGAGAAGATGCATGTTTGGGAAGTTTTGATTTTGGCATTTTCATTTTGTGTGTCTAGGGAACACTCTGCATTATTTTCTATGAAATAAATTTTGTATTTTTCTATGAATTTTTATCTACAACTTTCATTACAAAGTTTATTGATTTGAGGTACTAATAATAAAGAATAAAATAGGTCCCAAAATCTATTTATCAGTGAATTAAAAATTAGGGTTTTTATTGTATTTGTGGCCCTTATTTTCCCCTATTTTATTCCTTGTCGACCCAGACATCATGATGCCTCAGTCTCGGGGTTTAGGGTCATTCAATATTTATGGTATTTCATTTCTTTTTCTTTTCTTTTCTTTATTCTATTATATTGGCTTTAAATGTAATATTTTATACAATATTTATAATGTAAATAATAGATGTTATTTTATGCAAAATAATGCTATATACATGCATTTAGCGAGGGTTTAAAGGGCAAAATGAAAGAATAAAGGTGATGAAATGGAGATTCATCACCCCCCTGATAACCGCGATTCTGTCGAAGTCATGTCAATCCACAAGACGGATAGACAATCGTCGAAGCGACCTCAAACGAAATCCGAGTCAATCAACAATTAACCCACGATATATATTAAGTAATTAATATCAAAAATGTGGAGTTAAACTTTATTTTTTTTCTCTACAAAGTTAATTGTATAACAAGTAAGTGTGTAGAGGTCGAACCACAGAGAGAAAAGTTGGTAGCCTATGATTATTGCAAATCAATGTATATTACGTACAAACATGTTCATTATACAAATATATACATTTTTATGGGTTTTAATTTTTGCATATATTTTCTAGGATTTTTTTATTTCATATATATAAATATATATTATATTTGATTTTGTATTTTCTTTTTCTTTGAATATATAATATAGGATATATAGGACTATATATATTATAATAGATAATATAGATATAAATAAAACTAAAAATAACTAAAAATTACAGAATGAAATTTTTTTAGGTTTTAAATATTTTTTATTATTTTCTGTGATTTTTTAGTTAATTTGCTAATTTTTATATATTTTTTAAGTCAAAAAATACCAAATTAGGGGTTAAATAAATTTGTCAAATTAATTTGAATATTAAAAATAGCAAATTCATTGTGCTCCACATGTTTCCGACCCCCATTTTCACCTCATTTCATTCCCTAATCATTTATCCATCGAACCCCCTTATTTTCCCCTTGATCTCGCTAGGATCAAGCAGGAGTCGGAGCTTCATCCTCCGCCTTCGTTGAAGCTCCCCTAACTTGC
Organism: Ottelia alismoides; assembly: GCA_037367405.1. NCBI lineage: Eukaryota > Viridiplantae > Streptophyta > Magnoliopsida > Alismatales > Hydrocharitaceae > Ottelia > Ottelia alismoides. The sequence goes on along the minus strand of JAZKJV010003391.1, from coordinate 358,336 downwards.
TTCCCCATTGCACATCTAGCTTCATCCTAGGTTTACGCACATTCAGCTCGAGCCTCTCAGTCTTTTTGTGCAGGACCACGACCGAAACGACCACCTGAAGCATCATCTTAGAGCAAGAACATAGGCTCCATGTGGCATGAGCTCCAGGGCTAATCTGATGAGGCACAAATACTTTTGAGGATACTTGCTGATGTGCAAGGCTTCCAGGAAGGAGAGGAGACCTTCAGTGAGGGAAGAGGTGGACAGAGGCAAGCGGAATCAGCTAACAAAGCTCACTGGAACTTTGTTCTTCAGCAGTTCATCCAGACCCCTCCTCCACTGTCGGATCAAGTAGAGGGCCCAAAGCTAATCTGGGCCCCTGATGAGTGTAGAAATCAATTAGGGATCCTAGTGTCTGGTCTTGGAGGTTCTGCGATGCCTAGCAAGTCGGGTCTGGCAATCTTTGTGTCGAATGCTCTCTCAACTCTCAGATATCACCAATCAATGCTCATTAACAACAAACCCACGCAAATTCTCAATCAATGAATAATAGTGAGCTAAACTTTATTATACCATATGTTATGATATGTATAGTATGCAAGCATAGCGGGTTGAAGTACAAAGGAGCAAAGGGAATAGACCACGAAAATTTATTAAAAAAGACCATAAATGTTTTTCTATGTTTTTATGAGGATTTTTATTTTACTATGGGATAATATTTATTTTTTTGAAATTTAAATTTATATTATTCTTTGATACTATTTTTATATTTTTGTATTTTTATATTTTTCTTAGTTTTAATTTTCTTTTTAATATATATAGATATATATAATTATGTAGATATAATATTTATAATATAATAAATATATAAGATATAAATATAGATATAATGGAAAAAATAGAAAAATACCCTAAGTACAGTCCTTTCATTTTTAAGGATTTCTAAAATATATAGAATATTTCTAATAATAATAATATGAACAAATATAATTATATATAGTATATAGTCTAATATGTTTATAGATATAGCTATAAAAACTCAAAATAGTGGGAAAAGGTATTTTTATCATTTTTACATTTTCCTTTGTTTTTAGTATTTTTCCCATAATTTTTTCTAATGATTTGTATTTTTAAATGAATAGAAGTGCAAAACAATGAAAAATATTAATATCAGAATGGTTTTGGACTTTAAAAATAGCTATAAAAACTCAAAATTTTCTAAAACTATATTTAATATATAATATATATAATAAATAAGATAAAGAAATAGAAATTGTAATTTTTAGATTTTTTTAGATTTTTTTTATTTTATTAGGTTTTTATGTTTTTTAAATTTTAGTATTTTTCTTTTGAGTTTTTTAATGATTTTTGGTTTATAGCCCATAAATATAATAATAAAGATACTATAATTTTTTTTCAAAACAAATTTCTTATTTTTATGGACTTTTTAATTCAAACAGAGAACAAATACAGTATTTTTGGATTTTTAGATATAGTAAAATATTGTAAATGGCCTTGCAAAAAATATATGCAATTTAATAGGATGCTAAGCACTTAAAATAAATTTCCTACAAATTTATGGTGCAAAATACAAGTTTGATATTCGCTACTATATATTTCAGAAAGTCGATAGCTAATATATAGTTATTTTTAATATAATAAAAAAGAAATAAAAATACAACCACTAGCAAGGACCTAAACGCAATTTTAAATAAATAAACATGCAATTCAAATTAAAAATACAAAGTTGAGGGGCTTCTAAACAATTTCCTCAAATATGTAATTCATACAATGCTAGTAGGGGTATAAATGTAATTTTCAAACAATGACAGGGCATATATGTAATTTATCCAAAAAGTTTTGAATAAGAATATAATTTTTATGGATTAAATAATAATCCAAACACTCAGGGGGTCCCTACAAAAAGCCCACCCCCTAACACGCACATGCACATGAGGTGATGTGGCGAGGGACCTAAATGCAATAATTGAAAGCTTAAGGTTCTACTTGTAAATTTTACAAAAAATATAATTGGAACTAAAAGTTTCTAGAATAAAAATAAAATACAAAACATAGGGGTGAAGTGTGCAAAATACCCCCACTAAGGTGCGAGCGGACAGCTGGATCGGCTTCACTTGGACATGTGTCGCCCTTCCAACGGCGGATGACGGTTCAACATTGGATGTCTAGGATAAAATCCCAGTAGCTGATCAGGTGGACGAGAGCATGTTCATCCGACGGTGGGGCATCAAAACTGGAGCTGGGGGAAGATCCTATACTCACTGCTCTCCCTGAAGAACAAGGAAGAACAATTGCGCTGGAGAGCTTGGATCGACAACCCCTTCCTCCTTCGGCAGTCTCTGACGAAGCTGCAAGGCTCAACATGTTCCTATCGGCTGCCCGTAGCAACATTATGCATCAGAAGGGTTCATGGAGCTCAGATGAGGTCCCAATAGGTCAATGAAGCTTCGGAGCTCTGGGAACATTCTACTTTGACAAAATTGCCTCCAAGGAGGATTTAGATCGTCTAGACCAATAAGGTTAGTCGAGATACATGAAAAGAAAAGTCCAGGGGTCTTATTTAGGGTGAAATGAGGAGAAATGGAGTCGGGTGACAATCTCCGACGGAATGCAACGGAGGGAGATAATATCTCCTTATCTAGAGAGGATGAAGGTGAGCGAAAGGGTACTGGGAGTAGTTGAATTGATGGTGAAGGAGATGAGGGTGAAATGGGCGGCTGAAAATGGTTAGAGCACGGTGGAAACACTAGTCGGAGTTGAGCTCTGGCAAACTATGATCGGTGATTTTACGGAAAATCAAGCGAAAATAACTACAATAAAATACGAAACTAGACTAATACTTCTCCTAGGAATCAAAAGAATGTAAAATCTAGGGCTCAACCTGAAGAATGAAGGAGTCGATCGGAGCTCTATCGCAGATGGTCGGTGATGCCCATATCACCACCTTCACGCCTCTTCCTCCATGCTAACAGGTCCGGCGAGTCTCCTGCTGTCACCAGAAGGCCAAAGAATGCAAGAAGTTGGGGATTTCATGGGTAAAATGGGATCAAATTTGAATGGAAGTCAAAGGCTTATTTTTATAAGTGGGGTCTTAACTAGGGAAGAACAACCGATGCTTTGATTCTTAGCTCGAGGAATGAATCCGACGTAAAAGATCGTTGATCGAGGGTCAAAAGTCGTGAAGAAACCAACTTGAAAAAATGAAATAAACTAATGGCAAAAATCGAGGAAGTCGAGGGAGTAGGTCTAATAAATGCAGACCTATGAGGGGTGAGGAGTTGATGGAGATCAACACTAATTCGCTCCTCATTGGTCTACGTGGGACAACAGAGGATAAAACAGGCTGGAAATTCTTTATTAATTCAAGTTATAATGATAAAAGATTTTATTAATTTTTATCAAAACATGAAAATATTTATTAATTTATGTAGTATTTTAATATGTTTGTTATCAATTTTTTGGAGTTTATATGTTGTATGTTATTTTTTATAGGTATGAATATATGCGTATTTACTTATATAATATGTATTTTATTTTTGTTTTCTATTTTAGATTTTATTATTTATATAGATAATTATATATTTATATCCTTATGAAATACATATAAATATATTTTTATTTTATTTTTCTGTAGTAATATGTGCACTTAAATAAATAGGTATGTATAATATATAGGTATATGTATGTATATTTCATCTACGTATTTTAATTCACTTATTTATTCTATTGTATTTTTAATTGTTTTCTTTTATTTTAATTATGTACATGTATTAAATATAATATCTACAAAATTATAAAAATACAAAATATTGAAAATATAAAAATATATAAACTCGTTATTTTATTGAGATAAATTACACAATATGGGCCAAAACCTAACTTTTGCATCTTAAGCCTAAATTGAATGAAATCACATTCATGAAATATCTTATTAAATTTTAGAAATAATTAAAGTGAGTTTGGCTAATTTTGATACAGTATGGAGAAGATGCATGTTTGGGAAGTTTTGATTTTGGCATTTTCATTTTGTGTGTCTAGGGAACACTCTGCATTATTTTCTATGAAATAAATTTTGTATTTTTCTATGAATTTTTATCTACAACTTTCATTACAAAGTTTATTGATTTGAGGTACTAATAATAAAGAATAAAATAGGTCCCAAAATCTATTTATCAGTGAATTAAAAATTAGGGTTTTTATTGTATTTGTGGCCCTTATTTTCCCCTATTTTATTCCTTGTCGACCCAGACATCATGATGCCTCAGTCTCGGGGTTTAGGGTCATTCAATATTTATGGTATTTCATTTCTTTTTCTTTTCTTTTCTTTATTCTATTATATTGGCTTTAAATGTAATATTTTATACAATATTTATAATGTAAATAATAGATGTTATTTTATGCAAAATAATGCTATATACATGCATTTAGCGAGGGTTTAAAGGGCAAAATGAAAGAATAAAGGTGATGAAATGGAGATTCATCACCCCCCTGATAACCGCGATTCTGTCGAAGTCATGTCAATCCACAAGACGGATAGACAATCGTCGAAGCGACCTCAAACGAAATCCGAGTCAATCAACAATTAACCCACGATATATATTAAGTAATTAATATCAAAAATGTGGAGTTAAACTTTATTTTTTTTCTCTACAAAGTTAATTGTATAACAAGTAAGTGTGTAGAGGTCGAACCACAGAGAGAAAAGTTGGTAGCCTATGATTATTCCAAATCAATGTATATTACGTACAAACATGTTCATTATACAAATATATACATTTTTATGGGTTTTAATTTTTGCATATATTTTCTAGGATTTTTTTATTTCATATATATAAATATATATTATATTTGATTTTGTATTTTCTTTTTCTTTGAATATATAATATAGGATATATAGGACTATATATATTATAATAGATAATATAGATATAAATAAAACTAAAAATAACTAAAAATTACAGAATGAAATTTTTTTAGGTTTTAAATATTTTTTATTATTTTCTGTGATTTTTTAGTTAATTTGCTAATTTTTATATATTTTTTAAGTCAAAAAATACCAAATTAGGGGTTAAATAAATTTGTCAAATTAATTTGAATATTAAAAATAGCAAATAAGATCTAAAATTATCCAAATCAATTTCTATATATAGACAATTATATAAAGAAAATTATAAATAGAAAGAAATATTTTTAGGACTTTTGTGGAATTTTTATATTTTTTTTTGGATTTTGGAGCTTTTTGTTTTGTCTTTTTCTATTTTTAGGGATCTTAGGTCTAGAGTGAAAACATGATAAAATAGATAACATATAATTTTTTGGAATTTTTTTAAAACGTCTTCATATTTTTTGGTATTTTATAATACAAACACAGATAAAAACATGGTTATTTCATTTTCATATATAGTTAAAATGACAAAATTGCTAAAATAAAATTGGAACGTGAAAGCACATGTTAGCAGGCATTGATGAATCTGCGATTCGTCATCTTTATTCATTTATTTTAGCTTAAAATCCCTTATAAAACACCTGCATATAACGCTAACTCCATATTCTTACTAACTTGCATCTGTGTAAATATTGTACATTTCTAACTAATTTTAACCTAAAATAAATAAAGAAAGAAAGAAAGGAAAAATAAAGAAAAGAAATAAAAAAGGAAGACTGTATACAGGCTGACCCGAACCCCGAGAGAAGGTCAAGACTTGACCTGATCGATCAGGAATAAAGTAGGGGGAGATAGGGTCCTTAAGCAGAAAATCCAAAAAAATGTGTGTTCTCCCTTATTTTGTATATATATCTGTATAAAACTGACACTAATTTATTTGTACCTTGATTGACCTCAAATCAAATAACAGTCAAAACCAACGTTGTAAATAAAAATGTGTTCTAATTACTAAAATTGATTGCACAATTAACTCTTGTACAGAATAAAAGTAGCCACACTTGGAAAAAGCCACTAAGCATTAATTGAAAGACCAATTCCGGCTCCATATGAGCTCAAATTGAATCAATCTCAGTTCCATTGGACTCGAAATTAAATTATCTTTAAAATGGCCGTATTTTCATAATTTTTGGAGTTACGGTTGAAAAGTCGGTTTTCTGGGGTGGTTTGTGTAATTTCCCATGTATTTTGTGCATATTGTATTTGTATATATTTGTAAATTATTCTCACTAATTTTTAAAACAAAAATAAAAATAAAAAATAAAATCCTTCGAAAACAAAAAAGCGGCTAATTTCGTCATTTATCCTTGTATATAGTGTCACATATGTATATAGTATATATATTGTTGCTATTTTTAATTAACCTTCATAAAAAAAATAAAAAAATAACATTTTTTAATTCAAATTAAATAAGTGATGAAAATTCAAAAAAAAAAGATAATTTTGTAATTAGTTTTATCTCTCTTTTATTTTCATTTTCAAATTTCATCTCCCTTCCACCAAAAAAATTCAAAAATTCATTTTAATTTTCATCTCCCTTATCTCTTTATTTAAAAAAATTCAAAAATTCAAATTTCATCTCTCTTCTATTTATGTGGCTCCTTCTCCTTCATTCCAACTTGATCAATCTTTAGAGAGAGGAGCCCGATCTCCGAGAGAAATTTCGTCGAGAATTGTGCCTAGCCTCCGAGCCGCCCGGTGAAAGCGAGTCGGCCTTGTCGAGGCAATCACAGTCCATTTTCCACTCCTAAGGTGAGATCCAAAATTTTCTTCGCATTTTATCTTAGTTTAATCGTGTTTTATTTTTCGCATTTTCGTCTCGTCGTTTTTTTTTCTCTAGATCTAAAAATTTCATCACAATTTCATCCGCCACCGACTCGATTTTTCATCTCATCTTCTCGATCTCTCCGCCTTCAAATTCTATCTCCCACGATCTCTCAACTCCGGCCGCGTACGGTGGCCGGAGATCGGATCCGACTCTTTCATTTCCTACGGATCCCCGTTCATTTTCTGAATGTAAATAAATAAAAATTTTATAAAAAAATTATTTCTATTCTGCTAACTTTTGTTTTGCAGGATAAAAAAAATTTGTTTCTTTTTATCTCTAACGTTTGTTTTGCAGGAATATTAAAAAGAAAACAACAAAAAAATCATTTTCTGTTTTACTTATTATTTCGGATTTACAATATAAAAAAACAAAAAATTTATTTTATTATTCACTGTTTACATAAGAAAAAAATTAAAAAAAATTAAAAAAAAATCAATCGAACACCAGGTGGCAGGGCCATCAACCCCCGCTGCCCACCAACCGGCGCGCCTCCGTGCGCTGGTCACGCGGCCATCGCCTCCATCCGCGGGCGGCAGAGCCGCCAGAGCAGCCCCCCTCTGCCTGATCTGCACCGCAACCGTCGCGCCTGACGGCGCCCCGCCGCTCCTCCACCGCTAAGCTCCTGCCACCCTCTTGTCATCTTCCCCGTCGACGCGTCCAGCCGCGAGGCGGTGCCGTCCTCCTCGCCGATCCGCCCTCCTTCGTCCCGCTCCACTCCAGCCGCAGGGCGGCGCCCCTCCAGCAACGTGCGCCCCGTGCTGCCGCTCCTCCACAGCGCGCGGCTGCGCGTCTCTCCAGCCCCACCGCGTGAGCCGTGCAGCCGCCCCCGTCTTCTTCAGCCAACGCAGCGGCCCGCTAGCCGCATCTCCAACCGTCGCCGAGTCGCGTGGGGAGGAAGAAGAAGGGCGGCGCACCCCTTGGTGCCCCTTGTTGCAAATAGAACGAAACCCCTCTAGGGTTTTGATTCATTAAAAAAAGGGGAAATTACAATCAAGCCTTCCAGATTTTTTGAAAATTACGAGTACGCCCCTGCCAGATCTATCACGTGTCGTGCACGCTCCCTCAATGGGTAATTTGTGTTTTTTTCCTCTTTGTTTATTTTATTGTTTATTTGAGAAAAACTTAGAATCCTTACATTTGAGTCCAAAACATTCACAGTATTTACATTCGAGTCCCTGAACTGCAGAACAGTAATTTGTGTGCTCTCTTTGATTGAAATACATGTTCTTTGTGATCCAAAAATTTTGAGAAAATTGTGCTATGCCCCTGATGTTCATATCCATCTAGCATAAATTTTTTGTTGCATTTTGACTTCATTTGATATTATTAAAAAATCAAAAACAGTGCCTTTTTGTCTTCTTGAAATTCAAAAATTCATAAAAATTCGAAAATACCTCTAAAAATTCTAAAAAAATTAGAGTAGTTGTATTTCAGTCTTTTAATTTCTGACTAATTTTTACGCATTGATCATTTATAAAACTCAAAAAAAATAAAAAATATCAAAAATCTTCTAAAATTCATAAAAAAATCTACAAAAATCCAAAAATTGTGATTTCAGTTCCTTTTTTTAGATAATTATTTCTACTTTGTCATAAAAATAATTGTCAGGAGTTTTGGGCATTTAAAAGATTTTTAAATTGCAAATTACTCCAGGCTGTGCACATTTTCTTGTTTCCTCACTGTTTGATTTTTAGAAAAATACAAAAACATCTGAAAATTCCACAAAAATTCTCAAAAATATTTCAAAACTTTTAAAACCCAAAAATATTTTCTTTAAATATTTCTGAGCATTTTTGACTAAGTGAAAAATTTTAAAAAGAGTTGGTGTGCGTATTTTTAATCTTGTGAATATTGCATCGTGTTATTTTTGAAAATTAAAAAAATAATATTTTGTTGACGTGGATTTTGGGGGTAAAAGCAACGACCGATTCGTCAATTAATTCTCGTCCTCGAATTTCCCGGCAATAAACTCCTTGCTCAATAAAATTTTGCCGTTGCCGGGAGATAAAAAAGAAAAATAAAAAAATCCTTCGAAATTCTCGCTCAACAAAATGGCGCCGTTACCGGGGAGGCACGGCGAGGGTAGTTAGGTTTCTCTTTTGACCTGCTATTCTTGGTTGCATATATCTGTTTATATTTTTTGTCATTCACTTCATTGTTTATATCCACTGCATTCATTTCATTTTTTTCTTTTCTCATATTTGATAATTGTTTTTCTTACATATTTTCTTCTATTTTTCTTGCGAGGGCCCGCGGAGCGAAGGAGGCGATCCTAGGAGAACCGAAGCATCCAAGCGATGTGGAGGCAGCTTGATTCTTCACCAAGCCGCAGGATAGCGTGAGAAAAAAGAGAAGAAGAGTGAAAAAGAAGAAAAAAAAGAGAAAAATTTAAAAAAAAAGAGAGAGAGAGAGAGAGGGAGAGAGTTTCTTTCCCATTTGAACTTTGTAAAAGGACATTCATTTGTTGCGGGGTCTGTTTCGCCAAGTGCCGGTGCACTTGGGGGACCTCACCAGTTTTGTTTTCATCGCCTTTATTTTCTTTGTTTCCCACGGATTTCGTGAGCTACCTCTTGATTGCTTTAATTAATTTGCTTGAGCCAGGTAATTAATTAGGTCCAAACACCATAAACAAGACATTTCTGTGCCTATAGAGTAGAGCGTAATTTGGACTTAGTCAAATTAACTTGTTCTTGCCCGTTAATAGAAGCTATCATCTAGGACGGTTCACTTGCATTGCATATAGGATAGTTTATTTTATTTCTGCGCGGATCACTTGCATGTAGAGTGCTGGCGACAAGGTACGCATCTCTAACCCCTGCATGCATCATCATTTTTAATCGCGCATTGGCATTTCCGATCTCCTTCCTTGTTTTCACTCACATAAATTAAAAGGAAATTGGACAATCGGTAGACGATTCGTTGAATATACTTAAACCAAGTGATAACTGTCTAAAATTTGGGACTGCTAAAGAAAACTCGACCCTAAAATAAACATAAGGAAAAATCATTGTTTTGGGGAGAGTAACCCCCTCATTGTATTCGTTTTAACTTGCTCACGTACACACTAAGGTTAGTGCCCAAATCCCATAATTCAACCTAAGTGTTCGTATAACTTTGTGATTATCACCTAACTCTAAAACAAACAAGATTAATTGACCGAACCTTGACGGTCTTCACTTTGAGTTGAGTTGGTGAACTGGGGGTTTGTATTGTGTTTGATTGCTTGTGTTCTTGCTAGATCCTTCTGTGCATTTGCACCTTTTTCTCCATATCTTTTGGCTTGACCCTCGTGCTCTCCCATCTTTTGTTTCGAAGATGGCCGACTGGACTTATTTTAATCCGATCTTCGAAGATACCTCGTAATCTCCAGACGATCCACCTTTTTTTTCCCAGGAGGATCTTCCTCCTGATGTTTGTGCATATCCGCCTAACCCATTATTTCAGGAAACGGAGGACTTTGATTTTCACCCACCCTCATTCAGCCCACCCAGTCCTGAGATTTTGGAGTCACCTTTCATGATTTCCACACTTGAGACACTGAACCAGATGGTGTAGCATATGAATTCGAGGATTAACAATCTCTTTAACATAAATACGAGCCAGAACGCTGCTCCATTATTTGAGGATATCGATTCACTTGAGGATAATCATGAGAGCTTGAAATCATCCAAAATACAGAAAAATGAGAAAATTCTGAAAATACAAAAAGATTCTGAGAGACACATTATTGATTCAATTTGTGAGGAGAGGATCCAAATGCCCAACCAATTGCCCACACAATCATCCACCACATGTCCCAATCTTGAACCCGAGGATTCCATTATACAGACTGCTCTTGGAAATCCTCGTGTAAATGATGATTCCGACCTCCTCCCTTGTATGGATGAGGTCCAAAAATTCAAAAAAATGCTGACTGAACCTGAAGTGGTAGCTACCCTTAATGAGATCATTAAAGCTCCACTTCAACAGGCCATGACAGATTTATCTACTCCTCAATACAAGAAGAGAAAGCGGAGGAGAAGATCTGAGCGTCACATCTTGACCATGGCCACTGCCTACGCCATCTCTCACCGTCCATATTTTAAGAAAGGAAACACTGCCACACCTCTTGTGAGTTGCTCCATATCTGACTATTCATGTGATAACACTCTCCTTGACGGTGGTTCATCAATTAATGTAATACCCTTCTCTATGGTACAGTCTCTTCATCTTGGGACTCTTAAGAAAACCAGGATGATAGTTCAATTTGCTGATGGATCTATCAAGAGGCCGAAGGGTATTCTAGAAAACGCTGTCATTTCTATTCAGGGCCTGAATTTTACTTCGGATTTTATTGTAATGCCCATGGAGACCTCCACTCCTGTGGAGCACCCTCCAATCATCCTGGGATGGCCTTTCCTCGTCTCTGCAGGAGCCGTTATTGACTACGGTTCAGGAGAGATTCGCTTCCGTTCTGATGTAGGGAGCGATGTGTTGATCACTACACCCACCACTGCTCAGAAACCTGCATCTCATGAGAGTCCGCCAGTGTTAGCCAACCCCAAGGAATTTGACATCGATGACAATATCAGAGATTCTTGTTATATGTTGGATGATAAGGAAACCCAAGAATTCCTCTTGAAGGAGGAAGACTCGGAAAGCATAGACCTTGGAGTTCCCCCTTCTGGAATGTGGAGATGCATTGATGACATCCGTGGAATTTACACGATAGACACCCTAGAGCGGAAGGTAGAGTCTGAGACTAGACAGGATAGACATGATTTGACTACTTCCACTAATGAGTCCGTTCCGATTCACCCTGATTCAGATGAGACTGATCATGCCCAATTTGATTTGGTTGCTTTTATAAAGGAATTTGGGCTTTTTGATAAAGATAATGATCCAATAGAGGCTCGCCAGACTGATATTGATCCTACTTTTTCGGATAATGATTTCGAGCCATTTTACTTTGATGTTTGCGAAACTTCTCAGGCCAGACATGACAATACTACTTCCAATAATCGGTTTAAGCCTGCACAATCTGAAACCGATGAGGATACATTCTTGGTCGATTCTACTCAGTTTATATCTAATGATGATCCCAATATCGACCTACACCTTGTCAAATCCATACCTCAGCGGTCCCGTAAGAAGGTTCGCTTTAGACCTTCTTGACCTTTGTACATCCACTCCTCTTGTATATCCTTTCGTTTTACTCTGTCTTCTCTCGTTTTATCATTCACCTCTTTTCCATGTGTGTGTATATGCTATACTTAGGATGTGTTGTATCCTAAGTATAGGGGGGTGAATGATTTGTGTTGTTCATTTTCGTCCTGTTCATCACTCTTGTTGTTGCCTATACTTAGGGATACTCTACCCTAAGTATGGGGGGGTGATGTTGTTCATATCGTGTCTTTTTATTTTTGAGTCTGTACATTCTCGTCATCGGTTTTCCCCTTTTGTATACTCTACTATACTTAGGATTACTTGATCCTAAGTATAGGGGGGATCACCATCTTCTCTTTTTTTTATCTTTTCTTTTCACTTTTCTATACTTAGCACGAGTTATGTCTTCCTTTTTCGCTCTCTAATCACTATGAGGACGTAGTTCGAGCTAAGTATAGGGGGGTGTCGTATATATTGTATATATACTTTAGACATAACTCGTACTTTTTAACTACGTTTATTTAGGGGGTTATGTGTGTATAGTTTGTAAAATTCACGTGCGTAAAAAAATAAATAAACAAATAAAAAAACCAAAAAAAACAAAAACACAAAAAATATCAAAACAAAAAAAATCAACAAAAACACAAAAAAAAACATTGTATATACTTGTATATTTTACTAACCCTTTCAAAAAAAAAGCAAAAAAAAACAACAAAAACAAAAATACAAAAAAATATCAAAATGCAAAAAAAATCAAAAAAAAATCAACAAAAACACAAAAAAAACATTGTATATACTTGTATATTTTACTAACCCTTTAAAAAAACAAAAAAATACAAAAAAAGTACAAAACAAAAAATCTATAAAAATTTGCAAATTTCAAAAAAAAACTTACTTTCACATTTGCATTTTTCCTCCAGAAAAAAAAAGCCATAAAATGTTCAAAACTAGAAAATTGTTTTAAAAAAAATTGTGTTTTTTTCACATGTGCATCATTCCTTTTCCAAAAAAACCCTTGCATTTCATATGTCGCATTTGCATGTGCATTTTTCAGGATAATATTGACATTTAAACTATGTCTGGAATAAAATTGAAGAATGGAGCTTAGTTGGACCTTAATCCACCTAATTTTCAGAGGAACTTCATCGAGAAATAGGATTTTAGAAGCTTCAGGTCTTTGACTTAATTCTTTGAGTTCCACATGACAATGTGCAGCGTTTGACTCTTAGTGTCTAACCTGGTCTCTTCATTCTGGGTATAACTCTGGAAATAGGGAATCAATTTGTACTCTCGCACTATGCACTTAGCTCAACTCAGACGGGATGTTGGAAGACTGTGTGAGTTTCTTTTCTGGTAGCGTGGAAATCTAAAGACCGGAGTACGGGTTGAAATAAAGCTCCGGAAAAGGGATGGACGGCTGGGCACAATTTTTTTTCTAAGACCCCAAAAAATGTACGGAAGCAAAAGATTCTATATCCGTAGGGGCACAACAAGATCCAAGCAGAACCACCAAAAATCCAAATACAAAGAAGCCACTACCAAATAAATATCTGACCAAAAAGGTCCAAGCTTCAAGAAAACCTGCAGATCTTGGTGGAGACTCGGCTACACTGGCCAGCTTCACAAGGAGAGGTGACTACACTGGCCATTCTCCAGTTTGTTTCTCCTTCTTCTAACTTCTCCCCCTATTCGATTGTGAACACAGCGCGACAGACCTTAGAAGGAAATACATGACTCCCTGAGGACGAGTTACTGGAGAGGAGATTTGCATGGTAGTCCGACATTCTAGATGGGAAGAACTAAAACCTTTCACACACATGAGTCGATTGTTCAATGTTCATAGGGTGTGCTTTAGGAAGAGGATTGATCTAAGATGACTTCTGAGCCGAAACTGTGACAATGATGTGTAGAACTTGAAGGCTGTTGATTTTAAAATTCTAAGTCTCACAGAAGTTCCGACACACTAATAATCCAAAGGTCCGACAGAGCTCCAAACTACAATTTTATGAAGATAAGTTTAATACTCGATGTTGTCCTACTTTCTTCATTTTCCCTTTCTTTTTCTTTTTCTTTTTATTCACTTATTCATTCAAATAAGTGTTTTCTAAGGGAATAGCAAAGGTAAAGCATAGGGGGATGATGAATCTGTGATTCGTCATCTTTATTCATTTATTTTAGCTTAAAATCCCTTATAAAACACCTGCATATAACGCTAACTCCATATTCTTACTGACTTGCATCTGTGTAAATATTGTACATTTCTAACTAATTTTAACCTAAAATAAATAAAGAAAGAAAGGAAGGAAAAATAAAGAAAAGAAAATAAAAAAAGGAAGACTGTATACAGGCTGACCCGAACCCCGAGAGAAGGTCAAGACTTGACCTGATCGATCAGGAATAAAGTAGGGGGAGATAGGATCCTTAACCAGAAAATCCAAAAAAAATGTGTGTTCTCCCTTATTTTGTATATATATCTGTATAAAACTGACACTAATTTATTTGTACCTTAATTGACCTCAAATCAAATAACAGTCAAAACCAAAGTTGTAAATAAAAATGTGTTCTAATTACTAAAATTGATTGCACAATTAAATCTTGTACAGAATAAAAGTAGCCACACTTGGAAAAAGCCACTAAGCATTAACTGAAAGATTAATTCCGGCTCCATATGAGCTCAAATTGAATCAATCTCAGTTCCATTGGACTCGAAATTAAATAATCTTTAAAATGGCTGTATTTTCATAATTTTTGGAGTTACAGTTGAAAAGTCGGTTTTCTGGGGTGGTTTGTGCAATTTCCCATGTATTTTGTGCATATTGTATTTATATATATTTGTAAATTATTCTCACTAATTCTTTAAAACAAAAATAAAAAAATAAAATCCTTCAAAAACAAAAAAAAAGAGGCTAATTTCGTCATTTATCCTTGTATATAGTGTCACATATGTATATAGTATATATATAGTTGCTATTTTTAATTAACCTTCATAAAAAAATAAAAATAACATTTTTCAATTCAAATTAAATAAGTGACGAAAATTCAAAAAAATAGATAATTTTGTAATTAGTTTTATCTCTCTTTTATTTTCATTTTCAAATTTCATCTCCCTTCCACCAAAAAAAATTCAAAAATTCATTTTAATTTTCATCTCCCTTATCTCTTTATTTAAAAAAATTCAAAAATTCAAATTTCATCTCTCTTCTATTTATATGGCTCCTTCTCCTTCATTCTAACTTGATCAATCTTTAGAGAGAGGAGCCCGATCTCCGAGAGAAATTTCGTCGAGAATTGTGCCTAGCCTCCGAGCCGCCCGGTGACAGCGAGTCGGCCTTGTCGAGGCAATCACGGTCCATTTTCCACTCCTAAGGTGAGATCCAAAATTTTCTTCGCATTTTATCTTAGTTTAATCGTGTTTTATTTTTCGCATTTTTGTCTCGTCATTTTTTTTCTCTAGATCTAAAAATTTCAACATAATTTTATCCGCCACCGACTCGATTTTTCATCTCATCTTCTCGATCTCTCCGCCTTCAAATTCTATCTCCCACGATCTCTCAACTCCGGCCGCGTACGGTGGCCGGAGATCGGATCCGACTCTTTCATTTTTTACGGATCCCCGTTCATTTTCCGAATGTAAATAAATAAAAATTTTATAAAAAAATTATTTCTATTCTGCTAACTTTTGTTTTGCGGGATAAAAAAAATTTGTTTCTTTTTATCTCTAACGTTTGTTTTGCAGGAATATTAAAAAGAAAACAACAAAAAAATTCATTTTTAGTTTTATTTATTATTTCGGATTTACAATATAAAAAACAAAAAAATTATTTTATTATTCACTGTTTACATAAGAAAAAAATTAAAAAAATTAAAAAAAATCAATCGAACACCAGGTGGCAGGGCCATCAACCCCCGCCGCCCAACAACCGGCGCGCCTCCGCGCGCTGGTCACGCGGCCATCGCCTCCATCCGCGGGCGACAGAGCCGCCAGAGCAGCCCCCTCCGCCTGATCTGCACCGCAACCGCCGCGCCTGACGGTGCCCAACCGCTCCTAAACCGCCAAGCTCCTGCCGCCCTCCTGTCATCTTCCCCGTCGACGCGTCCAGCCGCGAGGCGGTGCCGTCCTCCTCGCCGATCCGCCCTCCTTTGTCCCGCTCCACTCCAGCCGCGGGGCGGCGCCCCTTTAGCAACGTGCACCCCGCGCCGCCGCTCCTCCACAGCGCGCGGCTGCGCGTCTCTCCAGCCCTACCGCGCGAGCCGCGCAGCCGCCCCCGTCTTCTTCAGCCAACGCAGCGGCCCGCTAGCCGCATCTCCAACCGCCGCCGACCCGCGCCCCTTGGTGCCCCTTGTTGCAAATAGAATGAAACCCCTCTAGGGTTTTGATTCATTAAAAAAAGGGGAAATTACAATCAAGCCTTCCAGAGTTTTTGAAAATTACGAGTACGCCCCTGCCAGATCTATCACGTGCTGTGCACGCTCCCTCAATGGGTAATTTGCGTTTTTTTTCCTCTTTGTTTATTTTATTATTTATTTGAGACAAAAACTTTGAATCCTTACATTTGAGTCCAAAACATTCACAGTATTTACATTCGAGTCCCTGAACTACATAACAGTAATTTGTGTGCTCTCTTTGATTGAAATACATGTTCTTTGTGATCAAAAAATTTTGAGAAAATTGTGCTATGCCCCTGATGTTCATATCTATCTAGCATAAAATTTTTGTTGCATTTTGACTTCATTTGATATTATTAAAAAATCAAAAACATTGCCCTTTTGTCTTCTTGAAATTCAAAAATTCATAAAAATTTGAAAATACCTCTAAAAATTCTAAAAATATTAGAGTAGCTGTATTTCATTGTCTTTTAATTTCTGACCAATTTTTACCCATAGATCATTTATAAAACTAAAAAAATTAAAAAATATCAAAAATCTTATAAAAATCATAAAAAAATCTACAAAAATCCAAAAATTGTGATTTCAGTTCCTGTTTTTAGATAATTATTTCTACTTTGTCAAAAAAATAATTGCCAGGAGTTTTGGGCATTCAAAAGATTTTTAATTTGCAAATTACTCCAGGCTGTGCACATTTTCTTGTTTCCTCACTGTTTGATTTTTAGAAAAATACAAAAAACATCTGAAAATTCCACAAAAATTCTCAAAAATATTTCAAAACTTTTAAAACCCAAAAATATTTTCTTTAAATATTTCTGAGCATTTTTGACTAAGTGAAAAATTGTAAAAAGAGTTGGTGTGCGTATTTTTAATCTTGTGAATATTGCATCGTGTTATTTTTGAAAATAAAAAAAATTGAAAAATCAAAATCACTAAAAATTTGAAAATTAGAATATAAAAAAATAGAAAATAAAAAAAATAAAAAAAATAAAAAGATTCAAAAAAATCACAAAAACCAAGGATAGTTGTCCTTTGAGATTCATGTTTTCTTTTAATTTGTTTCTAATTAATTGAATAACCCTCGGGAATTGTAGCCTCCCTGAGTTCGACCCTGTCCGCTATACAGGTTAATAAGTAGCAAAAAAAATTTAAAAAAAATAATCTTTTGTTGACGCGGGTTTTGGGGATAAAAACAACGACCATTGACATATCATTTTTATCATTAATTTTCCAACCACCGGCAATAAATTCCTTGCTCAACAAAATTTTGCCACTGACGGGAAGAAAAAAAAATAAGAAGTCCCTCGAATTTCGTGCTCAACAGGCATATAACCCTATTTTTGCATAATTTTTAGAGCATGGGTGCCATTTTTAAAAAATAAAAGTCAAGCACCAAAATACATAAACTAGGAGGGGTATAGTTGCAAATAAAATAAAGGCGAGAGACATATATGCAATTTTCTCAGAAATATACTGTATTAAAATTTAATAGACTAAAATTAAATACAAAAACCCGTAAGGGTACTCCTGCAATTTCACCACCTCACATGGGACGACACGTAAGGTGACGTGGATTGGACCCAAGTGTAATTCCTATAAATACAAGGGCTTCAAAGCAAAAAGTCCACATTTATTTACACTGCATATTTTTTTTACAGAATTAATAAATAAATACAAAAATGGTGGGGGAAGATGTGTAAATTACCCCCAATGCACGCGGAGACGGACGGATAGATGAGCTACACTTAGGCACGCGGTGCATTGTCGTCGCGCGATACCCCTTCGCTTATAGACGCTCAGGATCTATCTTGGCTCTTCATTAATTGCCGAGGGGAGCAAGGCGTGGACAGTTGAGATTAGAACTAGGTTCGCTCCCTTCATCAGATGGTAACTGCTTCGCGTGAAGAACAGGGAAGAAGGTGGCCTTCCCCGAACTTCGCACCATGATTCCTCCTTCCACCAATGGCATCTGACAGATTTCTTTGGCTCTACACCTCCGTAGGACTCGTCTGCAACGATCAAGGTACTCCACAAGATCCATGACCCAACGATGGGGTCCTGACACGTCGAGGAAGAACAAGAACCTGGGGACCCTCGTCCAGGTGCGATTGATCTCCAGAAGGAGTCCCTTCTCCTTGGCACCTACATGAGGAGGTTCTATAGCTTGGGGTGAATTGCCTTGAACGGTTGTGAAGCTGAGATGCCCACTGGATGGATGGAATGGTGATGTTTCGGTGTACGGCAGATGAGGAACATCGATTACCCGATCACAGGGGTGATCTGGTTGATTGGGGCGTAGGAATAAACATAGAAATGAGAGGGAGAGGTGATGAGATGGAAAGGTAGGTTGGAGGTATGATGAATTACAGTGAGGACTTGGCCAGAGCTCGGGAGCTCCGCTGAGAAGATTAACCCTAATCTACCCTACTGGAGCGATTAAAGACCGAAATAAAAGATGAAAATGGAAACCTACAAGCTACAGCTAACTACTAATACAAAAGAATGCAGCTCGTATTTGAGGATTGCTTAGGGAGCAGAAGTGGTCGTAGGGCCACCATGGATCACTCTGTCACGCCCAAGCAGCTTGTCCAAAGCTCGGGGATGCTTCTGTTGTCACCAAGAGCACGCTTGCACGTACTATGGTGGACTTACAGGCTCGTACAAGGATCAAGAAACGAAGGAGGAACGGAGGTGCTTACTTATAAACAAGGTGACAGGTTTTCTTGATCAAGGTCATGTGATCAGATCGAGAATATTTGATTAGATCCTTGGCCAATGCATGAATTAAGGATGTTTAGTCTCCATGAATCGTGCATCACGCTTCGCCATAGCATCATGATCGCCAGCAAAAAATTGGGAGAAAATCGAGAGTCTGACATTCTGGCAACTCAAGGAAGAGAGAGGGGGTTGTTAACCGAGGTCAACAATCCTAGCCTCCTGATTGGTCCACCTTGGACACTACAAGACAAAAATGCTGAGTTTATTTGAAAATAATTAATTAAAAAAATATATGATTTTATTAATTTTTTATTATAAAATAAAAAATGTTTATTATTTTATGTAGTATTTTAATATGATTTTTTTATTTTTTGAAGTTATTTATTATAAGATACTTTTTAGGGGTGTATTTAAAGGTGTATTCATCTACGTTTTGTACATTTTATTTTTATTTTATATTTTGATTTTTTTATTTTATTATCTTATTTTGTATATTTACAACTTATTCTTATGTGTATAAATATATTTTTATTATATTTTTATGATGTCATTTGTAGACTTAAATAAATAGGGGTATAAATTATATAGGTATAGGTATTTCATCTATGTTATATACATATATTTTAATATATTTTGTTTGGTTTTATTTTATCTTTATATTTTTAATAGAATATAAATAATATTTAAGTAGTATAAAAATAAAAAATAATGAATAATAAAAGGATAAATTTCACTTTTATTTATTTACAGGTATTAGCATAGGTATTTTACCTATATATTTATATAGACTTTTTTTATTTTGTGTTTTATTTGTGGTTTTATTTTGGTTTTAATATGTACATAAGTTATAAATAATATTTACAAAATTATAAATAAAAAATTATAAAAATAATAAATAAAATGAATATTTTATTCAGGTATATTGTACAATAGGGGTCCAAAACCTAACTTTCATATATTAACTCAAAAAAATATAAAACCACCTTCTTTAAATAACTTATTAAAAGTTATATACAATTCAAGGTGATTTTTATACATTTTGAGTTTGTATTTGAGAGATATGAACCTGGGAAGCTTGGGTTTTGGCTTTTTATTGTGTATATAAAAAATACATTGTATATTATTTTGCATGAAATCAATTTTGTATTTTTCTATACATTATTATCTGGATTTTTTATGTACAAAGTTTCTTCATTTGATGAATAAATAATAAAGAATAAAACAGGTCCCAAAAAATGCCTTATTGGATGAATAAAAAAATTGGATTTTTATTGTATTCTTGGCCCTTATCTCCTCCTACTTTATTCCTTGTCAACCAACTCAATTCTTAACTTGGTCTCGGGGTTTAGGGTCATGAAATACCTTTGGTATTTTATTCTTTTTCTTTTCTTCTCTTTTATATAATTTTGGCATTAAAAATAGTATTATTTACACAATGAATGCAATAAATAATGAATGTTATTTTGTACAAAGTAAGGTTATTTACATGTATTAGCTAAGGTTTTTAAGGCCAAAATGATATAATAAAGGTGATGAAATGGAGATTCATCACCACCCTTGATGAATCCATGAATTCTTTTATTTTAGCTCTACTTTTTGGCAAAATACCCTGTGAATACCTGTAAATATAATAACTTGGCTTTCTGCATGCTCCTATTAATATTACATGATTAGCATGTAATTTTGGCCAAAAAATAACAAAAGAAAAAGAATGGCGTATTTAGAATAAATATATAGTGACCCAAAACCCAAAAGAAGGTGAAGTCTTGACATGATCACAAAATAAAATAAGTAGAGAGAAATGGGGCCTATTATGTATTATATATATCCTCTATACTTGTACATGTTATTTATTTATTTATTTATTTTTGAAAAAACTAAAATCATTTTATTCCTTTATACCCCTGTATATAGTTCTAATAATATTATAAAAATAAAATAAAAATTAGAAAAATAAAAGAAAAATAAAAATAAAATCATCAAACCTTTATATAAAACACATATGTAATATCACATCCATTATTTATTTTATACCCTTAAATAATCTATAAAAGCAAAATAACAATTATTTTACACACTTAAAATTATGTTGTAAAGAAATAAAATATAAAATAAAAGTATGTTTTTAAAAATAATAAAATAAAAGTACTTGTACATAATACATAAATATAATATACATGTATATACTACTATGTACTGTATATACAATAATTTATTTTATATAAATAATTAAAAATCTTAGAAAATAGTTCAAAAAATAATAAACATTTCTATTTTTTACACTTTTTATTTTAAAATCATTTAGTATTTTTATTGAATTTACTATTATTTTGTAAATTCTTAATTTTGATTGGTCCAGACTGGATTGTTGACCCCAGTCAACGTCCCCTTCAAGACCGGGTCAGGTAGAAAACCTTTCGCCGGAGCTTTTTCTCTATATTTTCACGCCCGAACTCGGCCTCCTCCTGCCTTGAATCTAGAGCCCGACTATAGCCTGATGTTCCATGATCCTCATGGATCCCTAGGCGTAGGGTGTCGTATATATTGTATATATACTTCGGCCATAACTCATACTTTGTGTGAGTGTGTTAATAGATAATATGGCTAAAAACCACAAAACTAAAAATCACAAAAAATTTAAACTTTTTGTTGCATATAAATTTTTTTCTTGTACATAAATGTTTGTCAATAACTTTTGTAAAAACTATTTTTGTACAAATGTTTGTAAAAATGTTTTGATTGTAAAGCCTTTGTAAATATTTTTGTAACAAAACTATGTATATAGTACAAAAGTTTTGAAAAATATTTGAAAAATAAAAGTTTGCAAAATTTTGTCTGTAAATGTTTGTAAATATTTTGCAAAACTTTTTCTTCCTTGCATTAAAAAATTTTCATATTTTGAAAAATTGCACAAAAAGAGTTTTGTACATATTTGCATATTCTTCTAAATCATAGTTGACATTTAAACTAGTCTGGAATTAAATTGGAAAATGGATCTTGATTAAGACCTTAATCCACCTAACTTCAGAGGAACCTTATAGGATTTGGGGTTAAGACTTTTCAGGTCCATAGCGGCTTAATTCTTTGAGTCCATTAGGCTATGTTCACATTCCATCTTGACAAGCCTAAGTAGAACACTTAACAATGCACGCATGACTCTCATAGACGATGGTTTGCCTTGGACACACACCTTACACGTAGTTCAACGCGGATGACGTGGTGAGAAGGCAGAATTCTTGGCTTGGGATAGCATACGAGGTTAGTACTTCCAGGCGGATTCTCTCGTCTTCCTTTAGGGAGGGATGTGCACCTCAACCTGGTTTAGTAGCATTGAGGTCTAAAGATAGGAGTCTGTGGTTGCAATAATGCTTCAAAAGAGGGATACTCTACCGGCTCAAGAAGAAAAACTCCTTATGTACATGTTGTACCATATAAATATGTTGTATAGATGCACATAGAAAAAAAAGAAAAGAAAAAAAAGAAAGAAAAAAAGAAAGATGAGATAAAAAGAAAAGAAAAAAAGAAAAAAAAGATAATAAAAAAAGGAAAAAATTTGACTTCAACTAGATAGGACTAAAATGTAAATACCGTAAAACTCAAGGTCCAAACTGTAAATATACTCAACTATTATATTTATTTAACAGACTAAAGCTAAATATAAAAAAACATGCAGGGGCTAAAAGGAAATATACCCTGAGGCACATGCTACATGCGTGGGGCCCTGCGACTATGATCTTCTTCTACAAAGCGATCTGACGGTGTTGGGGTGGTTTGTGACGTGTATGTCAGATCTACGGTGGTAGGTCTGATCCAACGGTCTGAAAGCTATCGTTGTTGGGAGGGTGAGACGATTCCAAGCTCTGATCGGACCGTTAAAGTATCAGTGTGAACAGATAGACCAGATCAAAACTGAGCATGAAAGTGCATGAAACGGCTCTTGAAGGTGTTGGACGAACTACTCCCTGGTGAGCTTCGATCGAGAAGCCTGAGTGATCTGAGGGTCTGATCGAGTCGTAGTATGGGTCAACACCTTAATGGTGGTCGTCCGCATCAGATGGGCATGGGAGGGAGAACGGTCAGATGGGCCTGGCAGTGACTTCCCTCCCAAAGTTGCTCCGCCGGAGAAGTAGTGGTACAAGATGGGGTCTTCCACGTGTGATAACACCTGCAAAAGGAGAGGCGACTCGGGGGAGTAGCTCCGATCAGATTTATTGTGTAGGGAGATAGGAGAAGCGATAGGGGGCAGTAGGTTGATCTCTGGTGTACTGGGAGGAAAGAGATCAGACCTAATCTTGCTATGGTGAGAAAGATTCAGGGTGCTCAGGTTGCGTGGGAAGATGGGTGATGATTAGGCATGTCTATCAGAGTGGATAGGTGGGTGGAACTAGGCTCCGACCAGCTAGTCGGAGCAAGGGAACCGGCAGTGGCGCGAAATGGAAAAGTCAGATCGAAGATGGAACTACGGTGGGTGCAAGCGGTACATGAAGGTTCAAAGGAGCTCCTTAGCTTCAGGGAAAGGCGAGCGTTGAGGTGATGGCCTCAACCGGGTTGTGACTGACCAAGGAGGCTAAACGCGACGGAGGTCCAGCCACGTAGCTTGAGTTGCGTCAATTCAGCACCAATCCGAGCTCCGAAGGTCGTTTTAGGAAGTTGACACTCAGTTGGAGGGGCTAGGGGTCGAAAGGGTAGCGAGGAACGAGCTACTCCACTATGAAATCTGAAGAAGATTATTTATAGGATGTCTAAGGTCTAAGAAGATCAGGGCGATACGCGGAACCCTAGGCAGATCCAGCTACGCCTAGGGGTTCGCAAGAATCATGGAACATCAGGCTACAATCGGGCGCAGGATTCAAGGCAGGAGAAGGTCGGGTTCGAGCATAAAAATGTGGAGAAAAAGCTCCGGTGAAAGGTTTTTGACCCGACCCTGTCTTGAAGGGGACGTTGACCGGGGTCAACAATCTAGACTCGACCAATTAGTTTTAAGAATTTACAAAGTAATAGGAAATTCAATTAAAAAAAGTAAATGATTTTAAATTAAAAAGTGTAAAAATAAAAAAATGTTTATTGTTTTTCAAAGTATTTTTCTAGTATTTTTAATTATTCTTATGAAAAGTAAATTAATGTATATACAGTATATAGTAGTATATACATGTATATTATACTTATGTATTATGTATAAGTATTTTTATTTTATTATTTTTACAAAAATAGCTTTCTTTTATATTTTATTTATTTACAACATAATTTTAGGAGTGTAAAATAATTTTTATTTTATTTTTATAGATTATTTAAGGGTATAAAAGAAATAATGGATGTGATATGTGCATTTGTGTTTTATACAAATGTTTGATGATTTTATTTTTATTTTTATTTTTCTTATATTTTTATGATTTTTATTTTATTTTTATAATATTATTATAACTATATACAAGGGTGTAAAGGAATAAAATGATTTTGGTTTTATCAAAAATAAATAAATAAATAAATATTATGTACAAGTATAGAGGATATATACAATACATAGTAGACCGTGTCTCTCTCTACTTATTTTATTTTATGAACAGGTCAAGGCTTGACCTTATCTTGGGTTTTGGGTCACTCTATCTTTATTATAAATACATCAATCTTTTTCCTTTTCCTTTATTCTTTTATTTTTGCCAAAATTACATGCTAATTATGCAATATTAATAAGAGCATGCAGAAAGCCAAGTTATATTCACAGGGTATTTTGCCAAAAAGAAGAGCTAAAATAAAAGAATAAAGAGTGAGAATCATGGATTCATCACCCCACATACTTTACCTTTGCCAGTCCCTTAGCGAACAATTATTTGAAATAGAAGTGAAAAAGAAATGAAAAGAAAAAGAATCAAGGTTGATTATTAAACTTATCTTCATTAAATTGGAGTATGGAGCTTAGCCAGACATTTAGATTATTAGTTTGTCGGAACCTTATTGGGAAAAAGGTTTAAGTCTCAACATCCTCTAAGTTCCACTATTCTATGGTCAAGACTCCTTAATAAACCATCTCAAAACAAGTCTACATATGCAAACTCTTATGACTATGCATCTTTCCTTTTACTGTGTAAGTGATATGTAGCTCCCCACCTCAGAAATGGCAAAGAAACAGCCTCCCTTAAAAAGGTAACTCTAATTCCCCAATCTAGCAGCTCTTCCTCGAGGAGCGGGGTATTCCCTTCCAAGTTCAAGTTCAACCAGCTCAAGAAGAGGGGAAAGAAAAGAATGGACCGCGACCAGTGTAGCCATGTATCCCTTGGAGCAAAGCCAGTGTAGCTAAGTCTCCGGCTATAAGCTTCCATGAGATGAGAAGGTGGAATACATAAGCTTTGCTTATTCACTATATACACTTCGGCAGGCATTTCATTTTCAATCAAGCATGTCCACTTTTTTGGAGTTTTTCATATTTTTACACATTTTTTTTCGATGTGCATCTATACAACATATTTACATGGTGCAGCATGTACATAAGGAGTTTTTCTTCTTGAGCCAGTAGACTATCCCTCTTTTGAAGCATTATTGCAACCCACAGACTCCTGTCTTTAGAACTCAATGCTACTAAATCAGGTTGAGGTGCACATCCCTCCCTAAAGGATGATGAGAGGTTCCGCTTAGAAGTACTACCCTCGTATGCTACCCCGAGCCATGGAATTCTACCTCTCACCACCTCATCCGCATTAAACTACGTGAAAGGTGTGTGTCCAAGTCAAGCCATTATCTCTTAGAGTCATGCGTGCGTTTAAGTGTTCTACTTAGGCTCATCACCCCTATACTTGCCTTTGCTAGTCCTTAGCAAACACTTATGCAATTAGTACAGAAAAATAAAAAAAAGAAAAGAAAAAGAATGAAAGTGGATTAAATTTAATTTTCAAACTTGTCTTCACAAAATCAAAGTTTGGAGCCTAAATCGGACCTTTGAAATTTAATATGGTCAGAACCTTTTTGGGAATTGGATTTGAAACACAACAGCCTTCGAGACTCCCAAAACTCTTCTCAAGTCTCCTCAATTAGCAGGTCAGAATACTTCAACTCATACGCAAACCCTGATGACTATGAGTCCCACTTGTTTAGTGTATGCAATGGTGGCTCTCCCAAACTGCATTGACAAAGAGACTGAAACATGACAACACAATGATTCCCCAATCCAGCAACTCCTTCCTTGAGGAGCGGGGTATTCCCTTCTAAGTTAAAGTGACAAGCAGCTCAAGAGGAGGGGTGCAAAAGATAATGGACGGTAGCCAGTGTAGCTACCTATCCTAGGATGCATGACCAGTGTAGTCAAGTCATCCAGCTGCAGGCTCACAAGGTATGACTTTAAAGCTCAAGCTTGCTTATTGACTATATAAATATGTACACTCCGACAGGAATTTTATTTTCAATCAGGCCTGTCCACTTTTCAGAGTTTTTGCTTTTTGCTTTTTTTTGAAATATTATTTACAACAGCATTTACATAAGGAGCTTTTTCTCTTGAGCCAGTAAACTATCCCTCTTTTGAAGCATTATTGCAACCCACACTCTCCTGTCTTTAGACATCTCTGCTACTGGACGGGTTGGGGTTCACTTCCCTCCCTGGACGAGGACAAATGTTTCCACTTGTGTTTGTCTCATACTGGAAATCCAAACCCCTCACCACTCCAAATAAGTTGAGCTCAGTGAAAGGTGCATGTGTCCAAGTTAGGTCATTATTGACAAGAGTCGTGTGTGTGCTCCAAAATATTCTACTTAGGCAGTCAAGAATAGATCGAACCAAGTCTCATGATTCTCAAAGAATTAAGTCAACCAGACCTGAAGTACCTCAATTCCAGTTCCAATAAGGTTCCTATGATTAGGTAGATTTGAGGTCCAACCAAGCTCCAATCTTCGGATTTTACTTAAACTTGTTCAATTACCAAACTCAATTCGGAAAATGCGACTGCTATGCAAATGCTATGTACAATGCAATGAAAAATATTTTTTTGATGCAATTTTCAAAGTTTTGAACTTTTTATGGATTTTTTAAAAAGGTTTTGCAAATGTTTTTTGTGATTTTTGAAAATAAAAGATTTTTTGGATAAAGCTAGATACAACTATTTACACGAGGATGAATCTTATATTTACAAGAGTTGGGTTTTTAGGAATTTACAAGGGATATGTGATCATTTTTATATATTTGTATATATAAATAATGAAGAATTTTGGTGTGATGTATATATGCACTTTGACTGGAAAATTCATGGAGATAGTGGATACGATGGAAAGAAGGAAGATTCATATACTATGTCTTCAAGAGACTAAATGGGTTGGACAGAAAGCAAGGGAGATTGAGAAGACATGCTTTAAACTTTGGTATTCAGGTAAAGATAAGGGTAGAAATGGTGTTGGAGTGGTTCTTCATAAGGATTTGAAGGATTGTGTGGTTGAGGTGCAAAGATTTGGGGATCGGATTATTTTGCTAAAATTGGTGCTTGAAGAAGAAATTCTGAATATAATCTTAGTTTATGCACCGTAAATTGGTTTAGATGAAAGGACTAAACAAGCTTTTTGGGAGGATCTAGATAATATTATACAAGGAATCCCACAAAGAGAGATGATTTGCATAGGTGGAGATCTTAATGGACATGTGGGAAAAGATGGTTCAGGGTATGCTAGTGTTCATGGAGGACATGGTTTTGGGGATAGAAATGGAGAGGGAAAAGTCATTCTGGATTTTGTAACGACATATGATCTTTTCATAGCAAACACTCTCTTCAAGAAGAGGGAGGAGCATTTAATTACTTATAAGAGTGGGCCAACAAGAACACAGATAGATTACTTTGCATTGAGGAGAAGAGATCGGTTGTGTTGTAAAGACTGCAAAGTAATCCCAAGAGAGAGTTTGACAACCCAACATCGTTTGTTAGTCTTGGATGTACAAATAAAAGGGTTGGTAAAGAAAAGGAGCGTTCCTAAGATCACTAGAACTAGATGGCGGAATCTTCCGCTGAAGCAATCGAGCTTCAGGGAGAAGGTTTTAGAATATTTATATTGGGATTGTAGTGGAAGTGCAAACGAGATGTGGGAGGCAGTAGCATCTTGTATCCGAAAGGTAGCCAAAGAGATGCTAGGCAAGTCAAAGAAAGGAGTCCCAGGTCAAAAGGAGGCTTGGTGGTGGAGTGAAGGGGTACAAGAGAAGCTAAAAATTAAAAGAGCATGCTTTAAAGCTATGTCTAAGGATAGAACAGAGGAAACTGTCACAAACTACAAAATAGCAAAGAAGGAAGCAACGAAGGCTATAAGAGAAGCTAAGTCAAAAGCTTATGAAGTTTTGTATAAAAATCTCGACTCTAAGGAGAGTTAGAAGGATATATTCAGGTTGGCTAAAGCAAGAGAAAGAAAGACCAAGGACCTTTCTCAAGTGAGATGCATTAAGGATGAGGAAGGTCATGTGCTTGTTACTCAGAAGGATATAGAGACTAGATGGGAGCAGTACTACCATAAACTTTTCATTGGGGAAGGAAATAGAGAGATCACTTTGGGTGATCTAGCTAGTAGTGAAAGTTACTTGAATCGTGCAAGCTATAGACGGATACAAAGAAAGAAAGTAGAGGAGACTTTAAAGGTTATGAGACCTGGGAAAGGTGTAGGACCAGATGACATCCATGTAGAAGTATGGATAGTTTTAGGTGAGCGCGGTTTGACTTGGCTTACGAATCTATTTATTGTTATTTAGCGAAGCAAGAAAATGCCTGAAGATTGGAGGAGGAGGAGTATCGTGGTGCCTCTTTATAAGAATAAAGGAGACATTTAAAATTATTAAAATTATAGAGGTATCAACTGATGAGTCACACTATGAAAATTTGGGAACATGTGATCGAGAGAAGGTTGAGGCAAGTTTCCAATGTCAAAGAAAACCAATTCGGATTCATGTCAGGTTGCTCAACTATTGAAGCCATCCATTTGCTGAGGAGAACAATGGAGATTTATAGAGCTAGAAGGAAGAACCTCCATATGATCTTTATTGATATGGAGAAAGCTTATGATTCTGTCCCATGAGAGATATTGTGGAGAGTTTTGGAGAAGAGACAAGTGCATGTCCTATACATTAACCTCATAAGGACATGTATGATAGGGATTTATCTTGTGTAAGGACCCCGTCTGGGAAGACTGGCTATTTTGACATCAACATTGATTTACATCAAGGTTCAACTTTGAGTCCATTTCTTTTTACTTTGATTATGGACGAGTTGACAAGTCACATTCAGTATGAGTTACCTTGGTGTATGTTATTTGCTAATGATATTGTGTTTATTGACGAGACTAGAGATGGAGTAAATGAGAAGCTTGAGTTCTGGAGACATGAGTTGGAGAGTAAAGGATTTCATATAAGTAGGGATAAGACAAAATATATGGAGTGCACCTTTGATGGAAGCAATGGTGAAGGAATTGAGGTGAAGATTGGTGATGATAACATTCAGAAGAGAGATTCTTTTAGATATCTGGGATCTATTTTGCAACATAATGGGGAAATTGATGGAGATGTTACTAATAGAATAAATGCAGTCTAGATAAAGTGGAGAGGAGCCTCTGTTGTTCTCTGTGATAAGAAAATTCCTTTAAAAATTAAAGGAAAGTTTTACAAAGCAGTCGTGAGACCTGCCATGCTCTATGGATTATGTTGTCCTGTGAACCATAGACATGTGCACAGAATGGCTGTAGCAGAATGAAAATGCTAAGGTGGATGTGTGGACACACATGTAAAGATCGGATTCGGAATGATGTAATAAGAAAGAAAGTTGGTGTTGCTACGATCAAGGATAAGATGCGAGAAAACCACTTAAGATGGTTTGGTCATTTGCAAAGAAGATCAGCTGATGCACCAGTTAGGAGATGCGAGTGTTGGGATGTTGAGCCAGCTAAGAGAGGGCAGGGACGGCCAAAGAAATGCTGGAAGGAGACCATATGAAGGGATCTTTGTTTTATGGATATAAGCCTGGGATTGACCGAAGATAGATCTGAATGGAGGCGAAGAATCCATGTAGCCGACCCTACTTAATTGTGAGAAAAGGCTTTGTTGTTGTTGTTGTATGTATTCCTCAAACTTATTTGAAAAGGATTTCACAAATAATTTTGAAAAACTAGTCCAGAATAGTTTTTACAAATAGTTTTTACAAACATTTCCAACATTTGAAGATCATTTTGCAAAGGAACTTTTTTCAAACATTATGTATAGATTTTTCAAAATATTTTTGCAACCATTTTCCAAACCACTTGCGCACCGGTTTTCAAAGGATTTTTATTTCACACAAAGAAAAGAAATTTTTACAAAGAAAATATTTTTACAAAGGTTGAAAGCATTTTGCAAACTAGTTTTCAAACAGTTTTCAAAGATTTTTCAAATAGATTTCCAAACTTTTTTTCAAACATTTTATAAAACATTTTTACCTGACTTATTAATTAGTATATACAAAAAGAATTTGAGGAATAATATGCGTCTTTTTATTAAGTGATTTTAATGAATTTTTATAATATTTTATACAATGTTTTTACCCATATTTATTTGGAAATACGAAAGTACGAGTTATGGCTAAAGTATATATAGAATACATGTGATCCCCATATACTTAGCGTGAGCTATGTCCTCATAGATCAGAGGGAAAAAGAGAAGATATAACTTGTACTGAGTATAGAAAAGCCTAAATAATAAACGAATGACGAAGAAATAAATGAATGAGAAGTTGACCATCCCCCCTATACTAAGGATCAAATAATCTTAAGTATACCGGACTGTACACAAGACAGGGAGGGTCAAGGGTGAGAATGAACAAATCACAACTCTGACTGTCTCCCCCTATACTTATGATAAGATATCCCTAAGTATAGACAATACGAGGAGTGGAGGTAGGCTGGCTATTGAGTCACGGCTCGATGAGCCAGGCTCGGGCTCGGCTTGATAAGGGCTCATGAGCTTGGCTCATTAAGCTATTGGGCCGAGCCTGAGCAGATTTTTGGGCTCGATAGCTTATCGAGCAGAGCCCGAGTCGAGCCCTGCTCAGCTCGATAACTCAATAACGGGCTTGATAAAGAATATATATATTCTATTTGTGAAACTACAATGATTTTTATTTTTATTTGTATTAGTTTTTGCAACATTGTTAATGGTGGATTATGTGTTTATGTTGTTTATGTAATAACAACGTTGGGTGGACTATGTAGTAGACTTGGATTTTCTACCTTTTATCTATGTTAATCTATGTTATAGTTAGATATTTAGTATTTTTTTCCTTTTTTATTAACAAGTAGAATGTTACAATATATATTATAATTTAACTTTTATATACAACTCGGATGGTGGCCTACTGGTAAGGTGGACGATCTTTAAAAAGGAGGTCTTGGGTTTGAGCCTAGGCAAAACACTTTTCACCAAAAAAACACATATTTCCTTAACGAGCTTAAATAGGCTCGAGCCCAGACCAGGCTCGATAAGAGGCTCGGGCTCAATAAAGGGCTCAGCTCAAGACTTATCGAGCTCGAGCTGGCTCGATAAGGGCTCGAGCCCACCGAGCTCGAGCCCGAGCCAGCTCAGCTGGGCTCGATTGAGCCCGAGCCCAGCTTATTGAGCCCGAGCCCAGCCCTAGCTCAGCTCGTTAGGCTCGATAGCCAGCTCTAAGTGGAGGAGATCAAAGATTAAATGAACTCTGGTGTGCATCCCCCTATACCAAGGACAGAGTACATCCTAGGTATAGAAGTCTGACAAAAAGGAGTGACACCCACAATTTTTTCTTTTCTTTTTTTAGATAAACAAAACAGAAACGGAAAAGAAGAAAAGAATAAAAGAAGAAAATATGAAGGCTTAAAGGAAGAGTTTTTCAGTGACATTATCTGAATCTTGTGATGTTGCTACTATTGTGGATGTTCCGTTGGTACCGAGTACTTGGATTAAGTCGACAACAGTCAAGGAAGTGTCATGCTCAAGGTAGGGCTTCAGTAGCTGACCATTGACGACAAATGGTTGTGCATCAGGAGACAGTTCTGATATCACAATACTTCCATTGTCATGTACTTCTTGAACTCTGAATGTCCCTGTCCATTTGCTCTTTAATTTTCCCGAGAAGATCTTCAACTTTGCATCAAATAGCCACACTTTCTGTCTAGTCTTAAAGGTCTTTCGTCTGATGTGTCAGCCATGCCAGTGTTTAACATTCTCCTTGTACATAAGTGTGTTATCATATGCATAGTTTTTAAATTCCAGGAGCATGTTCAGATCCTCTTTTCTTTTCTGACCACCTTGTTGTGAGTCCAAATTACAAATATTGACTGCCCATAATGATTTATGAATCACTTCTACTGGCAGATGGCACGGCTTTCCATATACAAAACAGTAGGGTGACATGCCCAACGGAGACTTATAAGTGGTTTTGTAAGCCCAAAGGACTGAGTCCAAGAGTTGGGACCAATTTTTCATGTCCAGCTTGTCAAGCTTCTAGGGGATCTCTTGATTTCTCTGTTTGATAATTCAGCCATGTCGTTGGTCTGGAGATGATAAGGAGAGGTGACTCGGTGCTCGATGTTGTATTCCTTCTTTAATCTCTTGATCTCTCTATTGATGTAGTGACTATCCTCGTCTGATATCAGTATCTTTGGAATCCCAAACTGCGAGATGATGTTCTCTTTCAAAAAGCAACATAACTGTTTGGTTGTCAGCGGCTCAAGCAGGGATAACTTCAACCCAACAACTCACATAATCAACAGCAAGAAGGATGTGCTCGTACCCTTGACTATTAGGGAAGTGTCCCATGAAGTCAATGCCACAAGCATCAAATACATCTATAATATGAATGATCTTCAGCAGCATCGAATCTTAAGCTGTAAGGGTTCCTTTTAGTCTCTGACAGTCAGTGCAGTACTTGACATATGTTGCAACATCCTTAAATAGTGTAGGCCACCAGAGTCCACATTGCAATACTTTCATTGCCATTCTATCTCCAGAGTGGTGTCCACCAGATTTGGGCGAATGACACTGCTCGAGGACACTACGTTGCTCCTCTTGAGGATACACCTACGCCAAATATAATCTGCTCGTTCCCTGAATAAGGGAGGATCTTCCCATTGGTAGAAATGGATAGATGACAAGAATTTGTCCTTCTGGATTTTCGTCCAACCTTGTGGAACTACACCCGAGACGAGGTAGTTTACAATATCGGCATACCAAGGGAGTGAATCTGCTGCCAAAATTGACTCGTCGGGAAAGGAGCTTGTGATGGGTGCATTACTCAGTGGAGGCTCTTGCTGCTCAATTCTGGAGAGGTGATCTGCTACTACATTCTGAACTCCAAGCTTGTCCTTGATCTCTAAATCAAACTCCTAGAGGAGAAGGATCCATCCGATCAATCTAGGCTTGGCATCCATCTTCTGTTGTAAATATCTGATAGCAGAGTAATAAGTGTAGATGGTAACTTTAGATCCAAGTAAATAGGATCTGAACTTCTCAGGGATGAATACCATAGCCAGCAATTCTTTCTCTGTCACAGTGTAATTTCTTTGAACTCCATCCAGAGTTTTGATCGCATAATGAATGGCATAGGGCGCCTTATCTTTCCTCTATCCTAGAACAGTCCCAACTGTAAAGTCTGATGCATCTGTCATGATCTCAAAAGGAAGAGACCAAACTGGCATCTATAGGACTGAAGCTTGAGTGATTAGCTCCTTCAACTGGTTAAATGAAAGGAGAACTTGATGATCAACATTTAACTCAGTCTCCTTGCAAAGCAATATCGTCAGAGGTCAGGCGATGCAGCTGAAGTCACAGATGAATCTTCTGTAGAATCCCACATGCCCCAGGAATGACCTCATGTGCTTGACTGTCTGAGGTGGCTCTAGATTGGCAATCACATCCACCTTTTCTGAGTTGACTTCCATGCCATGTTTGGAAATGACGTGACCCAGCACAATCCCCTCTGTGACCATGAAGTGGCTCTTTTCCCCATGATAACACCAGATTGACTTCATGACATTTCTAAACTGGTGCTCAAGAAAAGAATCGAAGTTGTCACCATAGATGGAGAAATTGTCCATAAACACCTCAAGAAAAGTGGCTACCATCTCGATAAAAACTGCAAGCATGCACTTTGGAATGTCGTTGGTGCATTGCATAGTCCAAAGGGCATTCTTCTGAAAGCATAGGTGCCAAAAAGGCAAGTGAAGATAGTCTTCTCTTGATCTTCAGGGGTGACTTCCACTTTGTTGTACCGGAATACATGTCCAAAAAGCAGAAGAACTCCTTGCCGAACAGTCTTTCTAATACGTGATCAATGAATGGCAAGGGAAAATGATCCTTCTTGGTTGCTGCATTAAGACGACGGTAGTCAACACATACACGTTAGGATGTCGGTACCCGAGTAGAGATCTCCTCTCCTCTATCATTTGTGACCACAGTAAGCCCTGATTTTTTCGGAACAACATGTAGAGGGCTCACCCATTTTGAATCGGAGATGGGATAAATGAAGCATACGTCACACCATTTCGTGATTTCTTTCATGACGGCATCCCGTAGATTTGGGTTCAATCTTCTTTAAAACTCTCGGGATGGCTTGGCATCTTCTTCCAAATAAATATGGTGTGAACACAAAGCAGGATTTATCCCACAGAGATTCGAAATGTGTCAACCAAGTGCCTTGCAATTTATCTCTAAAACCTAGAGAAGTCGAGACTCTTGTTCCGGGGTCAGCCTGCCGTTGATGATGACCGGATACATGTTTTCTGCACCCGCAAGGAATGCATACTTAAGGCCAGCCGGGAGTGGCTTTAATTCCGATTCTGACCTGGCATGCTTCTCAGTTACTTCAGAAACCGTGTTGGTCGGGGGATGATCTGCCATCGTTTTATAGGTAGTTGATAACAGGGGGTTTCTCCACGAGGGTCACCATAAAAAAATATAGAAGTGTTGTCGCCGAGGCGACCACTCATGGAAGACCGGTGTTAATCAGCAATTAACCCACAATCCAAAGAATACAACAATCAAGCTCAAAATAAATGTGAATTAATCTTTATTTACTCTACCAGAAAATGTATAGTGACAAATATGTAGAGGTCGAACCACAGAGAGCAACACAAAATGCAATAGCCTACGTGTCAATCCCAGTCATCCTTGTGTGGGTTTTTTTTTATTATTATTTTTATTATTAAAATATAATACTTAAGTATTATGTATATATATATATTTATATAATACAAATATATTATATATATATACATAGAGGTTAAGCATAAAGCTTATAATACATGTAATATATATATAGGTGTATCTAAATATAATATAATATATATATATATATATATATTTTTCTTTTTTTTTATTATATTAAGATTAAAGAGAATACATATTACTAAATATATATATATATAATATATATATAATTTTTTTTGGATATATAGATATATATATACATAAAAGGGGTGTTATAATATTCACAAAAATACTAAAAAAATAGTCAAAAATTCAGGAAAAGGATCTTTTTGGAATTTTTATGGTTTTTTACTGTTTTTATAATTTTTGGGTATTTTTGCAAATATTTTTAGCATTTTAAAATAGCTAAATAATAGCAAACAGTGGACTAGGTACTGGCCATCACAGAAACAGAGATTAAAAATAGCTAACAGCCTCAAAAATGTTCCACTTTAATTTTCTAATAACAATAATAAAACATAGCATAAGTAGGGCCTGAGTTTTCATTTTTCTGATTTTTCTTTGATTTTTATATTTTTTTTGAAGTTTTTGGATGTTTTTGAATTTTTAAGGTTTTCTTTGTGAGATTTTTAGGGATTTTTGGACTGACACTAATATAGGTCAAAACATACCATAGGTGATTTTTTTGGAATTTTTCAAGGCATTTTCATATTTTTTTGGGATTTTATAAGTTAGACAGGGAATAAAAGACAAGTTTTTGATTTTTAATAAATGCAAAAATGCAACAAAATGCAAAACTAAAAATATGGCGTTCAAGCATGACCAATCAGGAGCTTAAGTCTATTTTTGCCAGATTTTTTGATTAAATATGAAGCATAAAATAAATAGACAAAGCCTTCAAAAATTAAATGGCCTGGCAGGGGTATTTTTGCAAATAAAATAGTTGGCAGGGCCGTACATGCAAAAATTACAACAAAAATACACTTTAACTTTTATTTTCAGGACCATTTAGTAAATACAAGAACCCGGCAGGGTTTAGATGCAATTTTCACGCGCCTCACGTGGTTGCTGCGCGTGAGGCGCGGAGGGACTAAAATGTAAATATATAAACATCGGGGGGGTCCACTGCAATTTTTACAACTTATTTACAACTGAAGCTTTTATTTTTGGGAGCAAACACTAAATACAAAAAGTAAGGGGCGAGATGTGAAATTTACCCCTAAATAAGGCCTTTCATCCTGTGGCGCTGGAGGCGCCACTTATACACGTGGCGACCATCGGACGGCGGACATCGGTTCGGCGATGAAGGGCCAGGATTAGACCTCCTGGCTGATCTGACGGTGGATGCACATCTTCATCGAACGGTCGGCGTTCAATCTGGGCCGCCCCTCTCGATCCAACGGTGTGGAAGGCACCTGGAAGAACTGGGAAGAAGCTCGCCCCCGGCGAGCTTCGATCGGGTGGCTCGGGCTCCTCCGGGCACCTCCCGCGCATCTGAAGCTCTCTGATCATAGCTGGGAAGCCTCCGCGTCGTCTGACGGTCCTTTGACAGCTCCTGGAGGTCCAAGTCGATGGAGCAAGGTCGAAGAAGAAGAGGACCCCCAGGAACCTCTTCCTGGGTCAAAGCAAGCCCAGAAGGGCTCGATTCCTCGTTCTACCTGCACAGGAAGAACCGCGGGCGAGAGAGCTATCTCCTCGACCCGGGGTTATGAAGCTGCGATGCAAGATGGAGGGGGGCGGAAGGGCTCCGGCGAACGGCGGAGGAGGAACCCTGATTCGCCAAGACCAAGGGTCCTGGGTTGATCCGATGGGTGCGATAGATGGAGAAGGCGACGAGGAACGAGATGGGATTCTCGGGGCGGTCGGATACAGTGGGGTTTATGGTGAAGAAGTCGCCGAAGCGGAGCTCCGGCGAACTTCGATTTTTTGATTTTTACGCTAGGGGGATTAACTAACAACTAATCTAACTACTGGAATGAAATGCCAACATTAAAAACTAACTAAGAACGCATTAAAAGGGCAGCTCTTATACCTGGGGGCCTCCAGGGAGCAGGGCGGACGCCGGAGCTCCGCCGCGACAAAATCCTCCTCTCTCCGGCCGATTCGAGGCTCCAGCTCACTCCCCCTGTCACGAGGAATGTTCTAGGACTAGAATTTAGGCTTGAGATTGGATAAAAAGTGGCCAAATTCGAGGAAGGAAGCGGAGCTTTTTATTTATAAACCTTGGCGAGTGGCCTTATTGACCGGCGATTATTGCATGATCTAGAGAGTATTAGGTTGATCTATGATTTCGGCGGGCATCATGGAAGATTAGGGAGCAAATCTTGTGAAGGAAGCGTTGTCGATTGATGGATGGTGTGCCCGGGAAAAAGGCATGAAATCGGGGGAGTAGACTGTTCAGAGACGCCAGGCGAGTGGATGGGACAGTTGACCTGGGAGTCAACGTTGGCCGGCGCCTCATTGGGCCACGTAAGCCGCTACGAGACAAACTAGCAAATCTGAAGGAAGATTGATTTATTTGACGTCCTAAATGATTTTATTAATTTTTTCTTAAAACATAAAAAATGTGTATTATTTCATCTAGTATTTATTCATGATTTTTATTGAATTTTTCGAGGTGTTTTATTGTAGTTTTATTTTAATAATGTGTATATGTATGTATTTACATGTATTTTTGGATATTTTATTTTTAATTTGTTGATTTTCTTTTATTATTTTCTTGGCTTATTTTATAAATTTATAACTTATTTTTGTGAGTATAAAGATATTTTTGTTTGATTTTTATAAGTTTATTTGTATTTTTAAATAAATAGGTCTATGTATTTGTAGGTATACTTATAGGTACTTTACCTATATATTATACACATTGTATTTATTTAATTAATTTTATGTGTTTTTATTACGGATTTGTATTTTTAATAGGACATATATAATATATACATTATTACAAAAATATAAGAGATTTGAATAATTAAAGAATGTTTTCCTCTTTTATTCATGTACATCCTTCTCATAGGTGTATTGCCTATAGATATTTCATAGACTTATTTTATTTTATTTTACAAACTCTTTTTGGTTTTATTCTAAGGCTAATATGTATATGAATTATATACATTATTTACAAGATTCTAAAAATATTAATTTATAAAAAATAATGAATGGTGAATATAATGAATGTTTTAATCAGGTATTTTGTACACGAAGGGCCAAAAACCTATCTTCCACAGATGGACTCCAAAAATTATGAAACCAATTTTATAAAATAGTTTATGAAATGCTATATACAATTGAAGGTGAGTTTGGTTGATTTGGAGTCTTTATTTGCAAGATATGGGTCTGTGAAGTTGAGACTTTGGCTTTTTATTTTGTGCATAAAATGTACACTGGGTATTATTTTTACACAAACTCAATTTTGTATTTTTATTTACATTATTATCTACAACTTTTATGAACAAAGTTTCTTTGTTCGATGAATAAATAATTATGCATAAAATAGGTGTCACAAATGCATAAAGGGATGAATAAATAAAGGAGGTATTTATTGTATATCAGCCCTTATCTCCCCCTACTTTATTCCTTGTCGACCAATTCCATGCTGGCCTTGGTCTCGGGGTTAGGGTCATAAAATATTTGTAATATTTTATTCCTTTTTCTTTTCTTCTCTTTATTCTATAATTTTGGCATTAAAAACCTTATTTTATATACAATTAATACAAATGAATAATGAATGCTATTATGTACAAATTGATGCTATTTACATGCATTTGCTGGGGTTTTTGAGGCCAAAAAGATAGAATAAAGGTGATGAAATGGAGATTCATCACCCCCCTATACTTGCCTTTGCTAGTCCCTAGCAAACACTTATGCAATAAGTGCAAAAAGAATAAAGAAAAGAAAAAGGAAAATGCAAGAAAGACAGAGTGAATTGGGGTGCTTTCAGTGCAATGCATGTCCTTACAAAATCTGAATTTGGAGCTCCTGTCAGACCTTGGGTGTGAAGGTGTGTGGAACCTAGTCGGGAACCAGCTCTAAAGTACAACAACCTTCGGTAATCACAGAACTCGGTTCAACCCACCTCAATAGCCGGGTCAGAACCAGTCTACATCATACGCAAACTCTTATAACTATGAAGCTGACTTGTACGGTGTAAGTGTTAGTGGCTCTCCCCAACTGAAATGATAAAGGAACTGACTTCTCCAGAATGACAACCCAATGATTCCCCTATCCAACAGCTCTTTCCTCGAGGAGCAGGGTATTCCCTTCTAAGTTCAAGTGGCAACCAGCTCAAGAGGAGGGGGTGAAGAGAAGAATGGACGGTAGCCAGTGTAGCTACCTATCCTGGGATGCAAGACCAGTGTAGTCAAGTCATCCAGCTGCAGGCTTACATGTTTATCTTTGGAGCTCAAGCTTGCTTATTGACTTTGTACATACTTTGCAGGCATTTTATTTTTGTACAGGCCTGACCATTTTTTTTTCAACGTACTATTCACAGCAGCATTTACATAAGGAGTTTTTCCTCTTGAGCCAATAGACTATCCCTCTTTTGAAGCTTTATTGCAACCCACAATCTCCTGTCTTTAGACCTCATTGCTATTGAATCTGGTTGGGGTGCACTTCCCTCCCTAGAAGAGGACGAATGTTTCCACCCGTGTGCATCTCAGACTGGCAAATCCAACCCCCTCACCACTCCAACTGAGTTGAGCCAAGTGAAAGGTGCAGGTGTCCAAGTTAGATCACGGTCGGCAAGAGTCATACGTGTGTCTCGAAAAGTTCTAGTTAGTCCACTGAGGTGTCTTGAACCCAGCCCTGATTTCTCAAAGAATTAAGTCTGTATAGACCTGAGGTACCTTAAACCTAGTTCCCATAAGGTTCCGGTGCAATCAGGTGCGGTAAGGTCTAACCGAGCTCCAATTTGAACTTTCTTAGACTGATTCAATCATCAAGCTTCACTCAAAAAGAATATGAATGGTATGCTTATGCTATGCACAATGAATGATGCAATTTTTCACAAAAATTTGAAAGGATCAAAGAACGTTTTTACAAAAAGAATTTCTACGAACTGAAAATGTTTAAAGAGTATGTACACTTATTTACACGGGCTTGCTGCTTTATTCAGGAATTTTTTTTAACAACTTTACAGGTGTGAATGAAATAGTTTATTGAAGTATGTCCAGAAAGAATTGTATGTGTCTTGTTTCTGATTTACTACTGTCTGAAATGGTGTTCTTATTAGCTTTTTGAAAGTAATTTTGCAAACTATAGTACACGATAATTTTTGCAATCCTTTACACACATTTGAAAACTATTTTTGCAAAGATTTTTCACACTATATGTAGATATATACACTTTTCACAATAATTTTGACAAGCATTTTTCAAAACATTTGCACATAGGTTTTTGAAATCCTTTCTTTCACGCAAAGAAAAGTTTTGCAATCAACACAGTTTCACACATTTGAAATCATTTCACATCAAATTTTCCAAAACTGGTCACACTATTTTTCAAATCATACTGTATAGGTATCTGATTTATTAATCAGTAGGTACAAAAGAAGAAAAATTGTATTTGACGTATAGTATGGTTCTGTTCTTATAGACTTTATTTGGCTTATTCCTTATTTACAAATGAGAGATTTTTGTGCGGATTCCTCAGACTTACTCGAGAAACATTTTCACAAGGGTTTTTGAAAACTCTAGTCCAAAATAATTTTTGCAACATGTACACGCATTTGAAAATCCTTTTACAAATGTTTTACACAATCATAGATAGATTTTTCAAAACACCTTTGACAATCAACTTTTCACAATCATTTGCACACTACTTTTCACAAAGTTTTTGCTTTCACTCAAAGAAAATAGGTTTTACACACAAACTAATTTTTTTCAATCATTTAATACTTTTTCACGCTATTTTCAAACAACTTTCACAAGATTTTTCAAAGAAAAACGTTTCGTACAAAACACTTTTCTGACTTACTAGTCAGTATAATTAC
This sequence comes from Ottelia alismoides, assembly GCA_037367405.1. Lineage (NCBI taxonomy): Eukaryota > Viridiplantae > Streptophyta > Magnoliopsida > Alismatales > Hydrocharitaceae > Ottelia > Ottelia alismoides. The sequence goes on along the minus strand of JAZKJV010003391.1, from coordinate 317,169 downwards.
AATGAGTCTGAGGAACTCACAATCATCTTTCATTATTATAAAGCTACTTTTTACATTTTATTTTCTGTTGTAGTGATATTTTATTTTTTTCAGTATGAGTTATGGCTTTTAGTATATACACAGTATATACAACCCCCCTATACTTAGCTTGAGCTATGTCCTCATAGATCGAAAGGAAAAAGCAAAGACATAACTCGTACTGAGTATAGACAGATCTAATAAATATGAAAGAAATGAATGAATGAGAAGTTGACCGTCCCCCTATACTTAGGATCAAAGAATCCTAAGTATAGTAGACTGTACAAAAAGCGGGGAGGGTCAAGGGTGGGAATATACTGATCGTACTCAGATTGTCTCCCCCTATACTTAGGGTAAGATACTCCTAAGTATAGAAGAGAAGACAATGGAGAAGATCGAACTGAAATCAAGAACTCTAGGTGCACATCCCCCTATACTTAGGACAAAGTACGTTCTAAGTATAGAAAACTGTCTACAAAGGCGGCACCTTTTAGATAGAAAAAGAACAGAGAAAAGGAAAAGAAGAAAAGAAGAAAAGAAGAAAATCAGAGAAATAGTGGTTGGAGTACATCGTCTGAATCTTTTGGTGTTGCAGGTGATGTGGAGATGTCATCGTTGTGCACTAGTTGAATAGAGTCAACAATGGCCAAGAATGCATCAGGTTCCAAGTAAGGCTTCAGTAGTTGGCCATTGACGACGAAGGGCTGTGCGTCAGGGGACAATTCTGATATCGCGATGCTTCCGTTGTCACGCACTTCACATATTCGGAATGGCCCTGTCCACTTACTTTTTAATTTACCTGGGAATATCCGCAACTTTGCATCAAACAACCACACTTTCTGCCCAACATCGAAGGTCTTTCGTCTGATGTGCCGGTCATGCCAGCGTTTCACCTTCTCCTTGTACATCAAGGTGTTATCGTATGCGCAGTCTCGGAATTCCAAGAGCCTGTTCAGATCGTCCTTTCTCTTCTGACCACCTTTTCGTGAGTCCAAGTTACAATTACTAATTGCCCAAAGGGATTTGTGAATTAATTCCACGGGCAGATGGCATGGTTTTCCATATACAAGACGGTAGGGCGACATGCCCAAGGGAGACTTGTAGGCCGTACGGTAAGCCCAAAGAGCTGAGTCCAAGAGTTGAGACCAGTCTTTTCTGTTTGGCCTAACAAGTTTCTGCAATATGGTCTTGATTTCTCTATTGGATAACTCTGCCATGCCATTGGTCTGCGGATGATAAGGAGACGCGACACGGTGATCGATGCCGTACTCCTTCGTTAACTTCTTGACCTCTTTGTTGATGAAATGGCTTCCCCCGTCTGAGATGAGAATTTTTTGTATTCCAAACCGCGAAATGATGTTCTTCTTCAGAAACTGGCAAACTGTTTTGTTGTCGGCGGCTCGGGCGGGGATAGCTTCAACCCAACGGCTCACGTAATCTACGGCAAGAAGGATGTGCTCAAAACCTTGACTGTTAGGGAAAGGCCCCATGAAGTCAATGCCCCATGCATCGAAAACATCTGCTATCTGAATGATTTTCAGAGGCATTGAGTCTTTGGCAGTGAGTGTCCCTTTCAGTCGCTGACAGTCAATACATCTTTTAACAAATTCTGCTGCATCCTTGAATAAAGTGGGCCACCAGAGGCCACACTGTAATACTTTTGCTGCCGTACGATCTCCAGAGTGGTGCCCACCAGATTCGAGCGAATGACAATGCTCGAGGACACTAGATTGCTCCGTCTGAGGAATGCACCTGCGCCAAATACAATCTGCTCCTTCTCTGAATAGAAGGGGATCTTCCCACTGGTAAAAGCGGATGGTCGACATGAATTTGTTCTTCTGATTCTTCGCCCAATCCAAAGGTATTATCCCCGAGGCGAGGTAATTGACGATGTCAGCATACCAAGGGAGAGCATCCACGGCTAAGATAGCTTCGTCAGGGAAGGTTTCTGTGATAGGTGCATTGCGCAGAGGAGAGTCATGCTGCTCTATTCTGGAGAGGTGATCTGCTACCACATTCTGAACTCCAGGTTTGTCTTTGATTTCCAGATCGAATTCCTGGAGGAGAAGGATCCAACGAATCAGTCTGGGCTTGGCATCCTTCTTCTGCTGTAGGTACCGAATAGCAGAGTGGTCCGTGAAGATAGTGACCTTCGACCCCAACAAATAGGATCTGAACTTCTCTAAGGCGAAAACCACAGCCAGCAGTTCTTTCTCTGTCACTGTATAATTTCGTTGAGCTTCATCTAATGTTCTGCTGGCATAGTGAATGGCATAGGGCGCCTTATCTTTCCTCTGCCCAAGAACAGCTCCGACTGCAAAATCTGACGCATCGGTCATTATCTCAAATGGAAGAGTCCAGTCGGGAGGCTGTAGAATTGGAGCCTGAGTGATAAGCTCCTTCAATTGATTGAAAGCAAGGAGAACTGTCTGATCAACAATGAAGTCTGTCTCCTTGCACAAGAGTTCTGTCAGAGGTCGGGCAATGCGGCTGAAGTCTTTGATAAATCATCTGTAAAATCCCACATGCCCCAGGAATGACCTCACATTCTTTACTGATTGAGGTGGCTGAAGGTTTGAAATGACATCCACCTTGGCTGGGTCGACTTCCATGCCACGTTTGGAAACGACATGGCCCAGCACAATACCCTCTGTGACCATAAAGTGGCTCTTTTCCCATGAGAGCACTAGATTGACTTCCCAGCATTTCTGAAGCACTCTGTCTAGGTGCTCGAGGCAAGAATCGAAACTATCACCATAGACAGAGAAATCATCCATGAACACCTCGAGAAACCTGCCTACCATCTCGGCGAATACAGCTAGCATGCATCTTTGGAAGGTTGCGGGTGCATTGCACAATCCAAAGGGCATCCTCTTGAAGGCGTATGTACCGAACGGGCAAGTGAAGGTAGTCTTCTCTTGATCCTCAGGGGCGATCGCCACTTGGTTGTACCCGGAGTACCCATCCAGGAAGCAGAAGAACTCCTTGCCTGCTAATCTCTCCAATACTTGATCAATAAATGGCAAGGGGAAGTGGTCCTTCTTGGTTGCTGCATTAAGACGGCGGTAGTCAACACACACCCGCCAGGATGTCGGTACTCGAGTTGAAATTTCCTCTCCTTTTTCATTTGTGACCACGGTAAGCCCGGATTTCTTGGGAACTACATGCAAGGGGCTTACCCATTTTGAATCGGAGATGGGATAGATGAAGCCTGCCTCACACCATTTTGTGATTTCTTTCATGACCACGTCCCGAAGGTTAGGGTTCAGCCTTCTCTGAAATTCGCGGGACGGCTTGGCATCGTCTTCTAGATAGATATGGTGGGAGCACAGAGCTGGATTTATCCCTCGGAGGTCTGATACGCTCCAACCAAGTGCCTTGCGGTTCTTTTCTAGAATCGCGAGAAGTCGAGATTCTTGATCCAGATTCAGCCTGCTGCTGATGATGACTGGATACATGTGTTCTTCCCCCGTAAGGAAAGCATACTTCAGGCCTGCAGGAAGTGGCTTGAGTTCTGGTTTCAGTCTGTCCACTTTATCGGTCACTTCTGATACCATGCTGGTGGTGGAATGTACCTTGAGACTGTTACCATCCTCAACATCCTGTTGAGTTCCCAGTGATGTACCGAACGGTTCTGTGGTGAGCTGATCATGTTCGGTCTGGAGTGAATGCTCAAGAAGATGCGCTTGTATCTGAGAATCTGTCTCCCACGAATCATCGGAGCTTATGATGACTGTGCTTTCCAAGTCCTCCTCAAGATTGAGGATTTCTTGGGTCCATGGATCGTCCAGCGACAACTCTGAGTCTCTAATCTCTGCAATCAAATCACAGTCTGCTTCTGGTGCTGCTTGACTCTCATTAGTTGTGGCATTCTGCTCCTTGTTCATGTTGATCGTGATTTGCTGGGTATTCGAGCTGAAAGTGATCTTTCCAGACCCGTAATCAACCACGGCACCTGAAGTACGGAGAAATGGTCTGCCAAGGAAGATAGGAGTCTGGAGCAGTGGTGCAGGAGAGTCCATATCAAGGACTACGAAGTCAGCTGGGAATTTCATCTCCTGCACGGTGACTATCACGTCTTCCAACAAATCTCGGGGCCGCTTAACGGATCGGTCAGCGAACTGAAGGATCATTCGTGTTTGCTTGAGCGGTCCAAGCCCGAATTCTTGCATTATGGACGAGGGCAGAAGGTTGATAGAAGAACCACTGTCAAGGAGGGTACGCTCGAAGACCTGATCGAAAATCACACAACTGATCAGAGGTGCTCCTGTATCTGGCTTTTTCTGGGGGAGATTGGTGATAGCTGCAACTGTGGCCATGGATAGGACGTGCTTTTCTACTTCTCGACGTCTGTTATCTTGTGCTGGGCGACGCTTGTTAGTACATGCCTCTTTCAATCCTTTCTTCACAGCTGGCATGTATTCCACGGCCTTCAGCAATGGAATCTCAACAGTCAATTTATCCAAAATGTCCACGACACCTGGATCAGACAATGCAGTTTTTCTTTTTGCAATTTTTTTGGATTTTTGTATTGCATGCGGAAAAGGAATATTTACATTACTGGTAGGAGAATCAGAGTTCTTATTTACATCAAAATCATCGCCCATAGAATGTTGTACATCCGATCTACAAAAAGGAGTACAAGCTGGATCTACATCTGCTGGTGCTGCTGGGCGATCAAAAAGGGTAGCATTGGCTCCATCGGCTGGCACGGGATCGGCTGCTGCTGGCGGCTCCTCCAAAGCTGGCGCGGCTTCACTTTTGCTACATGCTTCTTTTTGTTGTTTTAGTTTTTGCTTATTTTTTTGTGTTTTTGGCTGAGGCTGACGACATGGCACGACGGCTGGACTGGCTTCTCCTTCCTCTTCCTCCTCACCCGCCCCTAGAGTTGGCACGGCTGATGCGGAAGATGACGATCCACCTGTTTCTTTATTCACCCCACATCTGGTAGCAGGAGGAGGCAAGGCCCTACCGCTCCTGAGAGTAACATCATTAGAATAAACAGTAATATCATTATCACACGCGGACTGGACATCACATTCTACCTGCTCCTTCTTCTTGAAATTGTTGGGGTTGGCTTCGACCTGCGCCGGAATGGCAGTGCGAGTGGCGGTCAGGTCATCAAGCCGCTTGATCATCTCCGCTAGCCCTTGGACAAGCTGGGCTAGACACTCCATGGTGGGATTAGCTGGGGGCACATCAGAAGATGCAGCGTGCATACCACGCTGCTGTTGGTTAGATGGGTGGGGAGGCTGCTGGTGGTGTTGCTGTGGTGGAGCAGGAAGTTGAAGTTGCTGGTAGGACGGAGGTGGATACAGCTGGTATGGTTGAGGCTGAGCAGCCGCGTATTGGTGATATGGCTGTGGATGGCGATACTGCGGCTGCTGCTGATACGGAAAGTTCTGCCTCCATTGGTGTGCGAACTGAGGAGGCTGCTGGTGTTGTTGGTGCGGTTGAGAGGTTTGGCCAAAACGACCACCCTGAGGTTGGTGGTACTGCCGGTTGGCAAATTGCTGACCCTGGAGTTGTCCCTGAGGACGGGTCGGCTGTGCATCATTCGTCCATACCCCGTTAACTTCTTGGATCAGGGGTGGTGGTGGAAAGACTGGATCAGGCATGGAAAGGAACTCTGGCTGATAAACGACCATCTGCTGCTGCGGCGGGCCCTGGTCGGGCGCCTGCACGTAGTACACGTGCTGGACTGCCGGTGGCTGCTGGCTCGGCTGAGGCTGATGCTGCGGTTGTGGTTCATCCTTCCTCTCAGCGGGAGCGTCTGATGGTGTACCCGACTGGACAGAGTTGATCGTTCCGACCAACAGCTCGAGGTTCTTATTGATCTGATCGAGCTTATCCAGGTTCTGGGTCCTCTTCTCGATCACAGCGAGTTTCTCAAGGTCCTGTGATCGCTTCTCGATTATGTCGACCTTAGAGAGATGGCCCCCGATGATGCTGAGGTTGGAGCTCTCATCTCTCTCTGCTTCTTTTGATGCAGCCATGTGAACTTGTTTCTGGAGGATCTGGGGCTGCTTTTGGTATGCCTTGGATGAAGAGAGGGCGGCCTCTCCCTCGGCCATTTCTTCGAAAATTTGCCAGACAACATCTTCATCCTTGTTGAAGTGGGAGCCCCTACATGCTGCGTCCACGAGCCTTTGACTTTCAATATTGAGTCCCCCAAAGAAATGCTGGACCAGGCTGGTCTTAGGTATCTCATGGTGGGGACACTTCTCCTGCAGATCTGTGAATCTCTCCCAAGCCTCATGTACGGACTCATGTGCCCCTTGGGAGAAATTGCTAATACGGGCTCGCATCTGGTTGAGCCGACCGAGAGGGTAGTACTTGTGCAGGAAGGCAGATTTCAACTCCTCCCAGGTCGTCACGACCTTTCCCATGTGATTGACCCAATAAAGGGCCTTATCCTGTAGACTGAAGGGGAAAGCCGTCATCTTGACAATGTCCAGGGGGACATTCGGATAATGGGTGGTGCGGCAAATGCGGGAGAATTGCTGCAGGTGAATGTACGGCTCTTCATTGGTGTTGCCATGGAATGCAGGGAGGAGGGCTATGAATTGGGGCTTCAGCTCAAAGTGAGCGTGTACCGGTGGAATGAGAATCCACTCGGTCATCTGGCTGTCTCCCGGATTGTATGTTTCCTTGAGGGTCGGTTTCGGCGGTGGTGGGAATTCAGGATCATCATTGGGGTCATCACCACCGTCTCCTCCTCCACATCCTCCTCCCCTACCTCCTCTGCCTCGGCCTCCTCCTCCATCGTTACGGTTTATCATATCAGTCAAAATGTCCTGGAAAGCGGTCTGCGTAAGGGCCTGCTCAGTCAGCTGCTGCTGGATAGCCTGAATAGATGCCAGTAACTGTGCATTGACTTGATTCTGATCTGGCACCTGTCCCTCTGATGTGGGTGGCTGCTGACCCTTGCCCTTTCCTCCTGGCGCCATGTCAGGGTCTGAATCGGACGAAATGAACTCCGGAGTAGTCTCCAGGGCTCGCACTGTCTTCTATCTGCATAATGAGATGGTCCGAATCAGATCACTTGCAATTAATGCTCAGCTCCCGTGATGAAGCTGGAATTCAGGTCAACTCCAGCATGTTGTGAATGGAAAATTGATGTAAACTGTAATCGACTCCCATTCACAACGACGATAGCGGGACAAAAGTGATCCCGGTTTATTGGGTGGCCAAGAGAAAGGTAGAAAACGAGGAGTTTGGAGATCGATCCGCAAAGTCCGGATCGGGTTCTCGGGAATCGTCTCGAAATTATTGGCGAGGTTGAGTCCGTGGAATCGATGTAGGTGTCGGCATGGTCCCGACGAGACCATCCATGGATCAACTTCGCGGAGCACAAGAGAATGTCGGATTTTGGAAGAATGATACGATGGTCAACGAGGAACAAAAGGAGTGTAAAACAGTAGAAAGGCTCGGTTGAGCGGGGTCGTCAAAGGAAGATATAACAGAATTGGCGCAAAGGCGCGGGACTTTGATCTTTGAACCTTAATCTAGATCCATACAAACACAAGACAAAATCGGGTTCACCAACTCACGCCATGTGAAGCCGTGAAAGCTCGGCTATTTATTATCTTTTCATTTTTAGAGTTGTGATTTTCAGGCATATCTTATAACAAGTCCTTAGTACACTACCCTATAGGAGAGAGAGTACTGCCGGAAGAGTATCCCGTACTTGTCCTCCTCCTGTGTAACCTGTAGTCTGTACTTTTTGGAGTCCTTGTAACCCTTCCTGGATCCCTACTCAGACAAAGAAAAGAGAGAGGAAGCCGATAGGCGAAACCAATACTTCGGTTCTCGCTCGCAACGGAATCACCCGTGAGCGTGCAAGAACCTACTCGGACGCAGGACAATGAGACAGACACCCCCGTGAAGGCGTGGCCTATGCTCAATACTTCGGACAGGGTCGATGCTCTCACAACAGAGAGTCACCATTAGTGACCAAGTCCTACTCGCCTACGTACGATAGAAGCGCCATTACTTCGGAAATCCAGGCGATACACAAGGCAGTTGCAGACTGGGTTTTGGGCTTTTCTATCCTTAGGGGTCGCACTCGCTCAAGGGAGTAGGGTTTTGGTCCCCCTCCAAGTACCTGAAGACAATGAGGGCTTTATGAACCCGGTACAATGATAGTCCATTACAGATTTTAATTAAGGTCAAAGTTTATTTAGCAGTCCCCTGGTTTTAATTTTTGTTGGTTTTCACTTTTTTTTTGGATCTGTTTTCATACCAGCGCCTAACGTTTTTGTAGATTTTCATTTAAATCCTAGGTGCTCAAAATCAGAGGGAGATAGCGGAAAAGCCGTGCAAGTGGTTCCATGATGGAAATCTCACCATTGAACCGAATGATGCATGCTGAGTTAGAAGACTTACAGTGCATCCCAGCTCTCTCCATGTGGTATGCAAAACATAATTTTTAAACCTATCTACATGTCGGTATGCAAGGCATAAAATCGTCCTAAACATAAGCTGCTATTAGCGTGAAGAACCATAAGTTGCTTATTTGTCTCTAGCCCAAGAGAGTCCGGTCTTGGCTCACCCCTCCTCTGCTCAACAAATTGAGGGTAGGAGAAAGCGCTTTACAGGGTTCGCTACGGCACAGAGGGCTAAGAGACAAATTCACAACTTTGTTTGAGTTTGACTAGATCCAATCGAAGTAGACTATAGGAGCATGCATTCTTATTAATGTTTGGACCTAGCTACCGAGTCAAGCAACCTATATCTAGGGGTTCCAAGCACACAAAACAAAGTAAAAGAAAGGCGGAAAGCTCAAAACTGCGGGAAACAAAATAAAGAAGGCGATGAAAACTCGAAAAAAAAACGCGATGAGGCCCCCAGGTGAACAATCACCTGGGCACTGGACCTCATTGTGAAGAGTAGAGTCTTGTTTATATACATGCCAAAATAATCTCTCTCTCACCCTGAATTACAAAAATAATTTTCCTAAATATCTAGCCTATCTAATGCCCCTCTCTTTGCTTCTTTGGTGCACTCTCCAGATGGCCATTGAGAAGAGAAGACCATCCTCCTCCAAGCTCGGCTGCCTTGGCCTCCTAAGAAGCCATCCTCGCGTGGCGGTCCCTCGCATCAAAGTTACAAAGAAGATTGCATTAGCATACTTAGTTAATCAAATAGAGCAGATAAATTAATCACAATAAATAAAGGAATGAAGCACGGTGATTAATGGCAATAAAACAATAGCTGCTCACACAAAAAAAATGAATCATGAATCTAAATTTTTATACAAGAATGACAAAAATCAATTTGGCTATGCTCATTGCTCCCCGGCAACGGCGCCATCTGATAACAGGGGGTTTCTCCACGAGGGTCACCATAAAAAAATATAGAAGTGTTGTCGCCGAGGCGACCACTCATGGAAGACCGGTGTTAATCAGCAATTAACCCACAATCCAAAGAATACAACAATCAAGCTCAAAATAAATGTGAATTAATCTTTATTTACTCTACCAGAAAATGTATAGTGACAAATATGTAGAGGTCGAACCACAGAGAGCAACACGAAATGCAATAGCCTACGTGACAATCCCAGTCATCCTTGTGTGGGTTTTTTTTATTATTATTATTTTTATTATTAAAATATAATACTTAAGTATTATGTATATATATATATATATTTATATAATACAAATATATTATATATATATACATAGAGGTTAAGCATAAAGCTTATAATACATGTAATATATATATAGGTGTATCTAAATATAATATAATATATATATATATATTTTTCTTTTTTTTATTATATTAAGATTAAAGAGAATACATATTACTAAATATATATATATATATAATATATATATAATTTTTTTTTGGATATATAGATATATATATATACATAAAAGGGGTGTTATAATATTCACAAAAATACTAAAAAAATAGTCAAAAATTCAGGAAAAGGATCTTTTTGGAATTTTTATGGTTTTTTACTGTTTTTATAATTTTTGGGTATTTTTGCAAATATTTTTAGCATTTTAAAATAGATAAATAATAGCAAACAGTGGACTAGGTACTGGCCATCACAGAAACAGAGATTAAAAATAGCTAACAGCCTCAAAAATGTTCCACTTTAATTTTCTAATAACAATAATAAAACATAGCATAAGTAGGGCCTGAGTTTTCATTTTTCTGATTTTTCTTTGATTTTTATATTTTTTTTTGAAGTTTTTGGATGTTTTTGAATTTTTAAGGTTTTCTTTGTGAGATTTTTAGGGATTTTTGGACTGACACTAATATAGGTCAAAACATACCATAGGTGATTTTTTTGGAATTTTTCAAGGCATTTTCATATTTTTTTGGGATTTTATAAATTAGATAGGGAATAAAAGACAAGTTTTTGATTTTTAATAAATGCAAAAATGCAACAAAATGCAAAACTAAAAATATGGCATTCAAGCATGACCAATCAGGAGCTTAAGTCTATTTTTGCCAGATTTTTCGATTAAATATGAAGCATAAAATAAATAGACAAAGCCTTCAAAAATTAAATGGCCTGGCAGGGGTATTTTTGCAAATAAAATAGTTGGCAGGGCCGTACATGCAAAAATTACAACAAAAATACACTTTAACTTTTATTTTCAGGACCATTTAGTAAATACAAGAACCCGGCAGGGTTTAGATGCAATTTTCACGCGCCTCACGTGGTTGCTGCACGTGAGGCGCGGAGGGACTAAAATGTAAATATATAAACATCGGGGGGGTCCACTGCAATTTTTACAACTTATTTACAACTGAAGCTTTTATTTTTGGGAGCAAACACTAAATACAAAAAGTAAGGGGCGAGATGTGAAATTTACCCCTAAATAAGGCCTTTCATCCTGCGGCGCTGGAGGCGCCACTTATACACGTGGCGACCATCGGACGGCGGACATCGGTTCGGCGATGAAGGGCCAGGATTAGACCTCCTGGCTGATCTGACGGTGGATGCACATCTTCATCGAACGGTCGGCGTTCAATCTGGGCCGCCCCTCTCGATCCAACGGTGTGGAAGGCACCTGGAAGAACTGGGAAGAAGCTCGCCCCCGGCGAGCTTCGATCGGGTGGCTCGGGCTCCTCCGGGCACCTCCCGCGCATCTGAAGCTCTCTGATCATAGCTGGGAAGCCTCCGCGTCGTCTGACGGTCCTTTGACAGCTCCTGGAGGTCCAAGTCGATGGAGCAAGGTCGAAGAAGAAGAGGACCCCCAGGAACCTCTTCTTGGTTCAAAGCAAGCCCAGAAGGGCTCGATTCCTCGTTCTACCTGCACAGGAAGAACCGCGGGCGAGAGAGCTATCTCCTCGACCCGGGGTTATGAAGCTGCGATGCAAGATGGAGGGGGGCGGAAGGGCTCCGGCGAACGGCGGAGGAGGAACCCTGATTCGCCAAGACCAAGGGTCCTGGGTTGATCCGATGGGTGCGATAGATGGAGAAGGCGACGAGGAACGAGATGGGATTCTCGGGGCGGTCAGATACAGTGGGGTTTATGGTGAAGAAGTCGCCGAAGCGGAGCTCCGGCGAACTTCGATTTTTTGATTTTTACGCTAGGGGGATTAACTAACAACTAATCTAACTACTGGAATGAAATGCCAACATTAAAAACTAACTAAGAACGCATTAAAAGGGCAGCTCTTATACCTGGGGGCCTCCAGGGAGCAGGGCGGACGCCGGAGCTCCGCCGCGACAAAATCCTCCTCTCTCCGGCCGATTCGAGGCTCCAGCTCACTCCCCCTGTCACGAGGAATGTTCTAGGACTAGAATTTAGGCTTGAGATTGGATAAAAAGTGGCCAAATTCGAGGAAGGAAGCGGAGCTTTTTATTTATAAACCTTGGCGAGTGGCCTTATTGACCGGCGATTATTGCATGATCTAGAGAGTATTAGGTTGATCTATGATTTCGGCGGGCATCATGGAAGATTAGGGAGCAAATCTTGTGAAGGAAGCGTTGTCGATTGATGGATGGTGTGCCCGGGAAAAAGGCATGAAATCGGGGGAGTAGACTGTTCAGAGACGCCAGGCGAGTGGATGGGACAGTTGACCTGGGAGTCAACGTTGGCCGGCGCCTCATTGGGCCACGTAAGCCGCTACGAGACAAACTAGCAAATCTGAAGGAAGATTGATTTATTTGACGTCCTAAATGATTTTATTAATTTTTTCTTAAAACATAAAAAATGTGTATTATTTCATCTAGTATTTATTCATGATTTTTTTTGAATTTTTCGAGGTGTTTTATTGTAGTTTTATTTTAATAATGTGTATATGTATGTATTTACATGTATTTTTGGATATTTTATTTTTAATTTGTTGATTTTCTTTTATTATTTTCTTGGCTTATTTTATAAATTTATAACTTATTTTTGTGAGTATAAAGATATTTTTGTTTGATTTTTATAAGTTTATTTGTATTTTTAAATAAATAGGTCTATGTATTTGTAGGTATACTTATAGGTACTTTACCTATATATTATACACATTGTATTTATTTAATTAATTTTATGTGTTTTTATTACGGATTTGTATTTTTAATAGGACATATATAATATATACATTATTACAAAAATATAAGAGATTTGAATAATTAAAGAATGTTTTCCTCTTTTATTCATGTACATCCTTCTCATAGGTGTATTGCCTATAGATATTTCATAGACTTATTTTATTTTATTTTACAAACTCTTTTTGGTTTTATTCTAAGGCTAATATGTATATGAATTATATACATTATTTACAAGATTCTAAAAATATTAATTTATAAAAAATAATGAATGGTGAATATAATGAATGTTTTAATCAGGTATTTTGTACACGAAGGGCCAAAAACCTATCTTCCACAGATGGACTCCAAAAATTATGAAACCAATTTTATAAAATAGTTTATGAAATGCTATATACAATTGAAGGTGAGTTTGGTTGATTTGGAGTCTTTATTTGCAAGATATGGGTCTGTGAAGTTGAGACTTTGGCTTTTTATTTTGTGCATAAAATGTACACTGGGTATTATTTTTACACAAACTCAATTTTGTATTTTTATTTACATTATTATCTACAACTTTTATGAACAAAGTTTCTTTGTTCGATGAATAAATAATTATGCATAAAATAGGTGTCACAAATGCATAAAGGGATGAATAAATAAAGGAGGTATTTATTGTATATCAGCCCTTATCTCCCCCTACTTTATTCCTTGTCGACCAATTCCATGCTGGCCTTGGTCTCGGGGTTAGGGTCATAAAATATTTGTAATATTTTATTCCTTTTTCTTTTCTTCTCTTTATTCTATAATTTTGGCATTAAAAACCTTATTTTATATACAATTAATACAAATGAATAATGAATGCTATTATGTACAAATTGATGCTATTTACATGCATTTGCTGGGGTTTTTGAGGCCAAAAAGATAGAATAAAGGTGATGAAATGGAGATTCATCAGTAGTGTTGCTCGCCTCAGTGACTTCTTGCTCAACTAACAACGTACCAAACAAATCTGCAATGAATTCATCATGTTCGGTTTGGAATGAACCCTCCATGTCAAAGAGATGCATCAGCGAATTTGACTCGGTCTCCTAGATGCCATCGGAGCATGTGTCGACTGTGCTTTCACAGTCCTCCTCAGGAGCGAGGGTTTCTAGGGTCCAAGTGTCATTCAAAGAGAGATGGGTGTCTTTTATTTCTGCAATAAAATCACAATCTCCTTCAGCTGGTGCTGCATGACTTTGATCAGATATGACTTTGGGCTCACTGACTGTGTCTACTGTAATTTGATGATTGCTCGAGCAGAATGTAACCTTGCCAAACCCGTAGTCAATGACGGACTTCGCAGTACACAGAAATGGTCATCCAAGGATAATGGGGTCTGGAGTAACGGTGCAAGGGAGTCCATATCAAGGATTACAAAGTTGATGGGAAACTGCATATCATGCACCTTTACCACAACATCTTCCAACAACCCTCGGGGTCTTTTGACAGATCGATCTACGAACTGTAGGATCATGTGTGTTTTCTTCAATGGACCCAGTATGAATTCTTGCAATAATGTCGAGGGCAAGAGGTTGATGGAAGAACCGTTGTCAAGGACATTTCGCTCGAAGACTTTGTCGAATATCTCACATCTGATTAAAGGTGCTCCTTTGTCTAGCTTCTTTTGAGAGAGGTTGCTGATGGTTGCGAAGGTGGCCATGGTAAGGACATGCTTCTCTACCTGCCGGTGTTTGTTGTTGCGTGGTGATCGACGCTTGTTTATGCATGCCTCCTTCATCCCTTTCTTCACAGCATGCATATACTCCATGGCCTTCGTTAATGACATCTCATTAGTCAAATTATTCAGAACATCCACAACTCCAGGATCAGATAATGCACTTTTCTATTTGTAATTTTCTTGGTTTTTTCTCCAATGCAACAGGAAAAGGAATATTTTCGTTATTGAAATCAAAGGTAGATTTTCTTATGTACAACAAGATTCTTGTCTACAAAATTCTGTACATCCGAAATACAAAAAGGTATACAAAATTGAATTGACGATTCTGCTACTAGTGGACAACAAAAAGGTGTCGTCTCCGCTCCATCGGCTGGCAGCTCCTTCGTGGTTGGCGCAGCTTCACATCGACTGCGAACATCTTTTTGGTTTTTTTTGGATTTTTTTTATTTTTTGTTGTTTCTTTTGGTGGCAGTAGAGACGGATGGCAGCTGGCATGGCTCCTCCTTCTTCTTTTCCTCACTCGAACCGATAGCTGGCGCGGCTGATGGATAAGATGGTGATTCACCTGTCAAAGCTTTATTCTTCCCTTGGTTTGCGACAGATGGAGGTAAAGTCCTACCTCTCCTGTGAGTAACAGCATTAGATAAAACAAAATCATTGCTATCTGGCTCGATAGGCATAGACAGGACATCACATTCTACTTTCTCTTTTTGTTTAAAATTATTAGGGTTTGATTCAACCTGTATCGAAATGGGAGTTTTGGTGGCGGTCAGGTCGTCAAGATTCTTCGTCATTTCTGCTAGACTCTTCATAAGTTGGACCAAGCAATCCAGGGTTGAGTTTACTGGAGTCGTCTCAGAAGTTTCAGCATGCAGACCACATTGTTGCTGACTGTTGATGGGCTACGGTTTGGATGGTTGATGGTGTTGTGGAGGAGGAAGCTGATAGTGTTGATATGGAGGAGGGGATACTGGTGCTGACCAGTCGCATACTGATGATACGGCTATGGATGGTCGTACTGTTGGTGAGGGTACTGTTGTGGTTATCTCCAATTACCTTGATACTGTAGAGATTGGTGATTCTGGTATTGAGGCTGAGGTTGGATGGACTGTCCAAAACGACCACCCTGAGGTTGGTGGTAAGGTCAATTGGCCTGTGGCTAACCCTAGTGTTGCCCCGTAGGATGGGTCAACTGTGCATCATTGCTCCATACACCGTTGACTCCCAGAATTAGTGGTGGAGGTGGGAATGCTGGATCCGAGGGGGGAAGGAAGTCCGATTGGTAGACCACCATTTGTTGTTGTGGGGGGCCCTACTCGGGTGACTACACGTAATATACGTGTTGGATGGCTGGTGGCTGCTGACTCGGTTGAGGCTGATGAGGCAGTGATGGCTTGCTTTCTTCTCAGAGGGAGTCTCTGGAGATGGTATTCCCGACTCAACAGCGCTTATTTTGCTCACCAGCAGCTCCGACTGCTTGGTGATCTGGTCCAGCTTATCCAGGTTTTGGGTCCTTTGTTCGATCATAACGAGCTTCTCAAGATCCTGTGATCGCTTCTCAATAATGTCAACCTTTGAAAGATGGCCTCCGACGATGCTGAGGTTGGAGCTCTCATCTTTCTCTACCACCCGGGTTGCTGCCATGTGCACTAGCTATTGGAGGACCTGTGGCTATCTCTAATATGTGTACGATGAAGAGAGGGCGGCCTCTTCTTCGGCCATTTCTTCGAAAATTTACCATACAACATCTTCATCCTTGTTGAAGTAAGATCCTCCACATGCATCATATACTAGCCTTTGGCTTTCTACATTCAAGCCCCTGAAAAAGTGTTGGACCAGGCTGATCTTCGATATGTCATGATGGGGGCACTTCTCCTATAGGTATGTGAATTGCTCCCAAGCTTCATGGATAGTTTCATGGGTAGCCTAAGAGAATTTGCTAATCATGGCCCGCATCTGGTTGAGCCAAACAAGAGGGTAGAATTTATGAAGGAAAGAAAATTTCAGTTCCTCCCAAGTCGTCATGACCTTTCCCAAATGATTGACCCAGTATAGGGTCTTGTCTTGCAAGTTGAAGGGGAACGCCATTATCTTCACTTTGTCCAAGGAAACATTGGTGTAGTGGGTATTCGGCAGATGTGCGAGAACTGCTGCAAGTGAATGTATGGCTCATTGTTGGTGTTCCCGTGGAATGATGGTAGAAGAGCAAGGAACTAAGGCTTGAGCTCAAAGTGAGCATGTACCGGTGGAATAAGGATCCACTCGGTCATCTGGTTGTCACCAGGATTGTATGTCTCCTTTAATGTAGGTTTCTGCCTCTCAGGTTCATGTTCTTCTTCGTCATGGTCATCACAGGGTCTGTCTCCTCCTCCTGTTGATGCTGGTCTATTCCGTAGGTCGTTCAGCATGTCCTGAAATGCAATCTGAACAAGAGCTTGCTCTGTCAGCTGTTGTTGAATGGCATGTATAGAAGCCAGCAACTAAGCGTTGACTTGATTCTGGTCAGGTCCTTGACCTGACTCCATCTGTGGAGGTTGTTGTCCTTTTCCTTTCCCTTGAGGTGCCATCTTTGGGTCTGAGTCAGAGGAGATGAATTACGTATTGGGATCCAGGACTTAGGCTGGCTTTTATCTGAAATGTGAAAGAATCCCAATGAGTCCACTTGAAATTGAATCTTAGCTGCCAAGATGAATATGAGATAGGGTCAATCGCAGATTGTTGTGAATGTAGAAAAAGATGTAAACTGAATCGATTGCCATTCACAACGGGGAATGTGGGACAAGAGTGGTCTCGGTTTATTAGGGGGTCAAAGAGTTTGGAGATCGGCCTGTAAGGTTCCGATCGGGTTCTCGGGAATCACCTCGAATTATTGACGATGTCGAGTCCATGGAATGGATGTAGGCATCGACGGGATTCTGACTAAACCATCCATGTATCGCCATCGTGGGGTGATTTAGCCGGAAATAGTCGGTCTTAAGTTCAACACAAAGCGTGAACTCAGTCGGTGTGGTGACCACACTAAATCCGGACTAAAGTCAACAATTAACCCACAATAAAGATCAATAAATTAGAACTAATGTGGAGTTAAAATTTATTTTTAACTCTGCACAAATGGTGTATAGTGTCAAGTATGCAGAGAGTTCGAACACAGGGAGCAAGCAGGATAGTTCAAGCAAATGTGCTCAAGTGCGTGTGTGAGTGTGTGATGTGTCTACACTAAGCAAGCAAGCAAATTAAATTTTTGTGGGCTTTTAATTTTTAATTTTTTTTATATTTATTTAATTTTTAATTTTGTATTTTGATTTTTAATTTTCTGATTTTTATATTTTATATTTTATATTTTTTATTTTCTTTTTCAATATTGGAGAATAAAGACAATATAATAAAAGGCAAGCTAAAATATTTATAAAATGGTGCAAAAATAACCAAAAATTCATAAATAAATTGTTTTTAATATTTTTAGGATTTTCTACTGTTTTTGTGATTTTTGGGGATTTTTCAAGGTGTTTTTGGTATTTTTAATTACTGAAATAAAGGAAAACAGTGGAAATAATGCTGGCTGAGGGTAAAATGAGATTTAAAAATACCAGCCAGTAGCTAAAAATGTTCACACTATTTTTCAAATAAAAAGAACAAAATAAAGAACAAACAGAAGTTGAGTTTGTGATTTTTGGATTTTTCTACTATTTTATATATTTTTTTGAAGCTTTCGAGTGTTTTTGAATTTTTAGTGTTTTTCTTTTGAGATTTTTAATGATTTTTGGACTGACACTAGAATAGGATATAATAGACACTAGGTGATTTTTTTGGAATTTTTGGAGGTATTTTAATATTTTTTTGGTATTTTCTAAGCTAGACAGTACACAAAAAGCAAGTTTTTAATTTTTAATAAATATGAAAATAAAGTAAAATCAAAAACTAAATAGATGGCGTTAAAGTACACATGTCCAGATGCTTAAGTCTATTTTTGTGGAATTTTTGGGCTCGAAATGATAGGTCAAATAAATACAACAAGCATACAAAAATTAAAGGCCTGGCAAGGACCTTTATGCAAATATCTAAAACTATGGGGGCACGCTTGCAAAATTTCCACGAAATTTGTACTGAATAAAATATATTTTCAGTCCAGACACAAATAACCAAAACTCGCAAGGGTGGACCTGCAAAATTGCCAAGGTCACGCGCACTGTGCACGTGACCTGGCAAGGACCTATTTGCAATATTACAAAATCGCGGGGCTGGACTGCAAATTTCACTACAATTTTATAGCATGACAAAATGTTTAGTGGACTAAACAATAAAGTCACAACTGCGAGGCCCTTGTCTGCAAAATGTCCACGCGCACGTGCCACGCACGTGCGGTGGGCTGGTAAGGACTAAAATGTAGATATGAAAACTTCAGGGGGTGTTTAGCAATTATTACAAAAAGTTTATAACTGCAGATGAAAGATTGTGTCCTGATTAATAGTACGCAAAAATGGCAGGGGTATCTTGCAAAATTACCCAAGCCTTTGACGCGGATGAACGGTCGATCGTGCGCCACTAATACACGTGGCAACACCCAAGAAGCCGATACCCCTTGGCAGCGAACGGTCTTGATTAGATCATGGAAGGGCGATCAACGGCCAAGGGCACCCTCGATCCGACGGCTACTGCTGATCTTCAAGAACAAGCCGGATCTGACGGTGCTGAGCGCTGGAGGACGAACACAGGATGAACTCGCCGATGGCGAGCTTGGAATCGAGCTCGCTCCCTCCTCCGGTGGGCTTCGACGCCCCAAAATGGCTCCTGGGTCTCCTGGAAGGTCCCTCGAGCTCGCGGCAGGGCCAAAATGGGCGGGGAAGCTCCGATGCGCCGCCGCAAGCTTGAGGAAGAACGGTGGCTCCAGGTAGCTCGATACCTTCAAAAATCGACTCCAGGTGGAGTCTCTCTGGCGCTAAGACCTGCAAAAAGGATGGGTTATGTAATCGGGGGCAAAATGCCCCGATCACGTGGCGCGAGCAGTGGAAATACGCGGAGATGGTTGGCGCGAGTAGTAGCGGCGGCCGGAGATATCTCCGGCGATGATCGATTTGGCGAATCGATGCACGAGCGGGATGAATCGATGGAGGGAAATGAAGCTGGGAATGCAAGGGATAAAATGACGGCGAGAAACTAAGGGAGTGACACGACCTCGAGCCCAGAAAGGGCGAGGGATAGGTACCTCAACGGCGGTCGCCGGAGGTGCTGGAACACGCCTGATATGCGATTCTTCCTTCGCTAGGACGATGGAGAGCTGATGCTGTCACCCACAGCGTCTCTCTCGACCCTTAGGTGGACAAAAAACTTGGTGCAATGCGGTTCAAATTCAAAAGAAGGTCAAGGGGAAGCTTAAGTATGGTTGACGAGGGGGTGGAAAGAACGAGGTGCCTGACCTGATGCAGTGGCCTTCAGCCTAAGATAGTGCTTGGGCGAGGGTCCTCGATGCTGGAGCTTCAAAAGTCGTGAAGGGTGGAAGACGAAAGGATGAAAGCGGCGGCCTCGAAAAAATGGTGGAAATGGGGTCAAAAGCGGGTCTGACAAGGGCTATAGGGTGTAGGTCAGACTGTTGACCTAGGTCAACAGTCCGGGCCTCCTGGTTGGTCCACGTGGACCAACCAGGAAAAACCCTGGAAAAAGATTTTAATAATTCTATTTAAAATACTAAATGGCCGAATTAGATAAAAGTTATAAAATAAAAATTGTTTAGAATTTTATGTAGTATTTTATTTTGATTTTTAATTATTTTTAGGAGATTTATTTTTACAAGTTACCTTTTTAACCCTATATAGGTATAATACCTATGTATTTTAATATTTTATTTTTATTTAGGTATTTTATTTTTATTATTTTTATTTAGTATTTTATAAAATTATAACATACTTTTATATACATAAATATATTTTTACTTTATTTTTCTGGTATGTTTTGTATATTTAATAAAATACAAGTGTATTTTATATAGGTATAAGTGTATGTATAATACCTATGTAGTCTTTATACGAGTATATTTATTTTTATTTTTCTTTGCATTTTATTTCAATTTTAATGCACATATATATTATAAGTAATATTTACAAAATTATAAAAATATAAAAATATAAAAATAATGAATAAATAATAAATTGAATATTTTATTAAGTACAAGTATACAATAGGGGTCCAAAACTCAACTTTCAAACCGTAGCTCCGCCAAATGCGAAACCACCACCATTGGATAGATTATTTTATTCTATATACAATTAAAGGTGAGTTTGATGCATTTGGAGTTGTCGTTTGTGAGATACAGGTCTGGGAAGTTGGGATTCTGGATTTTTATTCAGACCATAACTTTTTATCTGTACATTAATTTTCTGTGAAATCAATTTTGTATTTTTCTTTATTAAATTATCTACAACTTTCATGTACAAAGTTTCTTTATTTGATGTATAAAAGGTGGAACCAAAAATAGGTCCCAAAATGAATAAAGAATGAACAGGAAGTATAGGTGTTATATCTGTGTTTCTGACCTTATCTCCCCCTACTTTATTCCTTGTCGACCTATTCATCAAGATGCCTAGGTCTCGGGGGTTTTGGGTCATAAAATATTTACAATATTTTATTCTTTCTCTTTTCTTTATTTATTCTATAATTTTGGCCTTAATTACAGTAATTTATACACTATTTAGATGCACATGCATGAATGCTAAGATGCTCTATTTAAGGGTATTTACAGGCATTTGCTAGGGTTTTTGGTGCCAAAATGATAGAATAAAGATGATGAAATGTGGATTCATCATCCCCCTATACTTTACCTTTGCTAGTCCCTAGCAAACACTTATGCAATAAGTGCAAAAGAAAGGAAAGAAAAGAAAAAGAAGAACTTGGATTTAATTTGATGATCAAACTTGCCTTCGCAAAATCAAAGTTTGGAGTTTAAGTCGGACCTTTGGAATTTTAGTGCGGGAGGAACCTTATTGAGAACCGTGTTTGAAGTCCAACAGTCCCTGAGAATCCCGAAACTCTGTCCAAGTCTCCTTAATAGCCAGGTCAGAAATATCTCAACTCATACGCAAACCCTTACGACTATGAATCTGACTTGTACAGTGTAAGTGATGGTGGCTCTCCCCAACTAGAATGACAAAGAAACTGACTTCTCCAGTACGACAACCCAATGATTCCCCAATCCAGCAACTCCATCCTCGAGGAGCGGGGTATTCCCTTCTAAGTTCAAGTGGCAACCAACTCAAGAGGAGGGGGTGAAGAGAAGAATGGACGGCAGCCAGTGTAGCTACCTATCCCGGGATGCAAGACCAGTGTAGTCAAGTCATCATGCTGCAGGCTCACATGATATGACTTTGGAACTCAAGCTTGCTTATTGACTTTGTACATACTTGCAGGCTTTTTATTTTTGTACATGCCTGAACATTTTTTTTTTGAACTTAATATACAGCAGCATTTACATAAGGAGTTTTTCCTCTTGAGCTAGTAGACTATCCCTCTTTTGAAGCTTTATCGCAACCCACAGCCTCCTGTCTTTAGACTTCCTAATCACTAGACGGGTTGGGGTGCACTTCCCTCCCTAGAGGAGGACAAATGTTTCCACTTGTGTGCGTCTCATACCGGCAAATCCAATCCCCTCACCACTCCAACTGAGTTGAGCCATGTGAAAGGTGCGGGTGTCCAAGTTAGGTCATTATCAACAAGAGTCGTGCGTGTGCTCCGAAATACTCTACTTAGGCCGTCAAGAATCCATTGAACCAAGTCTCGTGATCCTCAAAGAATTAAGTCAACTAGACCTGAAGTACCTCAAACCCAGTTCCTACAAGGTTCCTGTTATTAGGTAGATTTTAAGGTCCAATCAAGCTCCAATCTTCGGATTTTACTTAGACTTGTTCAACTATCAAACTCAATCCGAAAAATGCTCATGCTATGCAATGCTATGCAAAAAATATTTTTTTGTGATGCAATTTTCAAAGATTTTGAACTTTTTATGGATTTTTGAAAAGATGATGATGATGCATATGCAATTTTTTTTTGTATTTTTCAAACAGATTTTTCAAATGTTTTTGGATTTTAATTTTTGCAAATGTTTTTGGGATTTTTTTGAAAACAAAAAGATTTTGGCTGAAAATGGGTTAAAATATGTACACGGGAGTGCTTCTTATATATACAAGAAGTGGATTCTAAGAATTTACAAGGGTAAGTGGTCAATTTTATACATATATACATAAGATGGATTTTGGTGTGATGTGTATATTCCTCAAACTTATTTGAAAACAATTTTCACACAATTTTTGAAAACTATAGTCCAAAATAGTTTTTACAAACATTTTCCACACATTTGAAAATCATTTTGCAAAGGTTTTCAAAACAGTATATATAGGTTTTTCAAATCATTTTTGCAACCATTTTTTCAAACCATTTGCAAATCATTTTTCAAATATTTTTATTTCACACAAAGAAAATAAGTTTTTACAATCCACACAATTTCACACAGGTTGAAAACATGTAACAAAATATTTTCAAAATAATTTTCAATAGATGTTCACAAAGATTTTCAAACTATTTTTCAAACATTTTGCAAAAAACATTTTTCACCTGATTTATTAATCAGTAAATACAAAAAGAATTTGAGGAATAATCACATCTTTTTATTAAAGATTTTAATGAATTTTAAAGAATTATTAGCCATATTATTAGGAAAATACGAAAGTACGAGTTATGGCTAAAGTATATACGCAGTATATGCGACCCCCCTATACTTAGCTTGAGCTATGTCCTCATAGATCGGAGAGAAAAGAGAAGACATAACTCGTACTAAGTATAGGCAAGCCTAAATAATAAATAATAAATGAATGAATCAATGAATGAGAAGTTGACCGTCCCCCCTATACTTAGGATCAAATAATCCTAAGTATAGCAGACTGTACACAAAGCAGGGAGGGTCAAGGGTGGGAATGAACAGATCGTACTCAGATTGTCTCCCCCTATACTTAGGGTAAGATATCCCTAAGTATAGCCAAGAAGAGGAGACAATGGAGAGGATCGAAAAGAATAGAGAAACTCGGGGTGCACACCCCCCTATACTTAGGACAAAGTACGTCCTAAGTATGGAAAACTGTCTACAAGGGCGGAACCTTTTTGATAAATACAGAAGATAGAAAAGAAAAAGAAGAAAATAAGAAAATAAATCAACAGAAACAGAGTGATATAAACAGATGGATCTGTACAGCGGAGAGTAGAATCGTTCACCATGTATGAGATGTAGATGATGAGAGTCAAAGGACACATCTCATACCAGAAGAATGGGGGCAACGTCAATGGTCGGCGGATCATGATCTAGATATAATTTCAAGCGTTGACCATTGACGCGGAAGGTGGAGGAAGATGACGGTTCAGATATGTCGATGCTGCCATTGTCATGTACCTTCCTGACCACATACGGTCCTTTCCACTTGCTCTGCAATTTCCCTGGGAATAATTTCAGCCTGGAATCAAACAACCATACTCTCTGATCTGGCTCAAACTGTTTATGGCTGATATGCAAATCGTGCCATGTCTTTACTTTCTCTTTGTACTGTAAGCTGTTCGAAAAGGCTGTATCTCTAAGTTCCTCCAGGGCTGCCAATTCTGCTCTTCTCTGTTCTCCTATACTCTCGGGATCTAGAAGCAACTCAGTAACTGCCCAAAAAGATTTATGCTTGATCTCCACTGGCAAATGGCACGGCTTGCCATAGACGAGACGAAAGGGAGATGTCCCCAATGGATTTTTGAAAGAAGTCCGATAAGCCCATAAGACCGAGTCCAAAAGCTGTGACCAATCCTTTCGGTCTGGGCGAACAACTTTCTGCAAGATAGTCTTTATCTCCCTATTCGATACTTCGGCAAGACCATTAGTCTGAGGGTGATAAGGAGTGGCAACCCGATGGTCAATGCCGAACTCGTCTACAAGGGCCCTGACTTTGTCATTGATGAAGTGAGACCCCCCGTCTGAAATCAAGACTCTAGGTACCCCGAACCGTGAAATGATATTTTTCCTCAAAAATTTGCAAACGGTTTTAGCATCTGCGGCTCGGGCGGGGATGGCCTCAACCCATCGGCTGACATAATCCACAGCGAGCAAAATATGCTCGAATCCCTGACTTTTAGGAAATGGGCCCATGAAATCAATCCCCCATGCATCAAAAACCTCACAGAAGTGAATGGGTTGCATGGGCATCATGTCTCTCTGTCCGCAGGTTCCCATTTTCTGACAGTCAGTACATCTCTTCACGAACTCATCAGAATCCTTGAAGAGAGTAGGCCACCATAGGCCGGATTGAAGCACCTTCTGTGCTGTTCTTTTTCCAGAATGATGTCCTCCTGCCTCAAGCTTGTGGCAGTATGTGAGGACGCTATGCTGCTCTTCTTGAGGAATGCACCTCCTCCAGATACTATCCCCTCCTTCATGATAAAGGACGGGATCTTCCCAATGGTAAAACTTGGCCTTAGCTAGGAAGGTCTCAAGTTTCTGCCTGGGCCAACCCTGAGGGACTGTCTTGGCAACAAGATAGTTTACAAAGTCAGCATACCACGGGAGTGAGGTGACAGCCAAGATCGCCTCATCTGGGAATGTCTCTATGATAGGTGCGCTGGGCTCAGATTCCTCAAGATTCTCCAATCTGGAGAGATGATCCGCCACCACATTCTTGACTCCAGGTTTATCCTTAATTTCAATATCAAATTCCTGGAGTAGAAGGATCCATCTAGTAAGACGTGCTTTGGCATCCTTCTTAGCCATTAAGTACTGGATGGCGGTATGATCAGTGTAGATTGTTACTCTAGATCCGAGAATATATGATCGATACTTATCAAGAGCGAAGACTACGTCCAGCATCTCTTTCTCAGTCACAGTGTAATTCCGCTGCGCGGCATCCAAAGTCCAGCTGGCATAGTGAATGGCAAAGGGTAAACCATCCTTCCTCTGTCCAAGCACAGCCCCAACGGCAAAATCTGAAGCATCCGTCATGATCTCGAATGGGAGAGACCAATCGGGTGGCTGAAGGACAGGAGCTGAAACAACCATATTCTTGAGAGTCTCAAAAGATTCAAGACACTTATCATTTACAATGAACTCGGTGTCTTTGGTGAGCAAGTCAGTAAGCGGTCGGGCAATTCGACTGAAGTCCTGAATGAACCGTCGGTAGAAACCGACATGCCCCAGAAAAGACCGTAACTGACGCAAGTTGGGCGGCGGATTGAGTTTTCTGATGATATCCACCTTAGTCGGATCGACCTCCATGCCCCTGTTGGAGACGATATGACCAATGACCGTCCCTTGAGTCATCATGAAATGACTCTTCTCCCAGGATAAGACAAGATTGACCTCAATGCAGCGCTTCAGCACACGGTCTAGGCAGTCAAGACAAGCGTCGAACCCGTCGCCATAGAACGAGAAGTCATCCATGAAGACCTCTAAACAGTCACCCACCATGTCCGAGAAGATGGACAACATGCACCTTTGGAATGTCGCCGGAGCGTTACATAGACCAAAGGGCATCCGTCTGAAAGCATAGGTCCCAAACGGACAGGTGAATGTCGTTTTCTCCTGGTCGGGCGCAATGGCCACTTGATTATATCCAGAGTACCCATCGAGAAAACAGTAATGGCTCTTCCCAGCTAACCGCTCGATAATCTGATCAATGAAAGGAAGCGGGAAGTGATCCTTCTCGGTGGCCTCATTCAATCGTCTGTAGTCCACACAGACCCTCCAAGAAGTTGGTACTCTGGTAGCGATCTCCTCTCCAGACTCATTGATAACTGTAGTGATACCCGTCTTCTTAGGTACCACATGTAGCGGACTTACCCATTTGGAGTCGGAGATGGGATAGATGAAATCGGCGCTCCACCACTTGGAAATTTCTTTCATGACTACGTCTCGAAGATTCGGGTTCAGCCGTCGTTGGAACTCACGCGACGGCTTAGCGGTATCTTCAAGATAGATGTGGTGGGAGCAAAGATTTGGGCTCAGCCCCTGGAGATCAGCTATACTCCAACCGATTGCCTTGCGGTTTCTTTCAAGAACCTCCATTAGACGAGATTCTTGCTCTCCAGTCAAATCTGCTGAGATAATGACTGGGTGCATTTCTGGCTCTCCAGCAAGGAATCTGTACTTCATTGACTGCGGCAGAGGTTTCCGTTCTGGGCAACTGGGAGGTGGCAGATCTGGCTTCTGATATGTCTGTGTGAAGGCGACCAGGTCTGCATGGGAGAACTCTCGCTCTGCATGAATCGCTGACGAAGGGCGGCCTTCTGAATCAACTATAAACTGCACCGGCTCGCACTCTGTCATGGTTGTTGGCTCAGTAGGAATCAGACAAGGTAAATAGTCATCAAAGTCATCCCAATCTATGTCTGAATCCGAGGGATCAGAAGACGATGAGCAAGATTGAAATTCCTCAGCACCACTCATCACAACACTGTCAGCCTCAGAGATATCCTCATCCAGGGATGTGCTCTCCCGGCTCTCGACTGCCATGAGCTTGAGATACAGTGAATCTGTAGGCAAGGCGAGGGTCGGTGCTACAGGATCTTTCCAGTTGGATTCATCATCAGTCATCTCGAAATCACAAACCTGGTGGATGTCTAGCTCCTCCTCTGTCATCTGCGCTGCGTCGCTGGACTGCTCGGAGCATTCTGCCTCTCTGGCTCTGATCTCTTCGATCGTCTCTATTTGTATGGTTTCGCCCTCTACGCGAAAGCATACCTTCCCACTATCATGGTCGGTCACCGCCTTGGCTGTGGCCAAGAATGGACGTCCGAGAATGATGGGGGCATCAGTTACCGACTCAGGGATCTCCATGTCCAACACGACGAAGTCCACGGGGAATTTCAGGCCCTGAATGGTAACGACCACGTCTTTCAATAACCCCTTAGGCCTCTTAATCGACCTATCAGCAAACTGAAGGACCGTTCTGCTTCGAAGAAGAGGGCCAAACTCGAACTGCTTGAGTAAGGCTGCCGGAAGGAGGTTAATTGAAGAGCCGCTGTCTAATAGAGTACGATCAAACTGCTGCTCCTGAATCTCGCATCTGACATAGGAGCTCCTGCGTCTGGTCGCTTGGCTGGCAGCTTGTTCTGGATGATGCAACATGTGTCATGAGTGAGCATATGGATTTGATCTCTGTGCCTCTTCTTCCTTCGGACAGTAGTTGTTTCTTTCAAATTCTTCTTGAAGAAGGGGATATGCTCAAATGCTTCTCGTAGAGTCAGCTAAATATGAAATCTGTCAATCATTTCGTTGCCGAACTCTACCTGTTGGCTCTTTTTAGGATTATCTTTTTTATTCCCCTTCGCTCGGCGGAGTGCTTCGGGAAAGGGGATGGTAGGGGCCTCCTCAGATGGAGGACTAGGAATCGGTCCCTGTGCCTGTGAAGACGAAGAATCCATACAATAATCATTATTCACCACATATGGATCCGTAATTTGAACAGAAACCTTTCCTTTATTCATATTTTTGTTTTTGTTTTTGTTCCCACAGTCTCTAGATACAAAATGTGGCAACATCACAGATGGCTCAACAAAAGTGGATGTGGTGGCCTCAGTACCACCACTAGCACCGGTCTTCGCGGCATCAGCACCGCGCTCTGGTTCATCGCCCAAAATGGTGGCTTCAGCACCACCGTCTGCATCTGGCATCACAACGGCATCAGCACCGTTGTCCTGGACTCCATCATTGGTGGCATCAGCACCACCGTCTTTAACATCATCATTAGCGGCATCAGCACCGCTCCTCTGCTCCTCTGGCGCTCCTGATTCAGCATCTGGTCGTCGCTCAGAAGAGGCGCCGCCGGCTGGCATCCTACCGCTCCTAGTAGTCACAAAATCAGCATCATTCAAAGAATAAGACATAGCATTCAAATCGTCACTAGGAGAGGTATCCTCTGTGAACTCTACCTGCTCAGATTTTCTTTTTAGATTATTAGGGTTAGGTTCGATCTGAGCGGGTATGGCGGCTTTGCCTTTGATGATATCCCGCATCTCCTGCCGGAATTCATCCATTTCTTGCCTGAAAGACGCTCGCTGTTCAGATAGCAAGCGGGCAAGATCATCGAGGGCTGGGTTCTCATAGGCTAGACCCTGAGAACCGGATGTCTGTCCCTGCTGGAAATGGGGCTGCTGCTGCTGGTGTTGCTGCTGATACTGGGGGGAAGGCTGGTGATAAGACTGCTGAGGCGGTTGTCGCTGCCTCCACTGCTGTCCCTGATAGGAGGGACGAGGACCACTCTGGTTTTGTTGCTGATGGGCATACTGGGGCTGTTGCTGCTGTGTCGGCTGGCTGTTCTGCTGTCCTTGGGCAGGAGGATGCTGTTGGGATGAGGATCCACCATTCCCCCATCGGAATCCGGGGTGATCCCTACGAATTGCGGGCTGAGGGTATCGGTCATACCAAATCCCATTGACTTCCATCAATGGTTCCTGCTCAAAGGAGGGTGGAGGAAGAACTGCCAGTGGCTGCTCCGGCTGATAGACCACCATCTGAGTGTCCGAAGATGGCGGTTGCTCTGGATGGTACTGCAGCAATGGAACCGGCTCCGCCTGGATATGGTTCACCTGGCGGTATGAGGTAGAGGCCTGGTTGGGATTGCTGCTGCTGGAAGCAACCTGTGACCTGGGAGGCTGTTGAGAATGGGCTTGTGCCTCCTGAATACATAGAATCTGGGTCTTCATGTCACTCATGGTTTTGGTGAGAAGGTCCATCTGGGCTAGACCTTGATTCTGCTTCTTCTCGAGGATCTCCATGCGGTCCAACTTTTCGCTAATGATCCCCATGTCGGCTGTTGCTGATTCGGCTTGGGCTGCGGCTACCGACGTTGTGCTGGGACCGGCATCGATGCGGGCGATCCTCTGAAATGATCCCGCTCCTTGCGGGGGCTTCTGCTGAGTATAGACTCGGGCCTGGGTCATCACTGTGGAGTTTTCTGCCATGCCTTCGTAGATGGCCCAGACGTCGTCTTCTCCCTTGGAGAAATAAGACCCACCGCAAGAGGCGTTCACAAGCCCCTGCAGCTCCGGTGTTAGCCCACAGAAGAAACTCTGCACCAGGTTGGGCTTGGAGATATCATGATGTGGACACCGGTCTATGAGCTCTCTGAATCGATCCCAGGCTTCATGGAACTGTTCATTTGGGATCATGACAAAGTTGCTGATCATGGCTCGAGCTGCGTTGGTCCGGCCGAGAGGATAGTATTTCTTCAAATATGCGGTCCGGAGATCTGCCCAAGTATCGACGAATCGCCCTAGATGCTTGAGCCAATATGCAGCTCTATCAACCAACGAGAATGGGAAGGCGATCATCTTAATGGTGTCCTCGGTCATCAACCGATCATGGATAGTACTGCATATCATTTCAAATTCTTGGAGGTGGAGGTGTGGCTCTTCGGTCGGCAGCCCATGGAACTTGGGTAGCAACTGAATCGTGTGGTGCCGAAGCTCGAAGTCTCCGTGGATTGGCGGGAGTCTGATCCACCGGTGAGTGAGGGACGAAGCTGGGTTGTGCAGTTCCCTCATGATAGTCTGTGGCGGTCGCTCAGCGTCTGGATCGCCTCCTCCTGCATCGGGTCCTCCTCCTCCTCCACCGCCACCGCCCCCAGGTCGGTTTTCTCTCAGCTGTGCTATCTCTCTCATCAGATCACCCATGAATGTTCCCTGATCACGGATCTGTCTCTGCATATTTTCCAGGGACGCTAGCAAGGAATTGTTGATGGCCGCTTGATCAATAATGAACGGGGGATGCTCGTGGTTATCTGGGTGCTCGCCTCTGTCTGCCATTGCTGGATTCTCTGAAAACGCAAAAGATGCCATTTCAGGTGCTGTAGAATGAGCCGAACTCTGTGATGCACTGAATTCTGACACAATTGGACTGAGAGAAGGAGAATGGGAAGGGTGGTCGAGGGGGAACAGGGTGGATGTAAACTCGGGCTCGGAGAGCGGACTCTCCGAGACATTCCTAGATGAGTAAGGAGGAGTGCTAGATAGCGGTGATGACAAAGTCGGCCTAAGAGATCTCCGTCCCATCATCTTGATTATTCGGAAAGAGTAGGGATAATGCAAGAAAAGAGAAAGATGGTATGCAACAAAATTGTGCACAATTGTGCGGTGTTTTTGATCTTGACCTAAATAATTCTAGCAATCAAACGCAAAGCAAGGGTGAATTCACCAACTCAACTCGTGAAGCCGTGAAGGTTCGGCTTTTATCTTGTCAATTTTAGCTTGTTTTCAGGTATTTATCTTTTCACGAGTCCTTAGAACGCTACGCCTATAGGAGCGAGAGTACTGCCAGGAAAGTGTCCCCGTACTTGTCCTCCTCCTGTGTAACCTGTAACTTGCGCTTTTTGAGGTCCTTGTAACCCTTCCTGGATCCCTACTCAGCCAAAGAAATAGAGGGAGGAAGCCGATAGGCGAAACCGATACTTCGGACCTTGCTCGCAACGGAATCACCCGTGAGCGTACAAGGTCCTACTCGGACGTAGCCGGTGAGACAGACACACCCGTGAAGGCGTGGCCTAAGCTCGGTACTTCGGACAAGGTCGGTGCTCACACAATAGCGAGTCACCAATGGCGACCAAGCCCTACTCGACTACGTACGATAGTAGCGCCAATACTTCGGAAATCCAGGCGATACACAAGGCAGCCACAAGTTGGGTTTTGGGCTCTAATCCTTACGAAGCGCTCACCTCACTTGGAAGGAGACCTTCCCATGCAACCTGAAGACAAGTGAGGGTGTTACTCTCCCCAAGCAATGAATCCAATTACCAATTTTATTTTGGTCAAGTTTTCTTTAGCAGTCCCTTTTTTAATTTTTTTGGTGTTATCGCTTCTTTTGAGTAAATTCAAACAAGCGCCTAACGGTTTTTGTATTTTTCCTTTATCCTACTTTGTTCCAAAAACAGAGGGAGAATAGAGTCGGAAAAGCCGTGCAAGTCGACACCAAGGTGGAAATCTCACCTTTGTGCCTAGATGATGCGTGCAAAGTAAGAAGACTTACAGCGAATCCCAGCTCTCTCCATGCGGGATGCAAAGCAGAATTTTTTAAACCTAAGCTATATGGTGATATGCAAGCGGAAATCGTCCTAGAACAGGCAACTGCTAGCGTGAAGAACCACAAGCTAGCTAATAATTCCCAATCCGAGTGTCCGGTCTAGGCTCACCCTTCCTCTGCTCAACACATTTGAGGTAGGAGAAAGCGCTTGTTCGGGTGTGAGCTCGCGGCGCGTGGATTTGGAAGCTACTAGCTAACCGTTTAATTAGTCTAAGTCCAAATACGAATCTATAGGAGCATGCAAATATAATTAGGTGTTTGGACCTATTCTAATCGAGTCAAGCAGGACCTAGAACTAAGAGCTCAATCCACGAAAGAAAGTGAAAAATGAAAACAAAACCGGAAAATGACGGCGATAAAAACTCGATAAATCCGCGGTGAGCCCCCGGGTGAACAAACACCCGGAAATTAGGCCCGATAGTTTGAGTGTCCAAGTCCAAGTGTACCTGTATTATTACAATTAAATAGATCACTCTCTCACCAAAAATAAATGAAAAGCTAAGCTAGTCACTCTCTCTCGCTCTCCTTGCTCTCTCTCCTGCTGGCTTGGCTAAAGAATAGCCGGCTCCACGTCCCAAGGTTGCGTCGGGTCGCCTAGGCGATCCGCCTCGCTCCGCGGTCCCTCGCAAGAAGACAAAGAAGAGTGGTCAGATAGCTCAACGAGATATATCAAAATGATGGAGAATGATGCTATGGTAAACAATCACACAATCAAACAAATATATCAAAATGTGAACTACTCGCTGTTGCTCCCCGGCAACGGCGCCATTTGATTTAGCCGGAAATAGTCGGTCTTAAGTTCAACACAAAGCGTGAACTCAGTCGGTGTGGTGACCACACTAAATCCGGACTAAAGTCAACAATTAACCCACAATAAAGATCAATAAATTAGAACTAATGTGGAGTTAAAATTTATTTTTAACTCTGCACAAATGGTGTATAGTGTCAAGTATGCAGAGAGTTCGAACACAGGGAGCAAGCAGGATAGTTCAAGCAAATGTGCTCAAGTGCGTGTGTGAGTGTGTGATGTGTCTACACTAAGCAAGCAAGCAAATTAAATTTTTGTGGGCTTTTAATTTTTAATTTTTTTATTTTTATTTAATTTTTAATTTTGTATTTTGATTTTTAATTTTCTGATTTTTATATTTTATATTTTATATTTTTTATTTTCTTTTTCAATATTGGAGAATAAAGACAATATAATAAAAGGCAAGCTAAAATATTTATAAAATGGTGCAAAAATAACCAAAAATTCAGAAATAAATTGTTTTTAATATTTTTAGGATTTTCTACTGTTTTTGTGATTTTTGGGGATTTTTCAAGGTATTTTTGATATTTTTAATTACTGAAATAAAGGAAAACAGTGGAAATAATGCTGGCTGGGGGTAAAATGAGATTTAAAAATACCAGCCAGTAGCTAAAAATTTTCACACTATTTTTCAAATAAAAAGAACAAAATAAAGAACAAACAGAAGTTGAGTTTGTGATTTTTGGATTTTTCTACTATTTTATATATTTTTTTGAAGCTTTCGAGTGTTTTTGAATTTTTAGTGTTTTTCTTTTGAGATTTTTAATGATTTTTGGACTGACACTAGAATAAGATATAATAGACACTAGGTGATTTTTTTTGGAATTTTTGGAGGTATTTTAATATTTTTTTGGTATTTTCTAAGCTAGACAGTACACAAAAAACAAGTTTTTGATTTTTAATAAATATGAAAATAAAGTAAAATCAAAAACTAAATAGATGGCATTAAAGTACACATGTCCAGATGCTTAAGTCTATTTTTGTGGAATTTTTGGGCTCGAAATGATAGGTCAAATAAATACAACAAGCATACAAAAATTAAAGGCCTCGCAAGGACCTTTATGCAAATATCTAAAACTATGGGGGCACGCTTGCAAACTTTCCACGAAATTTGTACTGAATAAAACATATTTTCAGTCCAGACACAAATAACCAAAACTCGCAAGGGTGGACCTGCAAAATTGCCAAGGTCACGCGCACTGTGCACGTGACCTGGCAAGGACCTATTTGCAATATTACAAAATCGCGGGGCTGGACTGCAAATTTCACTACAATTTTATAGCATGACAAAATGTTTAGTGGACTAAACAATAAAGTCACAACTGCGAGGCCCTTGTCCGCAAAATGTCCACGCGCACGTGCCACGCACGTGCGGTGGGCTGGCAAGGACTAAAATGTAGATATGAAAACTTCAGGGGGTGTTTAGCAATTATTACAAAAAGTTTATAACTGCAGATGAAAGATTGTGTCCTGATTAATAGTACGCAAAAATGGCAGGGGTATCTTGCAAAATTACCCAAGCCTTTGATGCGGATGAACGGTCGATCGTGCGCCACTAATACACGTGGCAACACCCAAGAAGCCGATACCCCTTGGCAGCGAACGGTCTTGATTAGATCATGGAAGGGCGATCAACGGCCAAGGGCACCCTCGATCCGACGGCTACTGCTGATCTTCAAGAACAAGCCGGATCTGACGGTGCTGAGCGCTGGAGGACGAACACAGGATGAACTCGCCGATGGCGAGCTTAGAATCGAGCTCGCTCCCTCCTCCGGTGGGCTTCGACGACCCAAAATGGCTCCTGGGTCTCCTGGAAGGTCCCTCGAGCTCGCGGCAGGGCCAAAATGGGCGGGGAAGCTCCGATGCGCCGCCGCAAGCTTGAGGAAGAACGGTGGCTCCAGGTAGCTCGATACCTTCAAAAATCGACTCCAGGTGGAGTCTCTCTGGCGCTAAGACCTGCAAAAAGGATGGGTTATGTAATCGGGGGCAAAATGCCCCGATCACGTGGCGCGAGCAGTGGAAATACGCGGAGATGGTTGGCGCGAGTAGTAGCGGCGGCCGGAGATATCTCCGGCGATGATCGATTTGGCGAATCGATGCACGAGCGGGATGAATCGATGGAGGGAAATGAAGCTGGGAATGCAAGGGATAAAATGACGGCGAGAAACTAAGGGAGTGACACGACCTCGAGCCCAGAAAGGGCGAGGGATAGGTACCTCAACGGCGGTCGCCGGAGGTGCTGGAACACGCCTGATATGCGATTCTTCCTCCGCTAGGACGATGGAGAGCTGATGCTGTCACCCACAGCGTCTCTCTCGACCCTTAGGTGGACAAAAAACTTGGTGCAATGCGGTTCAAATTCAAAAGAAGGTCAAGGGGAAGCTTAAGTATGGTTGACGAGGGGGTGGAAAGAACGAGGTGCCTGACCTGATGCAGTGGCCTTCAGCCCAAGATAGTGCTTGGGCGAGGGTCCTCGATGCTAGAGCTTCAAAAGTCGTGAAGGGTGGAAGACGAAAGGATGAAAGCGGCGGCCTCGAAAAAATGGTGGAAATGGGGTCAAAAGCGGGTCTGACAAGGGCTATAGGGTGTAGGTCAGACTGTTGACCTAGGTCAACAGTCCAGGCCTCCTGGTTGGTCCACGTGGACCAACCAGGAAAAACCCTGGAAAAAGATTTTAATAATTCTATTTAAAATACTAAATGGCCGAATTAGATAAAAGTTATAAAATAAAAATTGTTTAGAATTTTATGTAGTATTTTATTTTGATTTTTAATTATTTTTAGGAGATTTATTTTTACAAGTTACCTTTTTAACCCTATATAGGTATAATACCTATGTATTTTAATATTTTATTTTTATTTAGGTATTTTATTTTTGTTATTTTTATTTAGTATTTTATAAAATTATAACATACTTTTATATACATAAATATATTTTTACTTTATTTTTCTGGTATGTTTTGTATATTTAATAAAATACAAGTGTATTTTATATAGGTATAAGTGTATGTATAATACCTATGTAGTCTTTATACGAGTATATTTATTTTTATTTTTCTTTGCATTTTATTTCAATTTTAATGCACATATATTATAAGTAATATTTACAAAATTATAAAAATATAAAAATATAAAAATAATGAATAAATAATAAATTGAATATTTTATTAAGTACAAGTATACAATAGGGGTCCAAAACTCAACTTTCAAACCGTAGCTCCGCCAAATGCGAAACCACCACCATTGGATAGATTATTTTATTCTATATACAATTAAAGTGAGTTTGATGCATTTGGAGTTGTCGTTTGTGAGATACAGGTCTGGGAAGTTGGGATTCTGGATTTTTATTCAGACCATAACTTTTTATCTGTACATTAATTTTCTGTGAAATCAATTTTGTATTTTTCTTTATTAAATTATCTACAACTTTCATGTACAAAGTTTCTTTATTTGATGTATAAAAAGTGGAACCAAAAATAGGTCCCAAAATGAATAAAGAATGAACAGGAAGTATAGGTGTTATATCTGTGTTTCTGACCTTATCTCCCCCTACTTTATTCCTTGTCGACCTATTCATCAAGATGCCTAGGTCTCGCGGGTTTTGGGTCATAAAATATTTACAATATTTTATTCTTTCTCTTTTCTTTATTTATTCTATAATTT
This sequence comes from Ottelia alismoides, assembly GCA_037367405.1. NCBI lineage: Eukaryota > Viridiplantae > Streptophyta > Magnoliopsida > Alismatales > Hydrocharitaceae > Ottelia > Ottelia alismoides. Next base: position 281,397 of record JAZKJV010003391.1, on the reverse strand, counting down.
TGGCCTTAATTACAGTAATTTATACACTATTTAGATGCACATGCATGAATGCTAAGATGCTCTATTTAAGGGTATTTACAGGCATTTGCTAGGGTTTTTGGTGCCAAAATGATAGAATAAAGATGATGAAATGTGGATTCATCATGGAGCAAAAAGGATATTGATACAGGAGGAAAGATATGGTGGTCAACGAGGAATAAAAGGATTGAAAAATAGTAGAAAGGCTCGAACTGAGCGGGAGAGTCAAAGAGGAAGACACATATGACAAAATTTGTGCAAATGTGCGGGACTTGATCTTTGAACCTTAATCTAGATCCATAAAACACAATACAAAATTAGGTTCACAAACTCACGCCATGTGAAACCGTGAAGGATCGATTATTTATTATCTTTTCATTTTTTGAGTTATTATTTCAGGCATATCTTTTAAGAAGTCCTTAGTACGCTAACCCTATAGGAGAGAGAGAGTATTGCAAGAAAAGTATCTCATATTGTCCTCCTCCTTTGTAACCAGTAGTCTATACTTTTTAAGGTCCTTGTAACCTTTCCCGGATACCTACTCAGCCATAGAAATAGAGAGAGGAAGCCGATAGGTGAAACCATCGGTCCTCGCTCGCAACAGAATTACCCGTGAGTGTGCAAAGACCTACTTGGATGCAAACCAATGAGATAGACACAACTGTGAGGGTGTGGCCTTAGCTCAGTACTTCAGACCACGTCGATGTTCCACACAAGGCAGGAACACCATCATTGATGAGGCCCTACTCACTCACGTACGATAGAAGCGCCATTACTTCGGAAATCCAGGCAATACACAAGGCAGTAACAGACCGGATTCTTGACTCTAATCCTTAGTATGTCATGCCTCGCTCATGGGAGGGGCTTAGTCCCCTCCTAAGGTACCTGAAAATAATGAGGTCTTTATGAACCCAAGATAATGAAAGTCCATTACATAATTTAATTAAGGTCAAAGTTTATTTAGCAGTCCCCTTGTTTTAATTTTTAGTTTTTCTCTTTTTTTGATCTTTTTGCATACAATCACCTAACATTTTTGTAGATTTTCATTTAAGCCCTAGGTGCTTAAAATCAGAGGAAAATAGCGAAAAAGCCATGCAAGTTGATTCGATGATGGAAATCTCACCATTGAATCTAATGATGCATGCTGAGTTAAAGGACTTACAGTGCTTCCCAGCTCTCTCCATGCGATATGCAAAATAGAATTTTTAAATCTATCTATATGGCGATGTGCAATCTACAAAATCGATCTAAACAGTAGCTGCTATTTATCGTGAAGAACTTCATGTTAATTATTCAGAAATGAGACCAAGGTCCGGTCTTCGTTGTTGATCGGTGCCCACCACAACGGGTCCTGCAAGCATTGTATACAACCTCTCTCAGCATGCGGTCTCAAGTCCAAATAACTAACATTTTTTAATTTGACTAGATCCAAACGTGAGAGACTATAGGTACATGCATTCTTATTAGGGTTTGGATCTAATTATCGAGACAAGTAACCTAAGTCTAGGGGCTCCACGCACACAAAACAAAGAAAATAAAGGTAGAAAACTCAAAACAGTGGGAAACAAAATAAAAGAAGGCGGTAAAGCATGAAAAACTACGACGAGGCCCCCAAGTGAATAGACACTCGGGCACTGGACCTCGTTGTGGAGAGTAGTGTCCAAGTCTTAATTATTACAAATTATAAATGAATGTCTCTCTCTCACCACTAAATAAATAAATCTAAATAAATTATATGCTAAATATTTTCTCCTTGCTTCATTTGTCACCTCTCCAACTGGTCAGAAGGTGAACACCAGTCTCCACCAAGCTCGGTTGCGCCGGTCTCCTAGAAAACCATCCTCGCGTAGCAGGCCCTTGCAACAAATTTACAAAGAGGTATATTAGCACAGATAATCAAATAAAATTAATCAAAATGAATTATATACAAAGAATAATTAAATAAATATGTGCAAGCAAAGATAAATCACTAATTACATCAATGAATCAATGAAAAAGTGGATATACAAAATAAACTACAAGATAGGCTACGCACATTGCTCCCAGGCAATGACAACATTTGATGACCGAGATTCCGTTGAAGTCATGTCAACCAACAAGGCAGATGGACAGTAGTCGAAGCGACCTCAGACAAAACCTGGGTCAATCAATAATTACCCCATGATATATATCAAGCAATTAATATCAAAAAGGTGGAGTTAAACTTTATTTATTTTTTTCTCTACAAAATTAAGTGTATAGCAAGTAAATGTGTAGAGGTCGAGCCACAGACAGCAAAGTTGGTAGCCTATGATTATTTCTAAGCAATGTACATTATGTACAAATATGTTCATTATACATATATATATATATATATGTGGGTTTTAATTTTTGTATATTTTTTGGATTTTTTAATATATATTATATATTTTTAGATTTTATATTTTCTTTTTCTTTTAAATATATAATATAGGATATATAGGACTATATATACCATAATAGATAATATAGATATAGATATAACTAAAAATAACTAAAAATTATAGAATTAAATAATTTTAGGTTTTAAATATTTTTTACTATTTTTTTATTTTTTAGTAAAGTTTTCTAATTTTTATATAATTTTAATGTAAAAAAATATCCCAAATTAGGGACTAAATAAATTGGTTGAATTGATTTGAAGATGAAAATTAGCAAATAAAATCCAAAATTAACCTAATCAATTTTTATATATAGCTAATTATATAAAGAAAAGTATAAAATAGAAAGAAATATTTGGATTTTTGTGGAATTTTTATTTTTTTTGGATTTTGGAGCTTTTTGATTTTTAGTCTTTTTCTATTTCTATTTTTAGGGATTTTTGGTCTGGAGTGAAAACATGATATAATATATAACATATAATTTTTTGGATTTTTTGAAACATGTTCATATTTTTTGGTATTTTATAATGCAAATAGGGATAAAAACATGCTCATTCATTTTTAAAAAATAGTTAAAAATGCCATAAGTGTTAAAAAATGGGGCGTGAAAGCACATGTTATCAGGCATATAACCCTATTTTTGCATATTTTTTAGAGCATGGGTGCCATTTTTAATAAATGAAATTCAAGCACCAAAATACGTAAACGGAGAGGGGTATAGTTGCAAATAAAATAAAGGCCAGGGACATGTATGCAATTTTCCTAGAAATATATAGTGTATATTAAAATTTAATGGACTAAAATTAAATACAAAAACCCACAAGGGTACTCCTGTAATTTCGCCACCTCATGTGGGACGATACGTGAAGTGACGTGGACTGAACCCAAGTGCAATTTCTGATAAATACAGGGGCTTCAATGTAAAAAAGTCTACATTTATTTACACTACATAATTTATTTACAGAATTAATAAATAAATACAAAAAATGGCGGGGGAAGATGTGTAAATTACCCCCGATGCACGTGGAGACGGACGGTCGGATGAGATTCACTTAGACACGTGGCGCATTGTCGCCTCGCGATACCCTTTCGCTGACAGACGCTCAGGTTCTGATCTTGGCTCTTCATCAATGGCCGAGGGGAGAGAGGCGTCGATGGTTGAGATTAGAACTGAGGTCACTCCTTTCATCGGACGGTAACTGCTTCGCATGAAGAACAGGGAAGAAGGTGGCCTCCCCTAAACATCACGTCGTGATTCCTCCTTCCACCGGTGGCGTCTGGCAGATTTCTTTGGCTCTACACCTCCGAGGGACTCGTTCGCAACGATCGAGGTGCTCCAGAAGATCCAGGACCCAGCGATGGGGTCCTAGCATGTGGGGGAAGAACAAGCACCTAGGAACCCTCGTCCAAGTGCGATTGATTTCTAGAAGGAGTCCCTTCACCTTGGCACGTGCACGAGGAGGTTCTCTGGCTCGGGGTGAATTGCCTCGATCGGTTGTGAAGCGTGGATGCATACTAGATGGATGGAATGGTGATGTTTCAGCGTACAGCGGAGGAGGAACATTGATTCCCAGATCATAGGGGTGATCTGGTTACTGGGGCGTAGGAATCAGCGTAGAAGCAAAAGGACGAGGTGATGAGATGGAAAGGTGGGTCGGAGATACAGTGAATCACAGTGAGGACATGGTCGGAGCTCGGGAGATCCAGTGAGAAAATTAACCCTAATGTACCTTACTGGAGCGATTAAAGATCGAAATAAAAGATGAAAATGGAAACCTACGATCTATAGTTAACTACTAATACAAATGAATGCAACTCGTACCTGAGGATTGCTCAGGAACAGAGATGGCCGAAATGCCGCCGTGGATCACTCCACCTCGCCCAAGTAGCTCGTGCAAAGCTCGGGGATGCTCCTGCTGTCACCAAGAGCACGCTTGCGCATACTATGGTGGACTTCCAGGCTTAGAGAAGGATCAAGAAGTGAAGGAGGAACGGAGGTTCTTATTTATAAATAAGGTAAATGGGCTTCTTGATCAAGGTCATGCGATCGGATCGAGAAGATTTGATTAGATCCTTGGCCAAGGCATAAATTAAGGATTTTTAGTCTCCATGAATTGTGCATCATGCCTCACCGGAGCATCATGATCGCCAGCGAAAAATTGGGCGAAAATCGGGAGTGACATTCTGGCAACTCGGGGAAGAGAGAGGGGTTGTTGACCGAGGACAATAGTCTGAGCCTCCTGATTGGTCCACCATGGACACTACAAGATAAAAGAGGTGAACTTATTCAAAAATAATTAATTAAAAATAGCATATGATTTAATTATTTTTTATTATAAGTGTTTATTATTTTATGCAGTATTTTTATATGAGTTTTATTTATTTATTTGATGTTATTTATTACTAGTTACATTTTAGGGGTGTATTTATAGGTATATTCATCTATGGTTTGTACATTTTTTAATTTTATTATTTCAGTCTCTTATTTTATATACTTACAACTTATTCTTAGGTGTATAAATATAGTTTTATTATATTTTTATGATGTCAATTGTATACTTAAATAAATGGGGGTATAAATTATATAGGTATAGGTATTTCATCTATGTATTTCATATAAATAATTTATTTTAAAGTATTTTCTTTGGTTTTATTTTATCTTTATGTTTTAATAGAATATAAATAATATTTTCAATAGTATAAAAATATAAAATAATAAATAATGAAAGAATGAATTTCACTTTTATTTATTTACAAGTATTAGCATAGGTATTTTACTTATATATTTATATGGACTTATTTTATTTTGTGTCTTATTTGTGGTTTTATTTTGGTTTTAATATGTACATAAGTTACAAATAATATTTACAAAATTATAAATATATAAAATTATAAAAAATAGTAAATAATAAATAAAATGAATATTTTATTCGGGTATATTGTACAATAGGGGTTCAAAACCTAACTTTCACATATTAACTCCAAAAAATATAAAACCACCTACATTAAATAGCTTATTAAATGTTATATACAATTAAAGTGATTTTGATACATTTTGAGTTTGTATTTGAGAGATATGGATCTGGGAAGTTTGGGTTTTGGCTTTTTATTTTATCTATAAAAAATACATTGTATATTATTTCTTCATGAAATCAATTTTGTATTTTTCTATGCATTTTTATCTGAATTTTTTAATGTACAAAGTTTCTTCATTTGATGAATAAATAATAAATAATAAAACAGGCCCCAAAAAATGTTTTATTGAATGAATAAAAGAATTGGGTTTTATTGTATTTCTTGGCCCTTATCTCCCCCTACTTTAATCCTTGTCGACCAACTCAATTCTTGACTTGGTCTCGGGGTTTAGGGTCATAAAATAACTTTGGTATTTTTATTCTTTTTCTTTTCTTCTCTTTATTCTATAATTTTGGTATTAAAAACAGTATTATTTACACAATGAATGCAATAAATAATGAATGTCATTTTGTACATATTAATACTATTTACATGTATTAGCTAGGATTTTAAGGCCAAAAATGATAGAATAAAGGTGATGAAATGGACATTCGTCACCCCCCCCCCCCATATACTTGCCTTTATTAGCCCCTAGCAAATACTTATGCCTATAAGTGTAGAGAAGAAAATAAAGAAAAGAAAAAGAAATAACTTGGAACAATTTCTGACTTTTAAACTTGACTTATTAAAATCGAAGTTGGAGCTACGATAAGACCTTTAGTTTATTGATTTTTTCAGAACCATGCGAAGGTTAGGAAATGTGACACAACATCCCTTAGATTTCATAATCCAATTATCTAGTTCTCTTCATGGTCAGATCAGAGACATTCTCTCAGTCTCCTACTCTTGCTACTTTGAAATGACAGATCCATGTATGTGAATTTTCCAACTCTTCCCAGACAAACCGTTGAACTCTAAAAGAGTCTATTCTCCTTGTAACTCATCCTCGTGTAGATAGATATTTCCTTCTAAGGTCAGGTATCGTTGTTCATTACAATCTAGTGGGGGAAGGGGCTAGGAGAACGAGAAAAAAACTGAGAATGGACTAGTGTAGTCTTCGTTCCCTTGTGAAGCATGGTCACTATAATCGAGTCTTCACCAAGAAGCGGGTTTTTCTAAAGCTCATATTTTTGGTGGAATTTTCGGTGTCGATTTTATATTTGGATTTCCCTTTTGACTTTGCATTGCTCTGCATTCTTTTTTGTGCCTCGATGGATATAGCATCTCTTATTCTTCCCATTTTTGGGGGTCTTGGGAAAAGTTGTGCCCGCAAACCATTCCTCATCCGAAGCATTATCTCAATCCAGTCTCCAGTCTTGAGATATCATGGCTACCAGAAGAAGTGGGTTAGAGTACCGATTTCGACAATCCCCGAGAATGGTTCCTGAGTCACCCTTAATGAAGCGATCTAGCATCATTCCGACTTAGACTCCAAGATTTTTCAACAATCCATCTGAGTTGAGCTAAGTGTTAAGTGTAATGTCTCTAGCCAAGCCACTATCTCAAGTGTCTTACGAGTGATAAGAAGGGTTCTAGTTAGACACAATGAATCGACTCATGAACATAGTCTAACGGAACCTAAAGAATTAAGTCAAGGTGACCCGAAGTATCCCAATTCCAGTCCTTAATGGGTTCCTCTGAAATTAAACATATTAAGGTCCATACCAAGATCCAATCTTCAGACTTTATTCAGAATTGTTCAATTGTCTTGATCATTCTGAAAAATGCAAATGTTATGTACAATGCAAGAGAAAATCTTTTTTGTGAATAAAATTTCTATTTTGAACTTTTTATGGATTTTCAAAAAAGTTTTGCATATTTTTATGCAGGTTTTTGAAAAGTTTTTGCAAATATTTTTGTATTTTGGGATTTTGTAAATTTTATGGATTTTTTAATAAAGGTTAGTAAAGGAAATATATATAGCAATTTACACGGGAGTGCATCTGTATTTACAAGGGTTGGGGTGTATTTTATATCAGGAATTTACAATACTAGAGTTAGTGATTATTTATAAGATTTTTATATACCAGCTTTATACAATTTTATTTGAGTTATTATTTACACAAGATTTTCAAAACATTTGAAAAATATTTTGCAAACATTTTGAAAACTTATTTTTGCAAATAATTTTCACAAACATTTTTTACAAACATTTACAAAAGTTAAAAATCATTTTGCAAATATTTTTCAAACAGTCTATATAGATTTGTCTAAGTATTTTTGCAACCATTTTTAAAATCATTTGCAAACAGATTTTCAAAAAGTTTATTTACACAAATAAAAGAAATTTTTACAAAGAAAAACTATTTTTCAAAGATTTGAAAATATTTTGCAAAAGTTTTCTAAACAGTTTTCAAAATATTTTTCAAAATACTTTTCAACCATTTTCAAATCATTTTGCAAAACACTTTAAACCCTGTTTATTATTTGTATGTATAAAGAATTTGATGTATTTTATTAATTAGACATATTTTTTGAAAATACGAAAGTACGAGTTATGTCTAAAGTATATACAGCATATATACAACCCCTTGTACTTAGCTTGAGCTATATCCTCATAGATCCAAGAGAAAAAAGGAAGACATAACTCATACTAAGTATACAAAAGTCTATACTATAATGACTAAAGAAAGAACGAATGAGAAGTTGACCATCCCCCCTATACTTAAGATGAAATAATCCTAAGTATAGCAGATTGTACACGAGGCAGGGAGGGTCAAGGGTGGGAATGTATGTGTTGGAAATGCGAGCCCACGGTGAGCCATTATGCAATAAATGTTGTTGCAATTCACTCCTTGATCTGAAATGAAGAATACATAATTTGCATAATAGGTCCCTTAGTGCAATTAGGGTTATGTACCATGGTCATCTTAATAATCATACAGCTGTTGATTCAATTATTGAATCATAGAGGCTGGTGCTTAGATGAATATCTAATGAGTTAGATTGAGGACTCATCAAGCACCGTCAAATGATTATTAAGAGATGATCTCCAGCCTGAGTAGGAGATGGCAATCCTATCTCATTTAGGTTGATATCTGACCGACCTCTTGATGCAGGTCCTCTGCATAGGAATAGAGATTCGGAGGTGTCGGATGAGTTAGGTCAAAGAGTTGACTTAACGAGATCGAGATAACCGAAGTCCTATATCATATGCTGTCATGATATAGGCACACATCCTCTGACCAGAGACAGATGTGTTACTATATGTCTGAGTATGTACATTTGGCAGACCAATAGGTTGATGACCTAATCAAGGTCTATACACCGGCGCGCTGGTGTGCATATAAGGGCATATGAGTAATACGATCTCTCAAAGGGATCATACAGGTTCACTACTGAACCGGAAGACATGAGCTCACTCATGAGATATTGGGAAGAATCAAATTCCGTGCGCACGGTCGTCTCGCTTTGGAAGCTTGACTGAATTTGTAGGTTTGATATATACTTTTGGAAAGTATATGATCAAGACCTAGGTATGATATATGCTTTTGGAAAGTATATGATCAATACCGACTCCCAATGATCGAATGAGAAACTTACTGATAAAACCCTGAAGTAAACAGTGTAAAGTTGATCTAATACTTCTGGTTTATTCTGAGTCTTCCAGTATGCAGGATGTACAGGTATTAGGAATACCTGAGGGTGATGTGATCATAAACGATTGTATAACCATGACGCTTCCATTCCTAGGGAGTGATGAAACGGGTCTGGATTTTAGTGACTCCTCTCAGTAGAGAAGTAATCTAATCTTAGTCCAAATGTTGGACATTGATCTGAATGTGATTCAGATGCAATGAGAAGATTAGATTTGCGGTCTTGATTTAATCAAGCATCTATGGGAGGCCCACGATCTGGATATGAGATATAATCTCAATATCCATGTCACTATACGTGGAACAATACAATCGCCCTGTCCTTATCTCCAAGTATTCGCGGAGAAAGCGCATTATCCTTGAAAGAGTTCATGGATAATTCTATTGTTGATATATGTATCCGAGCATTGAGAAAATGGATAATTAAATGTGATTTAATTATCATGAATAATATGAATTGGATTCATATTATAAGGAGAGTTATCTTAGATAATTAAATGTGATTTAATTATCAAAGATATGAATAATGTGAATGTGATTCATATTATTTGAACACATGAGATAAAGAGATCCAAGATGATTAAATATGATTTAATTATCAAGGATAAGAATAATGTGGATAGTAATATCCAATTATTCATAATATATTATAAATGTGATTTATAATGTATTAGAGAGAGTTAAATATAATTTATATTAGTAGATTAATTAGTAATGTGTATTGGATACACATTGTTTAATTAATTGAAAATGTAAATTACATTTTGTTTTGTGTTGTGAATGTGATTCACAATATTCCAATGTCAAGATTGCAATATTCCCAAAATTAATTGAGAATTATTTTTTGGTGAATAATTGTTGGAAAATAAGTTGAGAGAAAAACAAGGAGATATGCAATCCCATGGGAATCCATGGGATTGCCCTCCCCATATGGGAAGAGGGGGGGCGGCACCAATTCCTTTATGGAATTGGTGGCCGTCCACTCCTCCCAATAGGGAAGGAGGCTCTCATTTGTTTTTCCACTCCTTATTTAGTTGGTTTAATTTGGTATTAATATATATTTGATTTATCAAATATATTTAATCAAAATTAAATCACAAGTTGTTGGTTTTTACCAACAACAATCTTGACCATTGGATTGTCATAAATCAATCTCAACCATTGATTTTATATGACACATGGATTGAGATCCATGGATCCCAAAACCCTATAAATAGAGAGGCATACCCATGCTCTCTCTTTACACACAATGCTTGAGAAGCATCTCTCTCTCTCTCTTTCTCTCTAGAGGTCAGCCCTCTCTCTCCCTCTCATGGCCATCCACTATGGATGCTATGGAGAGGTTCTCCATCGCCGCGGCATCGTCGTTATGCTGCCCGTTCTTCTGCTCATGGATCTCCGTCTCCTTCGGTGCGCCTCGCTCGTGAAGAAGATGATGGATCTCGTGTGTCGAGATCAGGAGATCCGCCGCTTGGATCATCAACATGGATTGCGAGAAGCACGCGGTTCATCCCCGCGCTCGCAAGCATCTCCTCCGTCGGATCGAACTTGAGACAGGAGGTCTCTTCGTTTAGAGACTCGATCGCAACCACGCTTCAAGAGTTAATCCTATTACTTGTTTGTGGTTTAGACGAAACGATCCGAGAAGTGTTCTTGGATCATGTGGTTTCGTCGTATAAAATTTTTTTAAATTCCGCTGCATCGAGCAACTAGTCCGACTAGTTGCTCCACGTCGTATTTGATGCGACGCTCACGCTTCCGTGATGCGCTTGAGGATTAAACCATATCCTTCAAGTGGTATCAGAGCCAGGTTGATGGTTTCGAATAGTGATTCGCTAACCTAGGACGACTTGGGTTCGCTAAGGTCGCGAAATTTTTATCGCATTTGATTTCGCAGATCTGTTTGGTGTAATTTTTCGGCCATGTTTAAATTGTTTAAACACGAAAATAGCACTTGGATTTTGTTCCCCATTAAATAAGGAAACCATAGGATCTGAGTTTACGTAAATCGGATTTCGTATGCTCTAGATATGGTAGTTTTAATGAACATGTATGCACTGTTGCGGGAACTGTGAATCTGAACGTGATTAAAATGTTAATTACTGTTTAGACTTGCCTCTAAATGCGTGAAACATCACTTAGGTTCTGTCCAAAATCAAATTAGCAAACTTTAGAAATTGACTTTGCTTAATTTGGATTTAATATGATTGAGATATGCCAATTTTAGTAAGTAGGGGTCACTGCTGAAATTGCTTTCCTAATCTAGAACCAAGTGATTGTCAATTAGTGAAATTAATTGTTAATTTCGTGAAATAATCTTGAAAAATATTTGTGAAATATTGAAAGATGATTATTTGCCTAATTGACTTGGCCCCAACCAATTAGTTGATTAGATTTGATCTAAACCATAATTGGAATTACAATCATCAAACTTCTTGCTTGAATAGGACTTGGGAATTTGCCTAGCAAATTTCCTTAAAATCAAAATTGTTTTGATTACTATATGGTACAATTTCGGTTGAAGAACCGATGATCATCTCAAGTACAAAATAATCAATTTGGCATTATCCTTTCCCGAGGTGGATATGGTGTCTAGTCGGGGATCGCTGGTCAGCGGGTTGCAACGTATGTGGTCCGCCCCACTCCCGTCGGTACTGGCCATGACAGCGGGTAGGGCCGGGATAATATCCGAGGGATTATGATGTATTTTTCTAATTATTAAAATTCGAATTAATACGTACTTTGAGAATAATATCATATATGTATATTCAAGCATAAAATTAAGTTTGATTGATTAAATTGGATTGATAATTAATTTAATATGATTAAGTTAATTATATCCAATTGAGAATACTCTAATATGATTAGAGTTAATAATTCTCTTGGAAGAATTAATTATATGAATGTGATTCATAGTAATTAATTAAATTTGAATAAGAGGTGGAGGATCACATAAGTGACATCCATGGTCTCCCGTCAAGGCGAAGGGTTTCCGTCGCCAGGGATTGTATATAGGAGACGCATGTACGAAGTGACAGCTCCTATATACAAGCGCATCTGGATCGGACTCTTTGCTTCTCGAAAGAGTAAGGCCGTATGCGTAGTGACCCCAATATCGGATCCTCATATTATTGGGGCGATATTGGATTGCGCATAGCGAGTTCTATTCCTGTTGACGGTTTGTTCAATTGATGACGGGTCAACATCACCTTAGGGGTGGTGGGCCCGGGCATTAAAGACCGAATTGGGAAATGCAAGTTGGACTTGCAAGGCGGAATGTGTTCCCGCTTCTCTTTGTTGGAGTTGCAGTTTCTCATATTATTAGGATGTAACAAAGATAAAGAGGAGATCCCAGATCTTGCTGAGATATAATGGTAAGTATATCTCTTACATTGAAAGTGATTAAGGGAATGAACTTTCATTGTTGACATGGCAAGACAACTTTGATATAAAAATTCCTAAATCAAAGTAAATTAAATATTTATATATATTTATGCAAATTTCTTATTTCAGATAATCCTTCATTAATCCCACTCAATATTATACTCAATAATAACCAGTAAAATATCATGGATTGGACCCTTTGATCCAGATATTGTAATTGCAGTTGGACACATAATGTATGTGGTTGCAATATGCAAGTTTCCTCATAATGATGAGAAGTGATAATTAAATAGACAATAGGACTAAAACCCTAGGGTTTGTATGTCTCTATAAGTCCTGATCTCATCGAATGTACTTTTGAAAGTGACATGTCGATAATGATCTAATTATCAAATAATCCTTATAAAATCAATAAAGATATTCTGGCATACATATGTGCTCTTGACATTTAATCATGAATGACATGGTTCTCTACATCATGTAGAATGGTAGCTCTATAGAGATAATGTATTCAAATTGTTTGAGTACCTATCTGAACCTATGTTTTAAGAGTTTAGATGGATGTAGTTGATGAGTGTCATCATTCTACTGTCTATACTCTAGTCATTCATGAAGCTTCATAATATTCATATTGTATGAATTGGGTGAAGCATGTATAAATGTCGAAATGCTCTTACATTAAATTCTTTTTGAATTTAACATAAGAGGTCCTTAGTCTTAAGCATTGGTTGTTTATAGATAAAGGGAGCGCAGTGGAAGCATGGGTTGGACCCAAGTAAGAAATATAGTCAAAATGTTGACTGTATTTCTGTAACTTCCATATGACATTCAAAGAGTTGAATGAATGCCAATACTGCAATAAGTTGATAGTATGACTATAAAATCTATCTAGAATCCTTAGAGAAGGAATCAGATAGTGCATCAGATTAATCTACATATAATCATTGATATTGACTTACTTATTTGATAAGATAAGGTCTAATAATTGTATCTCAATTTTCTAAAGACACTTGCAATTGGTTGCATATGTATTAGAAATTTGATCTTAAGGTTTATTGGTCATCCATGTTGAAAGTGATGCAAGTGTTGCAACAATTTCCATGAGATCAATAGACTTCATATTTTCAGTGGGAGCCCTTAGTCTTAGAGAATGTCTCTATGACCTAGATATTAGAATACACTCATTGTTTATTTCTAATTGTTGGATATAAACATGAATTCTGTAATAAATCTATCATAAAGAGTTATGATGGAGATATTTCAGATAGTGATCTAAGATCTGGTGGACTCTATTAAATTAGAAAATTAATGAATAGTTCATTAAGATTTCTAATACTGAAATTTAAACCTTTAAAGATCAATAGGAGGACAAAGATCATTTGACAATGATCTGACATAATGTTTTAGACATATGTCTGTTGATGAAATCAATGGACTGGTAAGACATGAAACTTTAGATTGTCTAAAGATTCAAATCTCACATACTTGTGAATATTGTATTCAAAGTAAAATGTCTAATACATCCTTCCTTGGGAAAGGTGTAAGATGCCTAGGTATTAAGGATCTCGTACATTTTGATGTATGTAGATCATCTATATCATAGTAAACATTATGGATATGTGATATCTGTTAATGATTATGTATGATATGAGATCTCTTCTCTTAAGAAACCTTTGAAATGTTCAAAGATTTCGTAATTTTGGTTTAGAACCAAAGTTTGAAGGAAGATGAAATGAATTTGATCTAACCAAGGTAGCCCGTACCTATTAGATGAATTCAAGAAATACCTTATGGAGATATGAATATCATTCCTATCTCAATCCTCCTAATGAACCTTAACTCAAAGGAGTTGTAGGGAGATACAATTGATAATGTGTGACATGATTTAATCAATGATTAATCCTAGCATGATTATCTATTAGTTTCCAGGTATATGTGGTAGAGACTACATTATACACTTAATAAGGTCCCAAGCTGGTAAGCTGGAATCTAGCACCAGAGAGTGCTACTTCATTAGGAAAATAAAGGATGGTATTAGATACCTACTTTATGACCTTGAGATTCTTAAAAGATATCATCTTTGAGAATATGATTCTTATAGGATGACTCTCTTGAGAATCAAGATGAAAATGAAGTAAAGGAACTCATTTAATCTTGAAAAGATAATGAAGCTCCTGAAATCGGAAACTAAAATAGATAATTAAAGATGAAACATTAATACCTCTTCAAATAAGTTTGAGGATGGATTCCATGTGTCAGTTAAATCTGACGATGATCGGATTTCATGTGATGAAGCTCCTGAGGATCATGACATGGAAAGATGGATGTTAGCAATAAAAGTCTAATGTAGACTTCATATACAAATGTCGTATATGGACCCTCGAGGATCCACCTATATGGGTCAGACCCATTAAGGTGTAAATGGATCTTCAAGAGAAAGAGGGAACCTGATGAGAAGGTATAGACCTTCAAAGCACGATTCGTAGCCATGAGCTACACACCGAAGAGAAGGCATCGCTTGCGATAAGACTTGCTCTCCAGTGACCTTGCTTTAACCCATCAGAATATTGCTAACTATAGCTACACAACTTGTCTATGACATCTTCATGGTGTGATTCAAGATTGCATTCCTCTATGAATGCCTCTCTGAGGATATTCATATGAAGTAGCCCCAGGGCTTCATGGTTGAGGAAAGCAAGGTGTGCTAGCTGAAGAACTCCATCTTTGGACTCAAATAAGTTTCTTGTAGTTGGAACATAAGATTTAATGAACTTATAAATGTTATGATTTCAGATAAAATCTTGATGAACCATATGAAGCTTAGTGGGAGTGCCATTGTGTTCATCGTGCTTAATGTAGATATTATTCTAATCATATAAGAATAAATGATAAGTATTTTATAATTTGGTTGTTCCATACCTTGAGATACGATTTCAAGGATACCTCTTAGATCTTAATTCTGAAGTCGTTCAGAAGCAAAGAGAAGAGGGTATTGGGACTGTCGCATTAGTAGTACACCTTGGACTTATTCCATTTTCTGGACAATTCCAAGAAAAGCTTCCTTCCCTTAAGATGTGGTAGTGACCTGTCTAGAGGGATAGCACCTCAATGAGTTGAGGAAGTGAATGCTAGAACTGCTTGCACTTGTGCATTAGTTATGAGAAGCTGAATGTATTCTAGATATGTGCAAGAACCAGATGTCTACCATGCAGTGGGAGTAGTAAACTGTTACTAATCCTGCTATGGAGATAAAACACTTGATTGCAGTAATAATAATAATATCTTCAAAGATGATAAAACTTAGATATAGTGATCTCAAAGTCTTATCTTCAAAAGTTTAAGATCTTGTAGATAGTGATCTATAAGGGTCTTGACTGCAGTTACCTTAGGAGATAGAGATCTCCAGGAATGAAGGTATTCTAATAAGGATTATGGGAATACTGGTTATGATAATTAATAAGATGTAGTGTCAAGGACACTATAACCAACAAAATTGAGTATCGGTTGCATGAGATGCAACATTCGCATTAGATGCGAGCACCGTTACTGGGGATATGCAAGTACCGTAAAAGGACTTGGCATAGTCTCTTGGGAACGGAGTGACTGATCAGCTTACCTAGCTATTTTTCTAAATAGCCTATGATTGTCACATGAGTGTGGGTTTAAATGATTAGCCCATTAATGGCTCTTTGGGCTAGTGGGAGATTGTTGGAAATGCGAGCCCACGGCGAGCCATTATGCAATAAATGTTGTTGCAATTCACTCCTTGATCTGAAATGAAGAATACATAATTTGCATAATAGGTCCCTTAGTGCAATTAGGGTTATGTACCATGGCCATCTTAATAATCATACAGCTGTTGATTCAATTATTGAATCATAGAGGCTGGTGCTTAGATGAATATCTAATGAGTTAGATTGAGGACTCATCAAGCACCGTCAAATGATTATTAAGAGATGATCTCCAGCCTGAGTAGGAGATGGCAATCCTATCTCATTTAGGTTGATATCTGACCGACCTCTTGATGCAGGTCCTCTGCATAGGAATAGAGATTCGGAGGTGTCGGATGAGTTAGGTCAAAGAGTTGACTTAACGAGATCGAGATAACCAAAGTCCTATATCATATGCTGTCATGATATAGGCACACATCCTCTGACCAGAGACATATGTGTTACTATATGTCTGAGTATGTACATTTGGCAGACCAATAGGTTGATGACCTAATCAAGATCTATACACCGGCGCGCTGGTGTGCATATGAGGGCATATGAGTAATACGATCTCTCAAAGGGATCATACAGGTTCACTACTGAACCGGAAGACATGAGCTCACTCATGAGATATTGGGAAGAATCAAATTCCGTGTGCACGGTCGTCTCGCTTTGGAAGCTTGACTGAATTTGTAGGTTTGATATATACTTTTGGAAAGTATATGATCAAGACCTAGGTATGATATATGCTTTTGGAAAGTATATGATCAATACCGACTCCCAATGATCGAATGAGAAACTTACTGATAAAACCCTGAAGTAGACAGTGTAAAGTTGATCTAATACTTCTGGTTTATTCTGAGTCTTCCAGTATGCAGGATGTACAGGTATTAGGAATACCTGAGGGTGATGTGATCATAAACGATTGTATAACCATGACGCTTCCATTCCTAGGGAGTGATGAAACGGGTCTGGATTTTAGTGACTCCTCTCAGTAGAGAAGTAATCTAATCTTAGTCCAAATGTTGGACATTGATCTGAATGTGATTCAGATGCAATGAGAAGATTAGATTTGCGGTCTTGATTTAATCAAGCATCTATGGGAGGCCCACGATCTGGATATGAGATATAATCTCAATATCCATGTCACTATACGTGGAACAATACAATCGCCCTGTCCTTATCTCCAAGTATTCGCGGAGAAAGCGCATTATCCTTGAAAGAGTTCATGGATAATTCTATTGTTGATATATGTATCCGAGCATTGAGAAAATGGATAATTAAATGTGATTTAATTATCATGAATAATATGAATTGGATTCATATTATAAGGAGAGTTATCTTAGATAATTAAATGTGATTTAATTATCAAAGATATGAATAATGTGAATGTGATTCATATTATTTGAACACATGAGATAAAGAGATCAAAGATGATTAAATATGATTTAATTATCAAGGATAAGAATAATGTGGATAGTAATATCCAATTATTCATAATATATTATAAATGTGATTTATAATGTATTAGAGAGAGTTAAATATAATTTATATTAGTAGATTAATTATTAATGTGTATTGGATACACATTGTTTAATTAATTGAAAATGTAAATTACATTTTGTTTTGGGTTGTGAATGTGATTCACAATATTCCAATGTCAAGATTGCAATATTCCCAAAATTAATTGAGAATTATTTTTTGGTGAATAATTGTTGGAAAATAAGTTGAGAGAAAAACAAGGAGATATGCAATCCCATGGGAATCCATGGGATTGCCCTCCCCATATGGTAAGAGGGGGGGCGGCACCAATTCCTTTATGGAATTGGTGGCCGTCCACTCCTCCCAATAGGGAAGGAGGCTCTCATTTGTTTTTCCACTCCTTATTTAGTTGGTTTAATTTGGTATTAATATATATTTGATTTATCAAATATATTTAATCAAAATTAAATCACAAGTTGTTGGTTTTTACCAACAACAATCTTGACCATTGGATTGTCATAAATCAATCTCAACCATTGATTTTATATGACACATGGATTGAGATCCATGGATCCCAAAACCCTATAAATAGAGAGGCATACCCATGCTCTCTCTTTACACACAATGCTTGAGAAGCATCTCTCTCTCTCTCTCTTTCTCTCTAGAGGTCAGCCCTCTCTCTCCCTCTCATGGCCGTCCACTATGGATGCTATGGAGAGGTTCTCCATTGTCGCGGCATCGTCATTATGCTGCCCGTTCTTCTGCTCATGGATCTCCGTCTCCTTCGGTGCGCCTCGCTCGTGAAGAAGACGATGGATCTCGTGTGTCGAGATCAGGAGATCCGCCGCTTGGATCATCAACATGGATTGCGAGAAGCACGCGGTTCATCCCCGCGCTCGCAAGCGTCTCCTCCGTCGGATCGGACTTGAGACAGGAGGTCTCTTCGTTTAGAGACTCGATCGCAACCATGCTTCAAGAGGTAATCCTTTTACTTGTTTGTGGTTTAGACGAAACGATCCGAGAAGTGTTCTTGGATCATGTGGTTTCGTCGTATAAAATTTTTTTAAATTCCGCTGCATCGAGCAACTAGTCCGACTAGTCGCTCCACGTCGTATTCGATGCGACGCTCACGCTTCCGTGATGCGCTTGAGGATTAAACCATATCCTTCAGTATGAAATCATTGGCTCGACCTATCTCCCCCTATACTTAGGGTAAAATATCCCTATGTATAGACAAAATATCAAGAATTGAGGAGACAGGTGAGGGATCAAAGATATGAATAACTTGGTGTACTTATCCCCCCCCATACTTAGGACAAAGTACGTCCTATGTATAACAGTGATGAAAGGGGCGAACACCTTCAAAAGAATTTGAAGATAGAAAATGAAAAGAAGAAAAGAAAAAAAATAAAAGAAGAAAAGAAAAATTACTTTTGTGATTTCTACTCAACTAACGGATCCTTTGGACTCTAGGAGCTCATCTTGAAACACCACTTCGATAGAATTGACAACGGACAGGAATGTATCATGCTCTTGATACGGATTCAGCAATTGTCTGTTGACTACAAATGGTTGTGTGTCAGGTGAAAATTCAGATATTAGAAGACTTCTGTTGTCACTCACAGTTTTCATAATGAAAGGCCTAGTCCATTTTCTCTTCGATTTCCTTTGAAAAAAATTCAACTTCACATCGAACAACCACACCTTCTATCCAGGTTTGAAAGTCTTTCTACGGATGTGCTTATCATGTCATTTCTTGACTTACTCTTTGTACATTAGGCTGTTGTTATATGCATAGTCTCTATATTCAAGCAAACAGTTCATATCAACTTTTCTGTTCTTGCTTGCTTTCTCGAAATCCAAGTTGCACATGTTCATTGCCCATAATGATTTGTGAATTAACTCCACGAGCAGGTGGCATGTCTTGCCATAAACAAGGTGATAGGGAGACATGCCAAGAGGAGACTTGTACAATGTTCTGTGGGCCCAAAGAATCAAGTTAAGCAATTGTGACCAATTCTTTCTATATGGTCATACAAGCTTCTGCAAGATAGTCTTGATCTCCCTGTTGGAACATTTAACCAATCCATTTGATTGAGGGTGGTACATTGTTGCTATACAATGTTCTATGTCATATTCTTTGGTCAACTTCTTGACCTCCTTATTAATGAAGTGGATCCGCCATTAGATATGAGAATCTTCAAAATCCCAACCGCGAGATGATGTTTTCCTTCAGAAAATGACATACTATTCGACTGTCTGTGGTTTCAGTGGGGATTGCCTCCACCCATCTACTAACATAATCGACGACCAACAGGATGTATTCAAGGCCTTGACTGTTGGGGAATGGACCCATAAAATCAATGCCCCGTGCGTCAAAGACATCAGATATATGAATGTATTTTAGGGGCATTGTGTCTTGCATATTGATATTTCTGGCCATTCTCATACAATCAGTACATTTCTTCACATAATCGGTTGCATCCTTAAATAATGTTGGCCACCAAAGGCCACATGGGAGTACTTTCATTGCCGTCCTCATTCCAGAATGATGTCCACCGGCTTCGAGCTTGTGACAATGGTCTAGGACACCTTTGATTTCCTCATGAGGTATGCACCTCCTCCATATGCAATATGTGCCATCTCTGAATAGATGTGGATCCCCCCATTGTTAAAAGTGAATGTCAGCCAAGAATTTGTCAACTTTGATCTTCGGCCAATTTGGCGGAGTCTTCTTGGAGACAACATAGTTGGCGATGTCCGCGTACTAAGGGAGAGAGGATATAGACACGATTTCCTCATCTAGAAAGGTCTTTGTAATCATAATAGAGTTCTACTCAGGAGTCTATGTTTCAATGATTCTAGAAAGATGATCTGACACCACATTTTTAACACCGGGTTTATCATGAATTTCCAAGTCAAATTCTTGGAGTAGAAGAATCCAACAAATCAGACAAGGCTTGGCATATTTCTTGCTCTATAGATACTTGATGGCAGAATGGTATATATAAATATTCACCTTGGATTTGAGAAGATGAGATCTGAAATTATCCAAGGCAAACACTACGGCTAGTAACTCTTTCTCTATCACGGTATAGTTCTTCTGGGCTACATCAAGTGTTCTGCTAGCGTAATGAATTGCAAATGGTAGCCGATCTCATCTTTGTCCTAACACAATACTGATTGTAAAATCAGAAGCATCTGTCATGATATCAAAGGGTAGAGACAAATCAGGCGATTAGAGGATTGAAGCATGTGTTATTAAATCCTTCAACAAATTGAAGGATTGGAGGACCTGATCATCGATCACAAAATTGTCCTCCTTGCCAAGTCGCTCAATCAATGGTCGAGCAATCTTGCTGAAGTCTTTAATGAATCGGCGATAGAAACCAACATGCCCCAAAAATGATCGAACTTGCTTGAGATTTGTGAGTGGCTTAAGTTTTGAAATTACGTTCACCTTCGCTGGGTCGACCTCCATGCCACACTTGGAGATGACGTGACCCAACACAATTTATTAAGTCACCATGAAGTGACTCTTCTCCCTTGAAAGTACAAGATTCACCTCACAATATCTTTTTAGAACTCGGTCTAAATATCCAAGGCATTGGTCAAAGATATCACCATAGACTGGAAGTCATCCATAAAAACTTTGAGAAAGCTTCCAACCATATCAGCAAACACGACCAACATGCATCTTTGGAATGTAGCAGGTGCATTACACAAACCAAAGGGCATTCTTCTGAAGGCATATGTCTCGAATGGACAGGTGAAGCTATTCTTCTCCTGATCTTCCAGAGCGATGGTGACTTGATTGTACCTAGACTAGCCATCAAAGAAGCAAAAGTATTCCTTCACAGTCAGTCTTTCTACTATCTGGTCGATGAAAGCCACTTGGAAGTGATAGTTCTTGGTTGTAAGATTTGAGCGTCTGTAACCCACACAGATGTGCCATGATTTCAGCACTCGTATTGGAATCTCCTCTCCTTTGTCATTAGTGAGTATAGTGATCCCAAATTTCTTGGGCACTACGTGCAAGGGACTCACCCATTTACTGTCAGAGATGGGATAGATAAATCCCGCATAACACCACTTGGTAATCTCTTTCATGACCACCTTTCACAGGTTTGGATTCAATCTTCTCCGAAATTACCAAGAGGGCTTGTTGTCTTCTTCTAGATAAATGTGATGTGAACAAAGTGAAGGATTTATCCTACAGAGATACGTAATATCCTAGCCTATTGTCTAGCAGTTTCGTTCAAGAACCTCAAGCAGACGAGATTCTTGTTCTTCGGTCAGATGACAATTGATAATGACCATATGCATGTCTGGATCACTCATAAGGAAGGCATACTTCATATTGAAGGGAAGAGGCTTAATCTCTAGGGGAGAAGCAGTCGGTTTTATGATGACTTCAGCAACCATGACGACTGTTGGCTCTTTCGACTATGTGTTGTCCACCGCTTGGCCCTCAAAATCAGAATTCAAAATATCATGCAAATCTACAATGAAATCATCCATCTCAAATGAGGATGGCTGTTCAAAAATCTTAATGTATCCATCAACGGAAATCTCATCATCAAAGACATTGGTAAATTCGATTGCGCTTTATAGGCTTTCCTTCGGGGAGAGGAATGCTTGTGTTTTGATGTCATCCAAAATAGGTTAGTATCTCTGATTTCAGCCAAAACATCACAGTCTTCTTTGTCATGTGATTCAAGCACTCTTAACACATATGCCACCTTTGTCGGTTTCGGTTCAGCGACCATCTCATTCAGAACTTTATCGTTGTTGGAGAGGAATGTAATCTCTTCAATGCCATAATCTACCAGTGCTTCGGTTGTTTGAAGGAGCGGACGATCGAGGATGATTGGAGTGTAGAGCAAGGGGGTTGAGGTGTCCATATCAAGGACAATGAAATCCACAGGGAACTGCATCCTTGGACTGTGACAATGATGCCCTCCAACATACCCCTGGGCCGCTTGATGAATCAATCTGTGAATGTAATATCAATCTTTGAGGATTGAGAGGTCTTACTCTAAATTCCTGGAGCATGGAAGAAGGTAATAAATTGATCGATGATCCTCTATCGAGCAGTGTGCGCTCAAATTCTTGGTTGAAAATCTAGCATCGCATGAGTGGTGCTCCCTTGTCTTTATGTTTGCTCGGGAGATTGTTGATGGCATTAACACTAGTCATGTTAGAACGTTCGTCTCTGGTTTTCTCTGTCTCTTTCTTTTGTTTGAACACTTTTTGGTACATGCTTCTTTAAGCCCTCTTTTTACTGCTGGCATATACTCCATGTCTTTCAACAAAGTCATTTCAAGAATAAGATTTTGCAATTTACTTGCAATCTCAGGATCATACAAAGCATTTTTCAATTTTTTACTGTTTTTGTTTAATAGCATGAGGAAAAGTCATATTTACATCAGAAGAAACTGTTTGTTGTAAAATTGTGTCCATATCTTGATTTACAAGTAGATGGCAAAAATGTGAAAAATCATCCACATGTTGTGGACCAAGAATTCTGTAGTCTTGGCTCCTTCGGCTGGTAATGGTTCGGCTGCTAAGGATGGATTCTCCATCACTTGTATGGTTTTGCCTTGGCTGCTATTGTCTTTTTGGACTTCTAGATTTTCTTCATTTTTTTGTTTTTGGTGTAGGTGTTGCATCATCCAAAAATTCTCTGGCTCCTTTGGTTGGATTAGCTGAAGACTCGCCTTCAGATGCATTTTCCTTTCCCTTCGTACTTGTAGATGGCTTGAGTGTCCTAACGCTCCTAAGAGTTACGAAATTAGATAAAACAATATCATTTCTACCTGATTCGAGTTGAACATTGCTAACTACCTGCTCCTTGTGACAGAAATTATTTGGATTTGCTTCAACCTGGGTTGGAATTGCAGTTTTTATGGTCATTAGGTCGTTGATCTTCAAGCTCATCTCGACCGTGTTCCTGATTAGTTGGGCCAGACAGTCTAAGGCACGATTGGTCGGAGCAATCTCAGAGGATTTGTCCTGATGAGACCATTGACTCTGATGGTAAGGGTGAGGCTGCTACTGGTATCCCTGAGAATACTAAGGAGGAGGAGAAAGAGAAGGGTATTGTGGGTACTGTTGGGAGGAGTACTGATGGTACTGAGTAGCCGGTTGTTGATATTGTTGTTGTCGGTATCTAGACTAGTGGTAGTTGTTCTGTGCCCATGTAGTGGAGGTTGGTGATGATGGGTCGGGTCAGGTTGGTAGTTCTGCCCTCCTTGCTACTGGTGGAATGGTCAGTTGGCATGGTTCTGACCCTGTGGTTGTCCCTGAGGATGGGTTAACTGTTGATCATTACTCCAGACATCATTCACCTCTTGAATGAGTGGAAGAGGAAGGGACAATGGCTTGTGGTACTGATATTGGAACTCAGGTGTCTAGTAGACTACCATCTATGTTTGTGGTTGTGGTTGCCGCAGCTCGGGGGCCTACACTTAGTATACGTGTTGTACTGGAGGTTGACCGGGAGTCGGCTGAGATGGTTGTGGCATTGTCTGCTCCTTAGCTAGAGGCACAGGTGCGGCTATTAGTGCATTCCAGGTATTGATGGTGTTCACCAGCAGCTCCAGTTGCTTGGTGATGATGCCAAGCTTTTCTAGGCCCTTCATCCTTTGCTTGATCCCAGCGAGATTCTCTAGATCCTGCGACCTCTTCTCAATAATGTCTAATTTGGACAGGTGACTCCTGATAATGTCGAGGTCGGAGATATCACACATGTCCACTTCTTGGGTATCCACCATATTAACATTCTTACGAAGGATCCGTGGTAGTGGCTGAATCTGAAAAGAATGAGATGAGGAAAGCATGGCCTCTCCTTTGACCATCTCCTCAAAGATTTCACATACAAGTGAATCTCCATATAATCACCTTTATTATATAATTTTGTCCTTCAAAACCCTAGATAATGCATGTATATAGCATTATTTTGCACGAATTAACATTCATTATTTGTCCTAATTATTGTGTATAAAATACAATTTTTAATGCCCAAATTATAGAATAAATAAAAGAAAAAGAAAAAATTCCAAAGGCATTTTATGACCCTAAACCCCAAGACCTCGGCATCTTGATGACTAGGTCAACAAGGAATAAAGTAGGGGGAGATACAGGCCAAAAATCACCCATAAATCATATTATTTTATTCATTAATAAGTCCATTTTGAGGACCTATTTTATTTTATACTTTTTATACCTCAAATAAAAAAACTTTGTCACAAAAGTTGGAGCTAAAAATACAAAGAAAAATACAAAATTGATTTCATACAAAAACAATATACATTTTACAAGTTATACTCTAAATAAAAAGCCAAAATCCCAACTTCCCAGACCATATCTCCTAAATAAAGACTCAAAATGTATCAAAATCACCTTTAATTGTATATAACCTTTAATAATATATTTAATTAAGGTGGTTTCATATTTTTGGAGTTAAGGTGTGAAAGTTAGATTTTGGACGCCTATTGTATAATTTACTTATATAAAATATTCATTTTATTTATTCTTTATTATTTTTATAATTTTATATTTTTATATTTTTGTAAATATTATTTATAGTATATGTACAAATTAAGAATAAAATAAAAACATAAATAAAATACAAAAAATAAGTATAAAAATGCATAGATGAAATACCAATACTTACACCTATATAATATAAACCTATATTTAATTAAAGATACAAAATACATCAAAAATATAATAAACTATATTTATGTACATAAAAATAAGTTTTAATTTTATAAAATAAAAAAAATAATAAAATCAAAAATACAAAATAAAAATAAAATATGAAAAACATAGATGAATATTCCTATAAATAAAACCCTAAAAATCAACTTGTAATAAATAAACTCGAAAAAATAAATAAAATCCATATTAAAATACTATAGAAAATGATAAACATTTTTTATTTTATAACTTAAAGTTAAAAAATCATTTAGTATTTAATATTGAATTTACAATGATTTTTGGGTTGGTTTTTTTCGCGAGTTGACTACTGTCAACTGTCTGACCTCACCTCCTAGCCCTATCAAAATGGTTATCTGCATTATTTCTCGATTTTTGCCCCTTGATACATCATTCAAGGGGTTTTCCTTCCTTCATATCTCTTGACCATTATTCATCCTCCATCTGCGCTGACTCGTCTCCTAGGGCAGAGGATCATCGATTCTCCCGTGATCATCCATCGAACCTCACCCCTTCGTCATCCTATACATAAGACCCCAATCGCCTTCCTCCCATTTTAGAATCTCCTTAGGCCTTGATTTGGCTCCCCTCTAGCGCGCTCTGGATCGAGGTTTCTAAGAGGGACCTCTCCAGCCCATTTGCAGTGAAGTCAGGAGCGTTCTTAGGCGATTTCACCATCTCCGAGCACTTGGTTGTGTGGTTCTTCATCTCCTGGCCTCGGCCAGTCGAGGTACATTTTCTATATCTTCGTAGGTAGCTATAGTCCTTAGATTTATGTTTATGCTTGCATTTCATCTTTTAGTTACGTGTTTAGCTTAGATTTGTAGTTAAGCCCTTGCCAGAGCTCTTGAGCTCCGTCCGTCTTTGTACACTGTCACACTCCCATTTCGACCACTCCTTTCACTTCCATCATCTCTCCCTTGTGTTTCTTGACACCTAGGCACCTTCACGCTCCCGGATTTCACTTAGATCCAGGAACCCGTTTACCCACTCTTCTACCTTCTCAGTTGATGAAACTCTGTTTCATGCTCTTAATTTACTGAAATGAACCCCCTAGCTTAGACTATGTGCCAATAAAAACGTGAGTAATCCCTGTAATTATCTAACCCCTTGAATAAATTAAAAATACAAAAAATAGCAACATTAAAAATTGTAGTGTTTTTAATTTAAAAATTGCTCTCAAAAATATTTTTTATCTTTATTTGACCTCATCTCCATTTTTGGTCAACATGAAACTTGTAGATCTCATCGAGATCTACAACTTTCATGTTTTGAGTTTTTCCAAATTCGATCATTTTCCCCCTCATTTCTTAATTTCTTTGTCGCAATAATCTGATTGGGCCATGTGACGCCTTCTGGTTGCGCCACACGGCCTGTCTCTACGCATGCCACGCGCTCTCTTCCCTCTGTGGTCCGATTGCTCTCCATCTCTCCAGATCGCCTCCGTTCGTTTCCGCCCTTATCTCAAGCCTCCGATCAAATTCCAGATGTCATCTCCCATGTCCATTAGCGTCGCGTTCTCCTTTGGCCATGTGTCGGACCCACATCCACCTGATCGTAGCCTTGATGCTTTGATCTCCACCTCACCTTCCCATGGCTCTTTTCCACCGCCCGATCTACTTACGGATTTCATCGCGGCCGTTGGCTTCCGCCTTACTCTCCCCGCACCACATGTCGATTCTCGTGCCCCACGATCACGCCTTGCTGATTTAATCAGAGCCGTATATGTGGGCTTATCTCTCCACCGTCAGATCGCTAGATCCAACGGTCAAGAGGCCATCGTCAACCTCTGCCCCCCTTCCTCGCCAACGTCGCACCCCCTTTCCATTTCCTCTGCCGTCTCCGCCACTCTCTCCACCAACAGAGCATCCCACGTCAAAGACCTGACATCCACCATCCTCGATGGAGTCCATACCCTCCATAACTTCCTCCGTATCGCTCCACAATTTCCACGCAAACCATGACCTCCATCATCGAACCACCACCTTCGCTCCTTAAATACTCCTCCTCCGCCCGCCTCACAACCCGTCCACCTTTACGAGGGGCGAGGCCCAGTCCTCCTCCACCTCCCTGTGACAGGGGGAGGGGCTAGGATCGAGCGAAGACGGCCATCGTCCCCGGTGAGACTCACCGCCTTTCATGGCTGCGTTACGACGGCTCCGCCCCGCTCGATCTTCAAGGATCGGTCGCCCTCGACGTGCGAAGACCCTGAGCCTCTCCCAAAGGCTCAAGCCCAGGCCACCGCTCCGCCATTCACCCAGGTGAGCTCTCGATTTACCCTTTGTATATTCTTCAAGATTCTCTGAATTACTTAGGTCTCTCCTCGCCTTATCTCCATTCACTGATTAGTCCTTCATCTTCATCTCGCTTCCACCATCCACGCGCGACACTCCAATCACTCTCCTCTTCCTCCATAACCCCAGACCACTTCTGACCCAACTGCTCTACCTTCCACAACGGAGTAGCTCGGAGCAGCCACCTTCTCCACTCGCAGAAGCTCCCATTTAACTCCACTTCGCACGAGCGCATGCTTCAGTCTTTTGCACTAACGTTTCAGGTATTCGCCAATGGCTGGAGCCCTCGCCGGAGTGGATTCATTCGACTTCGTCTCCGGCATCCAGGCCTACACTAAGTCCTCCATGTCTTAAAGATGCTTCCCTGAGCTTCGACAAAGACATTCCACCATCCAGGAGTTGTCGAAGGCATTCACTGAGCACCAGCAACGGAGGCAGAGCTGCAGCTGCTTCGTCGGAGGTCTGATTCCTCCTCCAGCCGGAGACGGGGGAAGAAGTACAGTGACCGTTGGATGGCTTCATCCTAGTGCCAATCCAATGGTCCATAAGAGAACACGACGACGCCTTCGATATGGTACAGCTACCATCCGATCTCATGATCGGGCAGTCTTTGATCGACCACGTGTCTCCACCAGAAGAAGTTCCAAGCCTCAGAGCCCGATCCATAGGCTCGGGACTGTCGAGCCTCGTCCGAGCCTGAGCCTAACGCCAAACCTTGACGAGCCTTGTTCGAGCCGACGTGTCATCCGAACCCAGAGTGCACGTGCTTGTCACGTGCACTATGGGAAAATTGCATAAAGGCCTTGCCAACTTCTCCAAATTACATCCAGATCATGGATTCACGTGCAGACCACATGCGCCTAGGGTATTTTGCACTCATACCCTTGTGGGTTTTAATAATTGAAAAATTCCCCCACACGTGTGGGTAAATTACAGGGAAGGTCCTGAATTTATTTTATTTGCATTTTAGTCCCTCCCAGAGACATGTTTGCTATTTATCTTTTATGTTTTCTTGCATTTATGCCCATGGCTTCACTCTTGCATATCTTGAGCATCCTAGCTTTGATTGAGTCGATTTCAATGGCATTTTGAAGCTAGTTTCATTGTCTTCTTGATGGCATACTTATATTTCATATTTGACACTATGAATTTTGATGTTTTATTTTAATAGCTCACTGTCTTTATTGTAATGCTTCACATGTCTTATTTTTACATCAATGAAAATAGCTTCATGAATTGAACCTGATTTGACTATGATTAAATGGCTCAAGTATTTTGCTAATTAGGGCATATTTTTGCATTGCATGTCATCGCATCTTTTTGCTTGATAAAATCAAATAAAAAATGCATATATTCATGTTTATTCATGCATCATGTCTTCATGCATTCATTGACCTACCATTCTTTAATCCAACACTTAACCTAAATAATAAGAGTCTAAATTAGACTAAAGAGGCGTGTGTCCTTGAGTTCGACCTTGGGCTTTCCCAAGTAAAATATAAATTGATCGTTTTATTTGATTTTCGACTTAATTAAATGGTCTTTGATCGATCCAATTTAGTCTGACTACAATGACATTAGAAGTGTTAGTTTAAAAGGGTTGAATTTCTGGGTCTGTCAATGGTGCCGTTGCCGGGGACACGGCTCATCTTTTATCTTGTTTCGATTTTTAT
This sequence comes from Ottelia alismoides, assembly GCA_037367405.1. NCBI lineage: Eukaryota > Viridiplantae > Streptophyta > Magnoliopsida > Alismatales > Hydrocharitaceae > Ottelia > Ottelia alismoides. The sequence goes on along the minus strand of JAZKJV010003391.1, from coordinate 252,104 downwards.
TTAGTTAATTAGGTGTTTTCTATGCGTAGGTCAATTTATCCATGTTGTCTTGCATCATTAAAAATTCTTTTCGATCGATATCTAACATTTGCTTTTGTGGCAGGGCCCTTGAGGTTCAAGGAGGCGAGGCAAAGGTAACTCCTCGCTGCGAGGAGCCGCAAAAGCAATTTTGGAGATGAATCGAAGAAAAAAGAAAGAATGTCTCGCATTTTATTTCCTTTCATATGCATGTAATAATCATCTTTACAGCGATCCTCGATCGAAGTCTTGCGCTTGTAAATGAACGACTTATATATGGTTGTGTAGGGATCGTCCCCACTTGAGTGTCGACCTAGGACTAGGCACACAGCTCTTCGAACTTCTTTCACATTTTTATTTTACGTGCTTGCTCGTAGGTCGGACACACTTTAATAATAGACGCGCATAAGCATCGCTTCACTTAGCCAAATTTAAAAGATGTTCTTCCCCGCTAATAGAAGCATGTTATGTGTGATTTTTCACTGACTTGCATACATATGATTTTGGTTTTCAATTCAGTTCGAGTTTTCACGCTTCTTGCTCAAGGCGCTGCATGTTTTCTCGCGTAGCCTAGATCATGATTTTTATTGACTGCATGGCTTTTCTCGACTGCCCCTCCTAGCTTGATCACCTAGGTTAATAGAAAATGGGAATGAGTGGTAGACGATGATTGCTTGGTTTATGTGCTCACTTTTAATCCGTGATAATCTTAAGAAAAATAATTGGGATTATTAATTGCAAGTCAACCTAAAAATGGAGTAAAATCTTGTTTTGGGAGAGCAACACCCGCGTTTACGGAGATGGTTTTATTTGATATTTTCCTGTGTAAACTCGAATGTTTTTATCACCAATAAAATCGACAAGATAATCAACCAACATTTGTTGGTTTCACGTATGAGTTGGTGAAATAAAGGGTGTTGCATGCTTGTTTGAGCCTTGGTTGCTTCGACACCCTCCCTTAGACCTTAGGTACTCCATTAATCCCCGAAGATTCATTCGCTCATTTGTATATCCATCCAACTTCTTCGTTCACCTCAGGTCTTCCCCAACATCAATTATTAATCTTTATACTTAGGCTACTCTCAGCCTAAGTATAAGGGGACCTAAGTCCCCACGATTTTTTCTACTCATCTTTCCTTGCCTCGATACTTAGGTTATTTATAACCTAAGTATAGGGGGAGCCCACATCAATTCCCGTATATTCTTCTAGACTTAAATGGACCTATGACCTTGTATCATCTAGTGCTATGAGGACATAGCAAAGTTTAAGTATAGAGGGTACACCGTATATACAGTATATGTACTTTAGCTATATTTTGAAAATTTTGAAAAATTTAAAACTTTTTGGCTAAAGTATAATCTCTTGAACTAAGTGGACAAAATATTTTCAAGGTTTTTCCATATTATGTTACACTATTTTCAAAGACAAATATTTTTGAAAATGATTTGAAAAATGAGTTTTTCTTGTTTTGAAAATTTTTTTTGAAAATGTTTGGAAAATCTTTTATTTATGTGACGTGGTTTGGAATTTTTTTTGATTTCAAGGAAGTTGAGTTTAAACTGTGTTCTAACCTTTACTCAAAAACCAAAAAAATGAAAAAAAATTCAAAAATCCTTTAAGAGTCAAATTGACTACTAAACCCAAATAAGTAGCCGCGTTCAGTGAGGGTTCGCCCTTAGCAGAGTAGGTGGTTTAGAGGACATCGCGTAAGGCTCTGTCCTCAAGTAACAGGCTCTGGTCTGTACTTACACCTATACTGGCTGAACACAGATGCATCTGCTCATTTGAGTTTAGGCAGTCATGATGCCTTTTAAAGTTTTTCTAAAAAAATCGAAGGAGTTGGATTAATTTCCCTACATTTTCACTTCCACACAGGATCAGAAATGTTCAAGGAAACTTGGTTTATGATGTCTTGAGATTTTAGGTTAACCAGCCTTAGCCATCAGGGTCTTAGATTTAATTATCCACATTTCCCTAGGTTTCTAGATTTGCGTGCTATATTGCATACTTAGTCTCCTACCTTAAGAATATGATCACCACATCACATGCACGACTGCGGTCTCGATGAGATGAGTTGCTATTTCACTTGAGGAACTGGGGTGAGGGATTCGGGTCTGGATTTGATCTAATGATGCTCGAGGATGGGATAAAATCTGTGAAGGCTTCATGAAACCTAAGTGTCAGCATTTTAGACAGTATGAGAACTTGGTTCTTATGCTAATCTCTTGATATTGACCTAAGTGTCAGGGTGTGAATAAAACAAAAATGTTGATCAGTGTGTGCCAACTCTTGGTAAAAGCAGTGGAGCTAGCCAAAATATTACAAATCAAAGAAAATCATTGTTGAAAATAAAGCTCTCATACCACAAAGTCAATCATCAAAGAGCTTCCACCAAAGGCGAGCACCACCAACCATTTTCAAAGTGTCCACTTGGACCACCGCTATTAGGACCAGGAGTCGGGCTTGCACCAAAAAAGGGCTCTGCATCATGAATGCTACAAGTCTAGGGTAGAAGGTACGATAGGTACTCAAAAAAGACACAACCCGGTGTATTCCCAGGAAAACAAGTGCAGACGACTCCAACTTCTCTTGACGGACGCACTGATCAACACCAAAAATATGTGTTGCGTAATAAGGCACTAGAGAGAATCCTTGTTCCAATGAGAGGGAGAGAAGAAATGACACAATCCTAAATCCCTCCATCATCTGGCCTGCCACCTACACTTCTAAGGCTAACAACTAAAGAGACGGTGGATTGGACTTAATATTTGGTTTATTCCCTAGAGTTTAGGATTGGGTCCTTAGGAGAATTTTTTGGACCAGGACCTTAGGTGACGTTTTGAATCTACTCTCGTAAACGCAGTCAACACTAAATGTCATATCCTTAGTTTATATGTATACAAGAGAGAGTCTGGAAAACTAGAGGAATTGGATGCCTCTTGATTAAGGATGGGTTGAGCTCTGAAATTTTGATCTCAAAAATTGAGAGGACTCGAATAGATCAGATCCATTACACACGTACACAAGGGGGTTAATCCAGCTCATTCATTTCTTGTGATGCTCGGGGACGAGCAAAGCTTAAGTATAAGGGGTTGATGAAATTCTATTTCATGCTCTTAATTCGTTGAAATTAACCCCCTAGCTTAGACTAAGTGCCAATAAAAACCTGAGTAATCCATGTAATTATCTAACCCTTGAATAAATTAAAAATACAAAAAAAATAGCAACATTAAAAATCGTAGTGTTTTTAACCTTAGAAAATGCTCTCAAAAATATTTTCTATCTTTGTTTGACCTTATCTCTGTTTTTGGTCAACATGAAACTTGTAGATCTCATTGAGATCTACAACTTTCATGTTTTGGGTTTTTCCAAATTCGGTCATTTCCCCCCTCATTTTTTAATTTCTTTATCGTAATAATCTGATTGGGCCACGTGGCGCCTTCTGGTTGCGCAACGCAGCCTGTCTTTGTGCATGTCACACGCTCTCCTCCCTCTGTCGTCTGATTGCTCTCCTTCTCTCCAGATCGCCTCCATCTATTTCCGCCCTTATCTCAACCCTTCAATCAAACTCCAGACGCCATCTCCTCTGTCCAGTAACGTCGCGTTCTCCTTTGGCCACATGTCGCGCCCACATCCACCTGGTCGTAGACTTGATGCTTTGATCTCCACCACTCCTTCCCACAGCTCTTCTCCACCACCCGATCTACCCACTGATTTCATCGCGATCGTTGGATTCCGCCTTAATCTCCTCGCGCCATGTGTCGACTCTTACACCCCACGATCACGCCTCGTTGATTTAATCAGATCCGTATACGTGTGCCTATCTCTCCGTCGTTGGATCACTATATCCAATGGCCAAGAGGCCATCATCAACCTCCAGTCCCCTTCCTCGTCCACGTCGCCAACGTCGCACCCCCTTTCCATTTCCCCCGTCGTCTCCGCCACTCTCTCCACCAACAAAGCATCTCACGTTCAAGACATGACGTCCACCATCCTCGCTGGAGTCCATACCCTCCATAACTTCCTCTGTGTCGCTCCACAATTCTTAAGCAAACCACGACCTCCATCATCGGACCACCACCTTTGCTCCTTAAATACTCCTCCTCCGCCTGCCTCACAACCCGTCCACATTCACGAGGGGCGAGGCCCAATCCTCCTCCACCTCCCTGTGATAGGGGGAGGGGCTATGTAATGCCTTGAACTTGGCATATCTTGGATCCTATATAATAAGATCCGGCTCGTCAAGATAAAACCAATGGAATTTATTTCATGTGAATCGAACTTCGTTTCAATTTGTTATGATTTTCGGAAGAAAGAGAAGGAAGGCTAAGATGTCATTAACCCATAATGATTGTTATTAAGACTAATTAAACATGATTAAAGAAACTAGTGACGGATTGAAAACTACTAATGATCATTAGTAAACACTAATCAATAGTTAGCAAAAGATAAGCGTAAGCCGCGAAAGTTAAATCGCGATTAGTGAAAGTTAATCATGGGTAATGTTAATTCAGCGTCATTAGCGAATCTAGAATCCTTTAGAATGTTCTATCTTAAGCCCCAAGTTTGGGATAAGTTTTGGCCAAAACCATGGGCCATAACCATGGGCCGTAAAACCATGGTTAAGGTATAAACCATGGTTTTCTAACCATGGTTAGTGGTTTTCTGGAGCCTATAAATAGAACCCCCTACCCATTCATTCTCTACGATTTCCACTACCACCACCACCCCAAGGGCTAGGGTCGAGAGGTCAAGAGGAGGAGTGGGAGGCGAGGGAGGAGCGCTAGCGAAGCGCTGCTGGGAGAACGAGGAGGAGAAAGGTATGATCCTCTCTTAGTTTGTTTCGTAAGATAGGATTTCAATTCATCCTCTTTTCTTCCAAGCTTTGTTCTTGATTCATCTTTCTTTCCGATTTGTTTTCTGTTGTGGTTCGAGGAGAAATCTGTGTAACACCCTACTTAGGTAGGGCGGCTATGACGTCAGTGAACCCTGTGATTCGTCACACATTCACTCATCTAAGATGTGTGGTGTCTACCGATTCTCCGTCGCTTATGTTTCTATTCTTTCAATTATGCTTTTACAGTTATTTTGATGGAGAAATCTGTGTAATACCCTACTTAGGTACGGGCGGCTATGCACGTCAGTGAACCTTGTGATTCGTCACACATTCACTCACCTAAGATGCGTGGTGTCTATTGATTCTTCATCTCTTGTTGTTTGAGTATATTCTTTCAGTTTTACTGTTGTTTTCCTCACGATTGATTTTATAGAGGAAACTCTTTTCGTTTTTATTTTGAAATATGTCCCTATATATGGGGAAACTCTGCAAAAATTTTCCGAGAAATATGTCCTGATATAAGTGGAAACTCTATCGAAATTTTCCGAGAAATAAGTCCCGATATAAGGGGAAACTCTGTCGAAATTTTCCTAGAAATATCACCACGTATAAGGGAAGCTCTGCTAAAATTTTAGGAGAAAATATGTTCTTGGTGTTCTTCGCGTTCTTCATGTTCTTCATTCGTTCTTCGCGTTCTTGACACGTTCTTAACGTTTTTATACGAAAATGAAATTCGATCTTTTCAGGAGCCTTAAAACATCCTTTCTAAAAATGAAACACGATAAAGCCTTTCATATACGATAGAGAGCTCGATTAGGTAACGAAATCCTTCCTTTTGTTGTTGGGTTTTCAAACGAGATTATTGAAATTCTTGATTTTATGTTATGTGCTATAAAGAACCCTAATTTTGGCTATTTTTAAAAAAAAGTCTGAACAGTTGCTTTGTGATTCCCACTAAAATAAGGTTTAAGCATCAAATTCGATGCAACGGCTTTGAAAGTTAGGGTTTGCGAGTTAAAATAGGCATAAATACGAGTATATACGCATATGAATAATATATATGTGAGTCTATACTACGTATTGCTGATTATGCAAATCGAAGACTTAACGAAAGAATTACATCATGGGAATTGATGTGGTTTGAGTTGGATCCTGAAAAGGATCGTATGTCACGTTAAGGATGACTGGGAGTAGAACTACAGATCGGGCATGCAACCTGTAGGTTTGTTGGAAGGAACCCGTATTGGCGTTTCCCTACCTAGGTGGTAGACGATTGCCCTGTTATGATAAGTGCACACGAAATGAATGTTTTTGCAACGCATGGTACCGAGAGCCAATATCTTCAAGTTGAACGACGGAAGATGTGGTCGTGCCATGTGGAGGCACGGGTGGTTCAATAGCGGCTGGGTCACGATATGTATTTAAAGCTGCTAGGTTATACGATTAAATGTTAGCCTGAGGTTTTAAGCAACCGAGTCCTCGAGGACGGTGTGCTCATTTGTTTTCCAGACTGAGGGTTTGAGACCCTATTTAATAAAAGAAAAGAAAATTGTCAAGGTAGTATTGAAGGATTGGTTGAGGCGACGTACGGCGGCATAAGCTTATCAAGATTAACACAATCCTTAATCCCGAAGTGTCCACAGCTTCGGAGTCCAAGAATGGTGGGGATCCTGGACTAATCCCTGATGTGGAATAGAAAGGAATAGGACTTAAATTAATGAGAATGAGTATAACTTTTAATGACAACAAGTTTTGCAAAATTACACAATTTGTTTGCTTTTCTCTTCTTCGTTACTTAGCATTCGCTAATTTTTATCCTATGATTTATGGAAAACCCAACAGGTGTCGGTGAGCCATCGCAAGGACCTTAGTAGACATCCAGCCCGCTACAGTAGCTCTTCTATGTAAGGTAGTTAGTAATATTTTGTGTATTTTTCCTTTCAAGTTGATGTACATGTAAATGGTTATAGTGGGACAATGTATAATCTAAACTTTATTTTGTGAATTGAAAAGTGTTGAAATACTTTCTTCTGAATATACTTTATTTGCAGTATGTTTTTGAATGTTAGTTGGGATTGCTGAATAAATTATTGCTGAATAACCAGATCTGGTTATGGGAGGATCTGACGGCTCTAGAATCGGGGTCGTGATATATTGGTATCAGAGCTTGGTTACTCCAGTAATTTATTTAGTAATTAACAACTATGAGCGGTATTCAAAAAACTAAGGTTGTATTAAGATCCTTTGATCTTAATAACTGACTGCAGTACCATTCACAAGTCATTGTCCCTTATGTACATCATGCTAAGACATATAGGATCTTACCTTTGACCGTGACTCATCCCAGGACCATGGCAGACCAAGATGTGTCTAGACAATTAGCAGCTATGATGGCAATGCTCCAAGACATGGGGCAAAGGCAGCAAGCATTGGAGGAGAGGCTCAATGCACAAGCTGAGAGACCTAAGGCATCTAAGCCTGCGGATGCTAGGATTGAAGGTTATGTCCATCTTTCTTAGGAAGAATCTAGTTACCATCCTTCTACTGAGTCTGCTCCTACCCCGACTGAAGGAGTAATGGAGAAGGCCCTTCTTAGACACCAAACATTACTAGATAATTACCGAAAGGAAAAAATTCCTCGATTCAAAGGTGTAGAGACACCTGCCGAGGCTGAGTTATGGCTCGATGACGTTACTAGGATGTTGAGGATAATCCATGCACCAGTTAACACCTGGGTGCACTTTGCTGGTTACTCCCTAGCAGATTACGCACGACGATGGTGGAGAGCAAATTCCAAGAAATTAGCAGATCATGTTCCATGGGATATCTTTGAAGAGAGGTTCCGAGCTCACTTCTGTCCCTCTCATTGGGAAGAATTAAAGAGGAGAGAGTTGGCTTCTCTGAATCAGGGTTCTAAGACCGTTCGAGATTATCATATCCACTTTACTGAGCTACTACGTTACTCACCAGTTCTAGAAGCTTCACCACAAAAGTGTCTTACCAAATTTGTTAGCGGTCTTCAGGGAGATCTACAAGAAAAGCTTGCTGGTTTTAGAGCCACAACCGTAGATGAAGCAATGGACATTGCCTCTCGTATTGAGATGGAGATGGATGAAAATTGCCAAAGAAGAAGTTTCCGCTTTAATGGTGGACCATCCAAATGCAAGGCACATTATAACCGTAGAGATCGTCGCTATCATCCAGCCGGTTCCAATATAAGCTCACCACAGACCTTGGGTCAGGAATTACCAGGAAGAGGGGGTTTCTCTAGACCTCCACTATACCCCCGTAACTCAACACTAGGAACTAGTACCTCTGTGGTTGGGTCTTCAGCTCTGACAGGAACACGTGCATGTTATCCCTGTCATCAAGAAGGTCACATTAGGAAAGACTGTCCGCAGTTGAGAGGTTCAGGGTTTAAAATAACTCCGATTAACAGTATAACATCCATCCCGAGCAATGGAGCAACACGCGGAGAAAGACATGGTAGAGTTTGTGTCTCACAAGGAGCATCTCCTACACAGCAGCCACCACAAAGCGTTGCAGGTTCTAGCTTGCCTATTCCTAATGGCCGGCTCAATGCAATTACTGAAGAACAAGCCTACAATTCAGGCACGGTCGTACGAGGTATTGTTACTATTCATGGCTTTTCAGTACATGCCTTATTTGATTCTGGTGCTTCACATTCATTTATTGCTTGACGGTTAGTACCCACTTTGGGTAAGGTACCAGTAGAAGCACAAAAATCCTATCTGATCAAGAGACTAGGAGGACAAGTGTTTATAATCCAAGAAATCCTGGATGATTGTGAAGTACTGATAGCAGGACATCAGTTACATGTTTCCCTATTACTTATTGAAATGGATGACTTTGATCTCATTCTTGGGATGGATTGGCTAGAAAGGCATCATGCATGCCTTGATTGTTTCCGAAAGACAGTAACTTTTCACATTCCTAACTCGATAGAGTTCCAATTTATTGGAAAGACATCCAGTGATGATGTCAAGTACATATCTACTTTAAAGGCTCAACAACTGTTAGAACAAGGATGCCAAGGCTATTTAGCTTATATATCAACTACATCAGAGTCAGAAAGAATGATAGAAGATGTACCTATAGTGTGTGAATTTCCTGATGTATTTCGAGAGGAACTACCTGGATTACCATCTGAGCGAGAGATTGAATTTGAAATCTCTCTTATACCTGATACTCAACCTATCTCTATCCCTCCATATAGGATGGCACCAGCTGAGTTACGAGTTAAAGGCACAGTTGCAAGAACTATTAGATAAAGGATTCGTTCATACTAGTACTTCACCATGGGGAGCACCTGTCTTATTTGTCAGGAAAAAGGATGGGTCAATGCGGTTGTGCATTGACTAGAGACAGTTAAACAAGAGGACAATAAAGAATAAGTATTCTCTACCAAGGATAGATGATCTCTTTGACCAGTTACAGGGTTCGACTGTGTATTCCAAGATTGACTTAAGATCTGGATACCATCAGTTGAAGATAAAAGATGCGGATATCCCCAAGACAGCCTTTCGAACTAGATATGGACATTATGAACTCTAAGTTATGCCTTTTGGACCGACAAATGCCCCAGCAGCTTTCATGGATCTCATGAATAGAGTATTCAAGGAGTTCTTAGATCACTTTGTAGTAGTCTTTATTGATGATGTGCTTATTTACTCCAAGGATAAGTATCTGCATGAACATCATCTCAAGAAGGCACTTGAAACTCTAAGGAAGAACAAACTGTATGCTAAATATAGCAAATGTGACTTCTGGCTATCTGAAGCATCTTTCTTAGGCCATGTTATTTCTGGAGAAGGTATATCAGTTGCTCCTACAAAGGTTAGTGCGGTGATGAGTTGGGAACGCTCGAAGACTGTCACAGAAATACGATCTTTTCTAGGATTAGCGGGATATTATAGAAGATTTGTGAAGGACTTTTCATGAATAGCATTGCCAATGACTAGGTTGACCCAGAAGGAAGTTCCATTCATATGGTCAGATGCATGCGAAACTAGTTTCCAAACACTGAAAGAATGCATAACATCTTCACCCATCCTTACTCTACCCTCTGGGAGTGAAGGGTTTACAGTGTACACTGACGCATCTAAAGAAGGACTTGGGGTAGTTCTTATGCAACATGGTAAGGTAGTTGTGTATGCATCACGACAGCTCAGGACACATGAAAAGAACTACCCAACACATGACCTTGAATTAGCTGTTGTAGTTTTTGCTTTAAAGATATGGAGACATTACCTCTATGGTATTACTTTTGAAATCTTCATTGATCATAAAATCTTGAAATATCTATTTGATCAGAAGGAACTCAATATGAGATAGAGACGATGGCTAGTGTTGTTGAAAGACTATGATTGCACTATCTCCTACCACCCTGGTGAGGGGAACGTCGTAAAAGATGCTGTTAGCAAAAGAACCTATTCACCTGGGTTGGTGAGTGCTATCCACTTCTGGGGTTTACTATCAACACTAAGTGAATGGAAACCATTTGATAGTAGTGTTGATACTATAACTATTCCTCACCAATACAAACCAGAGATCTGGGATAGAATAAAGAAAGGACAGGAGGATGATCCAGCCCTTAAAGACTTGAGACAACAACTTGAGAAGAATGAGATAGAGGGATTCCAGTTACAAGACGGGTTACTGTATAACCATCACAGAGTTTGTGTACCAAACACACTTGAACTAAGGAAAGACATCTTACATGAAGCGCACTTCTCAAGATTATCTATTCATCCAGTGATTATAAAGATGTATAAGGATCTTCATTCATACTTTTGGTGGCCAGGAATGAAGAAAGATATTGCTGAGTTTATGAATTCATGTTTCACTTGCCAGCAGGTAAAGGCTTCACACCAAAAGCCACCAAGATTATTGCAACCCCTCCATATACCTGAATGGAAATGGGAAAGCTTTCCATGAACTTCGTTACTGGCTTACCTCAGACAACTGGTAGTAAAGATAGTATCTAGGTTATAATAGATCGTCTGACAAAGGCAGCACACTTTATTCCGATAAGCTTATCTTTCACTCTAGACCAGCTTGTTGAGTTATATATTACACATGTGATTCGCCTCCATGGTATTCTGAAGGAAGTAGTTTCTGATCGAGATTCACGATTCACCTCACACTATTGGGAGAACTTCATGAAAGCCTTAGGTACACAACTATGCTTGAGTACAACATATCATTCACAAACAGATGGTCTGTCAGAACGTACGATTCAGACACTAGAGGATACGCTACGAGCATGTGCCTTAGAATGGAAGGGATCATGGATTAAACATTTACCTCTTGCAGAATTCGCATACAACAACAGTTGCCATACAAGTATTAGCATGGCACCATTTGAAGCACTTTATGGACGTAGGTGTATTACTCCTTTGTGTTGGCAAGAGGTCAGGATAAAGGACCTTTATAATTCATATACATTGCAAGAGACGCGGGAAGCTGTAGAACTTGCTCGAAAAAGACTATTGACTGCTCAAAGTTGCCAGAAAAGCTATAGTGATACTAGGCGAAGAGACCTTGAGTTTGAGGTAGGTGACTTTGTTTTTCTCAAACTATCACCTATGAAGGGAATTCAGAGGTTTGGTGTGCATGGGAAGTTAGCACCCAGGTTCGTGGGTCCCTTAGAAATTATTCAGCACATTGGAAAATTGGCATATAGACTTGCACTTTCTCAACATCTTTCGGCAGTACATAATATTTTTCATATCAAATCTGAGAAAGTACGTTAAGGATCCAAAGCATAAGATAAGTTATGATGATTTACATGTTGAGCCAGACTTGACATACCAAGAGTTACCTGTACAAATACTTGAAAGGGACATCAAGAAGTTGAGAAACAAAGAGGTGCCTCTTGTTAAAGTATTATAGCGGAACCAAGAGTTTGAAGAAGCCACATGGGAAACTGAGGCGGAAATGAGAGAGAAATACCCCTACTTGTTTGAGTAATAACACTATGTATTGTATATCTTCTCTATAAATGAAATGGCGGTCATTCTCTTCAAGGTTGTTATGGTTTTAATCCTCTTTAAGGTTGTTATGCTTGCATTTCTAGTCTTGAGGACAAGACTTCCTTTAAGGTTGTTATAATTGTAAAGCCTTGAACTTGGCATATGTCGGATCCTATATAATAAGATCCGGCTCGTCAAGGGAAAACCAACGGAATTTGTTTCGCGTGAATTGGACTTCGTTTCGGTCGGAAGAAAGAGAAGTAAGGAAGGCTAAGATGTCATTAACCAATAATGATTGTTATTAAGACTAATTAAACATGATTAAAGAAACTAATGACGGACTGAAAACCGCTAATGATCATTAGCAAACACTAATCAATAGTTAGCAAAAGATAAGCGTAAACTGCGAAAGTTAAATCGTGATTAGTGAAAGTTAATCACGATTAATGTTAATTAAGCATCATTAGCGAATCTCGAATCCTTTAGAATATTCTAACTTAAATCCTAAATTCATGAGCCAAAACCATGGGCCGTAAAACCATGGTTAAGGTATAAACCATGGTTTTCTAATCATGGTTAGTGGTTTTCTGGAGCCTATAAATAGACCCCCCCTACCCATTCATTCTCTACGATTTCCACTACCACCACCACCCCAAAAGCTAGGGTCGAGAGGTCGGGAGGAGGAGTGGGAGGCGAGGGAGGAGCACTAGCGAAGCGCTGCCGGGAGAACGAGGAGGAGAAAGGTATGATCCTCTCTTAGTTTGTTTCGTAAGCTAGGATTTCAATTCATCCTCTTTTCTTCCAAGCTTTGTTCTTGATTCATCTTTCTTTCCTATTTGTTTTCTGTTATGGTTCGAGGAGAAATCTGTGTAACACCCTACTTAGGTGTGGGCGGCTATGCACGTCAGTGAACCCTGTGATTCGTCATACATTCACTGATCTAAGACGTGTGGTGTCTACCAATTCTCCATCGCTTATGTTTCTATTTTTTCAATTATGCTTTTACAGTTATTTTGATGGAGAAATCTATGTAATACCCTACTTAGGTGCGGGCAGCTATGCACGTCAGTGAACCCTGTGATTCGTCACACATTCACTCACCTAAGATGTGTGGTGTCTACCGATCCTTCATCTCTTGTTGTTTGAGTATATTCTTTCAGTTTTACTATTGTTTTCCTTACGATTGAATTTATAGAGGAAACTCTTTTCATTTTTATTTTGAAATATATCCCGATATAAGGTGAAACTCTACCGAAATTTTTCAAGAAATATGTCCTGATATAAGGGGAAACTCTATCGAAATTTTCCGAGAAATAAGTACCGATATAAGGGGAAACTCTACCAAAATTTTCCTATAAATATCACCACGTATAAGGGGAAACTCTGGTGAAATTTCAGGAGAAAATATGTTCTTGGTGTTCTTCGTGTTCTTCGCGTTCTTCGTGTCCTTCGTTCGTTCTCCGCGTTCTTGACACATTCTTAGCGTTTTTGATACGAAAATGAAATTCAATCTTTTCAGGAGCCCCTAAAACATCCTTTCTAAAAACGAAACATGATAAAGCCTTGCATACACGAGAGAGAGCTCGATTAGGTAACGAAATCCTTCCTTTTGTTGTTGGATTTTCAAATGAGATTATTGAAATTCTTGATTTTATGTTTTGTGCTATAAAGAACCCTAATTTTGGCCATTTTTTTGAAAAAGTCTGAACAGCTGCTTTGTGATTCCCACTAAAATAAGGTTTAAGCATCAAATCGATGCGATGGCTTTGAAAGTTAGGGTTTGGGAGTTAAAATAGGCATAAATATGAGTATATACGCATACGAATAATATATATGTGAGTCTATACTAAGTGTTGCTGATTATGTAAATTGAAGACTTAACGAAAGAATTACATCATGGGAATTGATGTGGTTTGAGTTGGATCCTTAAAAGGATCGTGTGTCACGTTAAGGATGACTGGGAGTAGAACTACAGATCGGGCATGCAACCTGTAGGTTTGTCGGAAGGAACCCGTATTGGCGTTTCCCTACCTAGGTGGTACACGGTTGCCCTGTTATGATAAGTGCGCACGAAATGAATGTTTTTGCAACGTGTGGTACCCGGAGCCAATATCTTCGGGTTGAACGACGGAAGATGTGGTCGTGCCATGTGGAGGCACGGGTGGTTCAATAGCGGTTGGGTCACGATAATATGTATTTAAAACCGATAGGTTATATAATTAAAGGTTAGCCTGAGGTTTTAAGCAACCGAGTCCTCGAGGACGGTGTGCTCATTTGTTTTCCAGGCTGAGGGTTTGAGACCCTGTTTAATAAAAGAAAAGAAAATTCCAGGGTAGTATTGGAGGATTGGTTGAGGCGACGTGCGGCGGTATAAGCTTACCAAGATCAACACAATCTCCAATCCCGAAGTGTCCACAGCTTCGGAGTCCAAGAATTGTGGGGTTCCCCTGGACTAATCCCTGATGTGGAATAGAAAGGAATAGGACTTAAATTAATGAGAATGAATATAACTTTTAATGACAACAAGTTTTGCAAAATTACACAATTTGTTTGCTTTTCTCTTCTTCGTTACTTAGCATTCGCTAATTTTTATTCTATGATTTATGGAAAACCCAACAGGTGTCGGTGAGCCATCGCAAGGACCTTAGTAGACATCCAGCCCGCTACAGTAGCTCTTCTCTGTAAGGTAGTTAGTAATCTTTTATGTATTTTTCCTTTCAAGCTGATGTACATGTAAATGGTTATAGTGGGACAATGTATAATCTGAACTTTATTTTGTGAATGGAAAAGTGGTAAAATACTTTCTTCTGAATATACTTTATTTGTAGTCTATTTCTGAATGTTAGTTGGGATTGCTGAATAAATTATTGTTGAGTAACCAGATCAGGTTCTAGGAGGATCTGACGGCTCTAGAATCGGGGTTGTGACAGGCTAAGATCAAGCGAAGATGGCCATCGTCTCTGGTGAGACCCGTCGCCTTTCATGGTTGCGTTGCAGTGACTCCGCCCCGCTCGAGCTCCGAGGATCCTCCGCCCTCGACGTGCGAAGACCCTGAGCCTCTCCCAGAGGCTCAAGCCCAGGCCACCACTCCGCCATTCACCCAGGTGAGCTCTCGATTTCCCCTTTGTATATTCTTCAAGATTCTTTGAATTACTTAGGTCTCTCCTCACCTTATCTCCGTTCACTAATTAGTCATTCATCTTCATCTTGCTTCCACCATCCACGCGCGACACTCCGATCACTCTCCTATTCCTCCATTACCCCAGACCACCTCCAACCCAACTACTCCGCCTTCAACAGCGGAGTAGCTCTGAGCAGCCACCTTCTCCACTCCCAGAAGCTCCCATATCACTCCACTTCGCACGAGCGTGCACTTCGACATTTTGCACTAACATTTCAGGTATTCGCCAATGGCCAGAGCCCTCGCCGGAGTGGATTCATTCGACTTCATCTCTGACATCCAGGCCTACACCGAGTCCTCCAGGTCTTAAAGATGCCTCCCCGTGCTTCGACGAAGACATTCCACCATCCAGGAGCTACCGAAGGCCTTCACTGAGCACCAGCGACGGAGGCGGAGCTGCAGCTGCTTTGTCGGAGGTCTGATTCCTCCGCCAGCCAGAGATGGGGGAAGAAGTGCAGTGACCATTGGATGGCTTCATCCCAACGCCAATCCAACGGTCCACAAGAGGACACGACGACGCCTTCGATATGGTACAGCTACCGTCCGATCTCATGATCGGGCGGTCTTTGATCGACCACGTGTCTCCACCAGAAGAAGTTCCGAGCCTCAGAGCTCGATCTATAGGCTCGGGACTGTCGAGCCTCGTCCGAGCCCGAGCCTAACGTCGAGCCTTGACGAGCCTTATTCGAGCCGACGTGTCATTCGAGCCAAGCGTGCACGTTCTTGTCACGTGCACTATGGGTAAATTGCATAAAGGCCCCGACAACTTCTCTAAATTGCATCCAGGTCTTGGAGTCACGTGTAGACCACATGCGCCAAGGGTATTTTGCACTCATACCCTCACGGGTTTTAATAATTGCAAAAATACCCCCGCGCATGTGGGTAAATTACAGGGAAGGTCCTGAATTTATTTTATTTGCATTTTAGTCCCTCTCATGGACCTATTTGCTATTTATTTTTTATGTTTTCATGCATTTATGCCCCTGGCTTCACTCTTGCATATCTTGAACATCCTAGCTCTGATTAAGTCGATTCCAATGGCGTTTTGAAGCTTGTTTCATTGTCTTCTTTATGGCATGCTTATATTTCATATTTGACACTATGAATTTTGATGTTTTATTTTAATAGCTCACTGTCTTTATTGTAATACTTCACATGTCTTATTTTTACATCAATGAAAATAGCTTCATGAATTGAACCTGATTTGAGTATGATTAAATAGCTCAAGTATTTTGCTAATTAGGGCATATTTTTGCATTGCATTTCATCGCATCTTTTTGTATGAAAAAAATCAAATAAAAATGCATATATTCATGTTTATTTATGCATCATGTCTTCATGCATTGATTGACCTACCATTCTTTAATCCAACACTTAACCTAAATAATAAGAGTCTAAATTAGACTAAAGAGGCGTGTGTCCTTGAGTTCGACCTTGGGCTTGCCCAAGTAAAATATAAATCGACCTTTTGATTTGATTGTCAATTTAATTAAATGGTCTTTGATCGATCCAATTTAGTCCAACTGCAATGACATTAGAAGTGTTAATTTAACATTATTAAAGGGCTGAATTTATGGGTCTGTCGCCATTGAACGCCGCCCCACTCATCTCCGTCCACTTTCGCCTCAAGGAGCTCCCCAGAGCTCCGTGTTTTTGTCCATAGCATTTCCGTGCAAGATACAACAAGAGAATACACCTTTGTAGGGCTCTTAGAGATTTAGAAGCCATCTCTAGGTGTCGAGCTTCGCTGGAGCATCTCTGGTGGGGGTCGACCAATTTGTGGAGTCCGGTTGCTGCGGGAGGCTCGTTTGAGCACATAGAGACCATCGGAGCTTCATGAGGAGGTCGGAGGAGCCAGAGACATCAGATCAAAACTCGCCCCACGCGAGTTCTTTCCCAATTCTTCACCTGCCTCGAGCACCGTCAGATCAGGAGCGTACCCCAGTTCGCACATGCACCGTTGGATCTTGCCATGTCTCCATCGTCGTCTCTTTGGAGAGATCTAATCTCCACCACCTGTGTCGAACCATCGTCAACCGTTAAATATTTTGCGTACTTAACCCAACAATTTTTTGTATTTTAAAATTTTGTACTCAAACTTTCATCTATCATTATTGTATTTTTGTAATATTTGCATAAAAACCCTTATTTTTATTTTATTTGCAATTAAGTCCAGTCCACATCACCTCACGTATCGTCCCATGTGAGGTGGCAATTTTGCATGTATACCCTTGTGGATATTTATATTTCCTTTTAGACCAAGAAATTGTCAATTCCAGTTATATATTTTGGGGAAAATTATAGACCTCGTGCTTATTTTTATTTACATATATGTCGTTGCCAGCACATCAAATTTTGTAGTTATTTTCTATTTATTAAATATATCATCCAAGCTCCGAAAAATCTCACAATATAGGATTAGGTGCTTGTTTATTCATAGATTCATGCTATATTTTTATATTTTAATTTTTAGAACTTTAATTATTTTATAAAAATAAAAAAGAGCAAAATATTCCCTGTTTAGATTTAAACCTACCAAAAATATAAAACTTTTTGAAAAAATCCAAAAATATACATATTTTGTTTATCTATTTATTTTACAACTCCAAAAACCAAAAGCCTTAAAAATTGAAAAAGTAAATACAAAAAATAAAAAGCTCCAAAACTCTTTATAAAAATCTAAAAAAATCCTGAAAACTCCAAAAATATTTATTTCTATTTTCTAATTTCTTTATATTATTATTTATATATTAAATTTAATTTGAAGAATTTTGGATACTGTTCTTTATTTTTCCTCTTCATTTCAATTTGGCCTATTTATTTAATCCCTGATTTAGGATATTTTTAACTTTAAAAATCTATGAAAGTGGCAAAATTACTAAAAAATCAAAAAATAGGAAAAAATATATATAACCTAAAAAAATTAATTTTGTAATTTTTATTTATTTTGGTTGCTTTTATAAATATATTTGTATATATTGTATATATAACCTTATATATTTCTATATTATATTTTTGAAAAGAAAAATATATTAAACTTTTGGAAAAGAAAAAGAAAATAAAAAATAAAAAATATATAAAAAAATAAAATCCTATTAAAAATAAAAATTAAAAACCCACAAAAAGACAAATAGACAAGAAGAGCACACATTTTTGGAATTAATTTTCCCCGATCTATCGTTTGGTCCCTATGTTCGACACTCTACAAATACTTGCACTATACACATCATTTGTAGAGTTATAATAAATTTTAACTCCATACTTTATTTTCATTGCTTGATTCTTAATTGTGGGTTAATTGTTGAATTATCAGGGGTTTGTGAGAGGTCACTTCGATGATTGTGTTCCCGCCTTGTGTGGAATAGGAGACCTCTGCAAATTCTTGCTTTTCACATACTACGTCCTTGTCCTTGTTAGAATGAGAACCTCTGTAGGCGACTTCAACCAAACGTTGACTATATGTCATGGTGGGGGCACTTCTCGATCAGATCACTAAAATGCTCCCAGGTCTCATGGATGGACTCTTGGGGTCCCTGAGAAATGCTGGCAATCTTTGACCGCATGAGATTGAGACGGACGAGAGGATAGTACTTGTATAGTAATGCGGACTTCAAATCCTCCCAAGTCGTCACCACCTTCCCCAATGGTTGATCCAGTAGAGAGATTTGCCCTGAAGACTGAATGGGAAGGTGATCATCTTATCTACACCCAACGGGATGTTGGGGTAGTGAGTGATGCTACATATGCAGTCGAACTGTTGTAGATGAATATAGTGCTCCTCATTTGAGTTCCCATGGAAGTTGGGGAGGAGCGAAAGGAGTTGAGGCTTCAACTTGAAATGTCTGTGGATCGGTGGAATCTGGATCCACTTAGTAATATGACCGACCCCAGGGTTGTATGTCTGCTTTAAGGTAGGCTTGGGTCGACCTCTCCTTGCTTCTCCCTTGCCTCCGCGAGATCCATCTACAGAGTGATTATCCTCATCATCACCATGATGATCATGAAAACCTCCTTCTGGGTTTCCTCCTCTCTCTTCCGACCTTCTCCTCAGTTCATTAAGCATTTCCTGAAAGGCAACCTGGGCCAATGCTTGGTAAGACAACTATTGTTGTATGTCCTGAATGGAGGTTAACAACTAGTTGTTCACCTCGTTCTGGTCCGTGCCCTGCTCCATATTTTGCTCTGTGCTGGGGAGTTGTGGTCCCTTTCCTCTGCCAGTCGGAATCATCTCTATATCGGACTGTGAAGACTCGATCTTCAGGTTGGGGACTAGATCTGCAGTGAGAAAGATACCCTGATTAGTCTGCATGCATGCACCAGATGAAAAGAATAATTCATAATTAGGGTCAATTATGAATTTATTAAAGTGTATGGAGTGAAATCAATCTCCATACAAAAAGGATAGAACTCGGAAAAGAGTTTTCCCAGTCTGTGGGAGGTAGAAGAAGTGGGGAGTCATGAGGGTGGTTCACGGAGTCCAAACCAAGTACCTGGGAATCGTCGCGAATCATTGGAGATGTCGAACTCAAGGACTCAATGTGGGTTTCGATGAAGTCCCGATCAAACTGTCCTGGAGTCAACATCTTGAAAGAAAAAGGAAGATCGATGATGGACGAAAGATACGATGATGAAGAATAAATAAAAGAAGTGTAAAACAGTAGAAGGCTCACAATGAGCAAGGGTCGAAGAGATGTATGAAAAAGAGAAATGACAAAATGGTGCAAATGCACAGGACTTGATCTTTGGACCTAATCTAAATCAAACAAACACCAAGCAAAATGGATTCACCAACTCAACTCTTGTGAAGCCGTGAAGGTTTATCTATTTTTATCTTTTCAGTTTTAGAGTTGTGATTCAGGCAAAAATTGTAACAGTCCTTAAGCGGTAGCCCTGGAGGAGAGTGTGTACTTCTAGGAAAGTATCCCCATACTTGTTCCACCTCCTTTTTATCCTTTGATCTGCACTTTTTGAGGTCCTCAATATCAGTCCCAATGGGATACTCAGCCAAGGAAATAGAGAGAGGAAGTTGATAAGTGAAACTACTAATTCCCTCACAAGTGAGGTACTCGGATGCAAGACGATGAGATAGACACACCTGTGAGGGACCATCGTCTACAAGACCCTACTCGCCTACGTACGATAGAAGTGCCAATACCTCACTGTTCCCAGGTGACAATTGAGGCAACCACAGATCGGGTTTTTGGTTCTATTCGTTAAGGGTCATGCTTCACTCTGTCTGGATCATACCTGAATACAATGAGGGATTTGTGAACCCAAACAATGATGTATGTAACAGTTTTTAATTAGGGTCAACGTTTATTTAGAAGTACCCTTGTTTTAATTTTTGGTTTTCAAATTTTTCTTAGTATTTTTCAATAGCAAGCGCCTAAGGTTTTTTTTGAAATTTTGTTTAAACATAAGTGCTCAAAATTAGAGGGAGAGAGGGCCAAAGCGATGCAAGGAATGGAAATCTCACCCGAGTGCCTAAATGATGAAATGCTAAGATAGAAGACCTACAGTGCTTCCCAGCTCTCTCCATGCAGGATGTAAAGCATAAATATGTAAACCTAATCTATATGCAATGTAAGCGATGAAATCTTCCTAAGCAAGAATTGCTATTAACGTAAAGCATTGATTGAGATTTTACTAGATCTAATCGCAGACTATAGGAACATGCGATATATTAGGTGTGTGGACCTTAGCTTACCGATCAAGCAATCCTGAAAATGATAGAGTTTCATTCACATAAAACAAATAAAAATAAAGGCGGAAAGCACAAATCGCATAAAACAAAGAAAATAAAGGTGACGAAAAAGTGAGAAAACTCGGTGATACCCTAATAAATCCTAGATTTATCAACATAAAATACATATATTCTCTCTCATGCTTAATAAAATCAATAAGATTTAATGTCAATTAAAATTAATTGTATTTTTATATATTGAAAATATATAACCCTAATTATATTGTATTAATGTGTTATTATTTTGTGTATTTCTTTATTATTAAAAATAAAAAATTAGAATAACGTTATATTTAATTAATTTAACATAAAATATAAGTAAAAATTCAAAAAAATAATATACATAAGAAAAGAAAATAAAAGAAAATTATTTTTATTTGTTTTAATTACTTGTAAATTATTATCTACATACATATAGCATTATTTCTCTTTGACTTCTGCATGAAAGTTGTAGATCTCATGTTCATTAATTTTTTTAATTTGAATCCTAACTATTTTTATTTGTAATTATATTTGACTTTCTCGTTTCTCTTAATTTGATTGGGCCACGTGGTGCCTCAACATCCGCCCACGTGGCATGTCCCTTCTGTTGCCACTGCTCGAGTTCTCCATCGTTCATATCGTTGATCGATCTGATCTGAACCATATGTTCCCACTCCATTCTCCACCGCTTGATCGGATCGCATGATCATATTAGAGCGCTCCATTCGTGCTTTCCTAAAAGCCATTGGAACCCCATATCCAACAGCTCTGTTGCGTCGTCAACCTCTAGCCTCAACATCCAAGAGAGTGAACCTCTTCAACCACCTAACTCCTCTCCTTTCTTCCTAACTTATTCTAACTACCTTCCGGCCAACTTCCACTTCCGTAACCTCAACCTAACTTCCCTAACCCTCGCACTAACCTTAACCTTCCATGTTCGTAGCTATCTTGGCAACTGGCGGTGGTTGAAACCACTGCCATGCTTTGCCAACTTCCTAACCTCCACCTTCTCAAAACCCCCTCCACATCCACTTTTAATCATCATCCGCCATTCCCTGAGAACCCTCTAAGCTTCTCCTTCTCCTTGGTGAAAGTGAGTGAGAGAGAGTAAGAGCATTGACAGAGAGATTCTCTGGCAAGATCCTCAGCTAAAGAAGGTCGTGCTTTAGCCATTATCACGGCTAATCAAACTCCTAACCTTTGCCAAGTAGGTTAAGCGACGACTGGAGCGTCATCAAGCTCCACTCCAGGCAGCATTCCATCTTCAAATTCCATTGATTTCTTCTTCACAACTACAGGTAAGTGCCTTCATTTTACTTTGTCTCCTTGTTTGTCATTTTATTTCATCAATAAATCTCCTTCTAATTTATGATCTGAGACATTGGACTTCTTCATCCTGAATCCATCTTCCTCGTGTAAGCTCTAGTCTACCTTCTTCAATTCTCCACTTGTGTTTCCATCTCGCTTCATCTTCTTGTTCTGCACGAACAAGAACCCATCTCGGGCTTGATCTCCCGTGACTTGCAACCCTCCATTTCACCTTATTAGCATCCCAATAGATTCACTAGGGCATTGGCTTTGCACCTAACATATGTAGGTCTTAAATGATTGGAGTTTGGCTGAAGAAGAATTAAAACCATTCGCCTCTAAGGAGCTACCATTGAACCAGAGCTTGAGACCTCTTCGGTGCTTCTCACAAGCATCAACATCTTCATGTGGCCATTACAAAGCTTCAGCAACCTTCAGGAATCACGGGGAAGCACAAACAAGGGTATACGTCTTCGTCAAAGCACAAGCTCCTCCGCCATATGCAGAGGAAGAAGGAGCAGCCCTCGTGTAGCAGATACCATAGGATCATCTTAGTTGGACGAGATCTGACGGATACACTCGTTCCATGTTGCTGACCAAAGCAACGCTTTAATCCACTACTACGGAGTACATGAACCAGCTACGAGCCTCTTTAGAGTGACATGTGTCCCTAGCCTCAAGCTTCCCACGTGCATCGCACGTGCTCAAGGAGAAATTACAGAGAAGCCCACTGATTTCTCAATATTGCAAATATATCTACGTGTACTTGGTAAAATTGCATATTAATCACAACGGGGTCTTGTATTTGCACTTTAATCCCTCTTTGGACCTAATTATAATAAAAAAATTATGTTTTCTTTCAATTATGCCCTACATTGTGTTAGCAATATCTTATGATCCATAACTCTGATTTTAATAAATTTGATGTCGTTGGAAAGCTTGTTTCATCCTATTTAATTTACTGCACTTAAATCATATTTATCATCTACATATCAAGCATTGAAGTTTAGAGTACTCGCTTATTCTAGTCAGACTTCTTATTAAATCAGAATAAATTATTTATGGGTTGAATTGGCTCTAATTGACACTAAGTTAACATTAATCAACTTAAATAAAATCACAAGTATTTTGTTACTTAATCAAAAGCATATTTTTCAGATTTTTGTTATATGTCTTCATTTATTATTTTTATGATTGTTTATTTTTCTAATTGAATGCATAAAAATGACATAAAAGAAATTGCATTTATTTTTTTGTGTACTTGCTGAGAGCTTAACCAAGGTTTTAGAAATTACTTAATTAGTTAATTAGTTAATTAATTAGCATTAAATATGGTTAAATAATTTCTTGTGTCCCTGTGTTCGACCATGGACTTTCCTAGGATTATAAATTAAAACGGAGTCCTCTTCGTAAAGATTTTAGATTCGGATCTGTTGATTGTGAATTAGCTCGTACTACAATGAGTGCATGTTATCTTAGTTGTTTTGTGATTCATCATATGGCACCGATGATTGGGATGTGTCACATTGTTTGATTATATTTAGTGTAGATTTTTTATTTTTTTATTTTCAGAGTTTCTTAGTTAAGTTCTTGTATTGGTGTATTGTCTTACTTGTTGTCTGCATTTTACTTGTTGTTTTTAGTTATTTGATTTCTTAAAATTATTCTGAGGATACATTTGACACTTTCATTGTTTAGTGGTAGGGATCGCAGAGCTGAAGACACTCAGAGAACTGCGAAGGCTAGGAGCTTGGAGCTTCAGCTAAAGAGACCGTGAAGCAATTTTTATTCAGAAAAAATTTTAGTTGATTAAATAGCTATTTTTATTGTGTAATTTATTAGTTAATTCATTTGTAATTAATTTCCCATTTACAATAGTTCTTGATTGAGATCTTACGTATGTAGAAAAGGCCTCTTTTATTATTCCACTGTGTGGTTGTGTCGAAAGTGATTCTTGACTTAAGTGGCAACTTAGATTCGGGCACTACACTTCAAATAGACAGATCTTAGATCATTTATTACTTGATCTACTTCGTAACTTAGGAAACACAACTCAATCTCATAAGATTCAGAACTGCAAAATCTTAGGAGAATCATAAGATGTACATAAACTACGTTCTACCTAGCCAAATTAACAGAATTTTTCATCGCTAATAGAACTCATGTTTAGGTGTGGTTTCTCTCGACTCGCGTCATGTAGTGTAACCTTTATAAATTCAATTTTGCATCCACATGGAGAGTGTTGGGAATCACTGTAAGTATTCCTAACTATTGCATGCATCATTGATTTATAATTGTAGTCCTTTTTTCTTTCTCCCTTGGTTTTTGCCAACATAAGGATAAAGGGAAAGGGACTGTATGTTAGGCGATGCTTGTGGACACATAAATTAAAGTGATAACCAACTCTAAAATTGAGACTGATGCAAGTTTACCTTAATAATTTGGAATAGAAGCTACCTTGTATTACGGCTAGCATAACCCTCATTATTTGCACGTACTTACCCCCAGACAGAGTGGGTGAGGACGGATCCCTAAGGTTAGAGCCCAAATCACTGGACATCCACCCTAAGTCTCCAAGTCTGACTCTTACGGATTTGTGGATCTGCAAGTGGTTGCCTCCTACCTTGGAAATACGTTTCGGTTGTCTGTGGCTATAAGTTCCTTTTGGGGTGTGATATTGAACCTGCCATCCCAAGAAGATCACTACATTGATTGTGGGCTTATAGGACTTCAACTGGGTATAGTAGGTGACTCCCTGTGTGCTTGTATAAGATTGTATTGAATGACCAATTTAAAATTGACAAGATAATAAATAAACCGAACTCTTATGGCTTTCATGTGTTGAATTGGTGAATTTATTAAAAGGGGTTTGTTTGCATTGTATTGTGTGAGTTTATTTCGCACATTTAATGTGCATCATAGTACTAGGTCTTTTCTTGAATCGAACGTGTTCATTTTCGTACTCTCTTTGAAATAGAAAATGGCTAATTGACCAGATTTTTGTTTGGACTTTGCGAACCTTTCGTTGAACCATCCAGATATCACATCTTCACAGGTCCAAATACCTTCTTCCCCTGGATCTTCCTGTATTAGAAATAACCCGTGTTTTGATCCAATGTATCATGAATCATTCTTAGGGGGTGGTTACATCCCAACCAACCCTTTTGTTTCTTCTCTTCTCATCGAGGAAGATCATTGCCTTGGTGAGATTGATTTGATTTCATCGTCTTCATCAAGATCTCACTCAAATCCTCTTTTTGATGAAGGTTTAGAAGACTTGTTCACGATGCCTCCTAAGAAACAGAACGGAGAGGAGGAAGAGTGAGATGACCCGATGCAGATGGTGATGGCTAGGTTAGTAGCTTCTGAACAGAATGCATCACTTATGAGAGCATACCTTGGCCAGTTGCAGTTGGGAATAAATGCACCAATGGACGCGGCATACAACCTTGGGCTATACCAAATGACTAATTTGTTGAGTCCACTCGAACTTGAAGTAGAATACGAGTTAGAGCCACGATTTTTGAGCTTGTTGCCTCAGTTTCATGGCAATGCACATGAGAAGCCATATGCATTCCTTAGAGACTTGGAGTTAGTTTGTTCTAACCTTAGGCATCTAGGTTAGTCAAGATTATATAAGGCTCAAAGCCCTTTTTGTCTTAAAGGATAAGGTTGATTACTGGATCAAGAACCCGAGGGTAGTTATAACTATCTATGTCAGTTCAAGGACCTCTTTTTGAAGAAGTTATACCCTTTGAGTAGAACTAACTTGATGTGTTCTTGCATCACTAGTTTCTCCCAGCTTCCCAATGAAGCATTCTATGACACATGGGAGAGATTCAAAGACATCTTACATATATGTCCTTGTCACGGCTTAGAGACTTCCATCCTAGTTCAATCAGTTTATTGTGATCTTCACCCTGAGGTGAAAGGTTTGGTTAGTGCTGGTTGTGGAGGCAGGTGCACTTCACGTGGAGCAGACATTGTCTTGAAGGTGTTCGAAAGGATGGCCGAGACAAGCCAAGTACAAACCACGAGCAGAGCTCAGTTAGACACCCCCAAACCACTCTTACATAGAGGGGGAGCAAGGGCTACAGGATATCCTTCTGACATGGACATCATAGCTAACAAATTAACTGTTGTTGAGAGGATTGACAGGAGAATGGATGATTTGGATAGCAACTTATCCAAACTACCAAAGGAGATGGTGGATCTTTCTGAGAAGGTGTCCAAGATTAGGATACCTATCGTTATTGTGTCTGTTGCTCCTGTGTACTGTGTCTACAATATTCAGGAGCAGCAGATGTCAGGGCAACCCCAACTGTGGGTAGAGGACCAGCATTCTATCCACTCTTGTCTGCACTAGCCACCTTCTGTAGAGACTGTTACTGAGGAGACTTCCCATGTGTGGCAGGTAAATGGCATGTTGTACACACATGACCCTGCCAGGAAGGGGAGTTCTAGAGACTGTTTCTCTTATAAGTGTCCCCAGACTTCCTACAACACATCATTTACTCCTACACCTCTTCCAACACCACAGAGCTCTTGAGCCTATCCTTCCCAGGCATCAAGGAAGTAGCAGCAGTACGTCTGTCAGCAGACGTACAAAGTTGAGCCAGCAGGGCCCACATGTTCAAAATTCTACCCAGCAATAGCAACACCATGTTCATCAGGGCCAGTCTTCACGTTCATCTTTCCCATCTTCACAGCAACAGCCTGTATCGTTAGATCCCACAGATTTCTAGAGACAGATTCTTGAATAGTTACGTTCCTACAGGAATGAAGTACAGGATTTGCAGTAGGGTTACTATTTGAATTGAAGCATTTGAACTAGATTATGACTCGTTCGATAATAATTCGAAAATAATTCGATTCGAAATGAATTGAATCGAATATGAATTCCAATCATGGATTCGATTCTCAAACAAATTGGATTTGAATTAGTTGGAATTTGTTTGATAAAAATTCAATTCGATTCGATATATATATATATATATGTATGTATATGTATATTTATATTTATATACATATGTACATGCATTCATACATACATATAACACTACATTTTATTTACCAATAATATTACCTCTTTCTTATATAAATATGATTAGTTTATGGTGGATTTTGCAAAATACTCATAAAATATTAAAAAATTTAATATTCACTCAACTCAAATGCCAATCATTGATTCCCCATTCTCCCTTTCTCATGCATAGGAGGCACATGACCTGTGACTCATGTCCTCTCATGATCGACACACACAAACCCTAACGCCTACACTCCAATGATGCCTCCCCTCTACCCTACGCCAACCACATGTGGCGCCATCGAGCCGGCCACTGCCTGTAGTGCCCTTCTCCACTGCAAACCACCACTGCATGTAGCGTCTTTTCACCATCGCGTTGACTGCCTACAGAGCCTCACTATCGGTTGTTGCCGCCATAACCTCTGGTTCTCTCTCTCTCTACCTAAGTCTTTTCGTGGAACATCTTCAAGCTGAAACTCCATTTTTCATGTTGGGAGTTTTTTCCCATCAGAAAATGAGAAACTGCACCTCAATCTTAAGCATTTTCTCGGGAGATGAGGAAAGATTCCATCTTTATTGGAACTAGATTCGTCCCGCTGTTTCCAATCGCGATTTGTGAATGTACTATTTAATATGAGGGGAGAAGCACGTTTAAGAATAGCTTCCTTTATATTTTGTGGCTTCCATTTCTTGATAAGATAAGAATCCTTGCGATAAACATGTAAGAAAAGTATGAAGGAAGTCTAGGTGCTTGGACCAACATATATCTTGCCAAAATAGGAACCAACACTAGACGGGATACTTTTTTGTGAACCATCAAGATGAAAAATGGTTAGCAGTTTTCCGAACAATACTGATAGAGTGTATTAATTGATCCATATCTATTGATTTTCTCGCTCCATTGTAACATGCTACTCTATTGAAATATTGGAAATATTGTTTAATGGATACATATTATATAATATATATAACTAGTTTTCTCGGTTGAGAAAACTGGTCTGACCGATTCAACCAGTAAATTACGTCCGATCAGATTTTTTTCGAGTCGATCCAAATGATGATGTCAACCACTCAGACCAAAATTAATATATCACAATGAGATATTATCACCATGCAATTATTACAACTTAAGTAATATTTTTTTGTGTATGTTTGTATTGATTGACTTATAAAAGTCAATTTTTTTAGATATCATGGAGGTATATAGTGAGAGAAAAGATGAAGATGATTCCTCTAAAAATAACATGGATCACAATCATCCGATCATGTGTTTGGACATGTATGTTAAAAATCTTATCTTTTTCTAAATTGTTGTGAAAAAATTAAGTTTAGCCATTGATGTGAACATTTAAATTTAGCTGTGATTATGTGTTTACTTTTTTCTTTAGATGACTAGTTCGAACATGCCATCTTCACATAATAGTGTCCATGAAAGAGTGATTGAAGATGAAGATGATTTTGATGGGGGGAATGTAGGAGAAGAAGGAGAAGAAGTAGAAAAGTTGCATGGTGAAGTAATTACTAAAGTTGATGGAAAGAAAATATCATCTTTTTATCGATCATTTATTAAAGAGAATGTGAAGGCTGGTGGAGTGTTAGTTGAAAGATGTGTTGGACATGCGAGCCCACGGCGAGCCATTATGCAATAAATGTTATTGCAATTCACTCCTTGATCTGAAATAAAGAGTATATAATTTGCATAATAGGTCCCTTAGTACAATTAGGGTTGTGTACCATGGCCATCTTGATGATCATACAGCTGTTGATTCAATTGTTGAATCATAGAGGCTGGTGCTTGGATGAATATCTAAAGAGTCAGATTGAGGACTCATCAAGCACCATCAAATGATTATTAAGAGATGATCTCTAGCCTGAGAAGGAGATGGCAATCCTTTCTCTAAAGGCTGATATCTGACCGACCTCTTGATGCAGGTCCTCTGCATAGGAATAGAGATTCGGAGGTGTCAGATTAGTTAGGTCAAAGAGTTGACTTAACGAGATCGAGATAACCAAAGTCCTATATCGTATGATGTCACGATACAGGCACGCATCCTCTGACCGGAGACAGATGTGTTACTATATGTTTGAGTATGTACATTTGGCAGACCAATAGGTTGATGACCTAATCAAGGTCTATACACCTGCGCGCTGGTGTGCATATAAGGGCATATGAGTAATATGATCTCTCAAAGGGATCATACAGGTTCAGTTACTGAACCGGAAGACATGAGCTCACTCATGAGATATTGGGAAGAATCAAATTCCATGCGCATGGTCGTATCGCTTTGGAAGCTTGACTGAATTTGTAGGTTTGATATATATTTTTTGGAAAGTATATGATCAAGACCTAGGTATGATATATACTTTTGGAAAGTATATGATCGATACCGACTCCCAATGATCGAATGAGAAACTTACTGATAAAACCCTGAAGTAGACAGTATAAAGTTGATCTAATACTTCGGGTTTACTCAGAGTCTTCCAGTATGCAGGATGTACAGGTATTAGGAATACCTGAGGGTGATGTGATCATAAACGATTGTATAACCATGACGCTTCCATTCCTAGGGAGTGATGAAACGGGTCTGGATTTTAGTGACTCCTCTCAGTAGAGAAGTAATCTGATCTTAGTCCAAATGTTGGACATTGATCTGAATGTGATTCAGATTCAATGAGAAGATTAGATTTACAGTCTTGATTTAATCAAGCATCTATGGGAGGCCCGAGATCTGGATTTGAGATGTGATTTCAACATCCA
The DNA here is from genome assembly GCA_037367405.1 of Ottelia alismoides. Taxonomy (NCBI): domain Eukaryota; kingdom Viridiplantae; phylum Streptophyta; class Magnoliopsida; order Alismatales; family Hydrocharitaceae; genus Ottelia; species Ottelia alismoides. The sequence goes on along the minus strand of JAZKJV010003391.1, from coordinate 222,255 downwards.
TGTCACTATACGTGGAACGATACAATCGCCCTGTCCTTATCTCCAAGTATTCGCGGAGAAAGCGCATTATCCTTGAAAGAGTTCATGGATAATTCTATTGTTGATATGTGTATCCGAGCATTGAGAAAATGGATAATTAAATGTGATTTAATTATCATGAATAATATGAATTTGATTCATATTATAAGGAGAGTTATCTTAGATAATTAAATGTGATTTGATTATCAAAGATGTAAATAATATGAATGTGATTCATATTATTTGAGCACATGAGAATAAGTTATCCAATATAATTAAATGTGATTTACTTATTATGGATAAACATAATGTGGATAGTAATATCCAATTATTCATAATATATTATAAATGTGATTTATAATGTATTGGAGAGAGTTAAATATAATTTATATTAGTAGATTAATTATTAATGTGTATTGGATACACATTGTCTAGTTAATTGAAAATGTAAATTACATTTTGTTTTGGGTTGTGAATGTGATTCACAATTTTCCAATGGCATGATTGCAATGTTCACAAAATAAATTGGATTTATTTTTGTGAAATAATATTCAACAAAAGTTGTTGAGAGATATTAGAGAGAATTATGAGATAATACAATCTCATATAATAGGAGAGGCATCCACCTTCCATATAGGAAGAGTGGACGGCCACAATTCCCACAAGGAATGTGGTGGCCGTCCACCCTTCTTATGGAAGGAGGCTTGCCTCATTTCCTATTTCTCTAGTTGAGATTGATTTAATATAAATCAAATTATATTCTACATATATTTGATTTTTATTAGATTAATTGTTGTTGGTTTTTTACCAACATAAATCTTAGCCATTGAAAGAAACACAATCAATGAGAACCATTGGATTTGTGTTGTCCCATGGATTGAGATCCATGGATCCCAAAACCCTATATATAGAGAGGCATACCCATGCTCTCTCTTTACACAACATGTGCTATAGTAGCACATCTCTCTCTCTCTTTCTCTCTAGAGGTCAGCCCTCTCTCTTCCTCTCATGGCCGTCCACCATGGATGCCATGGAGAAGTTCTCCATCGTCGTAGCATCGTCGTTATGCTGCCTGTTCGTCTGCTCGTGGATCTCCGTCTCCTTCGGTGTGCCTCGCTCGTGAAGAAGACGTCGGATCTCGTGTGTCGAGATCAGGAGATCCGCCGCTTGGATCATCAACATGGATTGCGAGAAGCACGCGGTTCATCCCCGCGCTCGCAAGCGTCTCCTCCGTCGGATCGGACTTGAGACAGGAGGTCTCTTCGTTTAGAGACTTGATCGCAACCACGCTTCAAGAGGTAATCCTATTACTTGTTTGTGGTTTAGACGAGACGATCCGAGAAGTGTTCTTGGATCATGTGGTCTCGTCATAATAAAATTTTTAAATTCCGCTGCATCGAGCAACTAGTGCGACTAGTCGCTCCTCGTCGTATTCGATACGACGCTCACGCTTCCGTGATGCGCTTAAGGATCTAACCATATCCTTCAAGATGGACATGCATGGATTGTACAAACATTCAAAGTAATGAATTGTAGAACTACTTCACATTTAAAAAATCATAGAGAGAGGTATTGTATCATGTAAGATTCTGGAGATAAGAAACGAAGAACATTGTCGTTTGATCCTTCATCATCCAAGTCGGATTATTTGAATGAACTTGCATTATCATTTTCGAAGTTTGATCAGATGAGAGCGAGAGAAGTGATCGCTAAATGGGTCATCGTTCATGAGCATGCTTTTAGTATTGTGGAAGAATTCTGGCTTAATGCAGTACTAAAATATTCGAATCCCAATTTTAAACAAGTTTCCATAACAACAATAACAAATGATTGCTTGAAGATTTCTCCATTAAAAAGGAAAATTTGAAAAGTTATTTTCTATATGTGGACATGATTGTTCTTACTACTAATACTTGGACATCTAATCAAATAATAGGGTACTTGTGTTTGACTGCCCAATATGTGGATGCAAATTGAAAGTTACAAAAATGTATCCTTAATTTTTCAGAGTTAGAACCACCATGCACATGTATTGTGATTGTAGATGCTATTCTGAAATGTCTTGTTGAATGGGGGATTGACAGTAAAATTATAAGTATTACACTAGATTATGCCAGCACTAATGATGTGGTTGTGAGAACATTGAAAGACACATTTGTTGGAAGGGGATGTTTGTTATTCAAGGGAAAACTCTTCCATGTCAGATGTTGTGTTCACCTATTGAATCTTATGGTGCAAGATGACCTTCGTGCACTGAAAAATGTGATCTCTAATATTAGAGAAAGTGTAAAATATATTGAAGAAGAGGGAAACTATCGAGGGTCTAGATATGCCTCACACAAGGCGGAGGCAACAGTCGAAGTGTTGACCGCTCAACAATCCCAATCTAATTCAGCAATCAACACACAATTGTATATTAAACGATAAAGGTTGTGTGGATCAAGATTTATTATAAACCCTACTATAAAATACGTATAGTGCAAGTGGAGCAAGGTGTCGAACATAGGGAACACAAGATGTAGCACTAGATATTATTTATAAATAAATAACATAAGTAGATGAGTATATATAACAATGCACAATATTTATCAAATAATGTGGGTTGTTAATAATAGAATTTTTTAAATTTTATTTTTATATTATATATTTTTTGTATTTTTATTTTAAATTTTCTGTTTTTATATTTCCTTTTTATATTCTTATATTTTCTTTTTCCTTTTAAAATATATAATACGACTATATAGGGTATATATACAATATGGACTAATATAGATATAAATATTAATACGAATACTCAAAATAAAGAAAATAAAATATTTGGGGGTTTTAAATAATTATTATTGCTTTTATGATTTTTAATTGATAATTTTTATATATTTTTGAAGTCAAAAATACCCTAAAACATGGTTTAATTATATACCCGAATGGAGATATAAAATAGCAAACATAATCAAAATTTCTCCAAATTAATTTTAATATATAAATAATAATGCATAGAAAAATATAACACATAAAATAGATTTTTTGGAATTTTTAAGAATTTTATAAATTTTTATAAGTCTTTTTAGGGTTTTCCAGTTTTTAAGAGTTTTCTTTTGTATTTTTTAGTGATTTTTGGTTGAAGTATAATAATACTTAAATAAGTATAGAATATTTTTTGGGGAATTTTTCGAAAGGATTATATATTTTTTTGGCTTTTTTAAGGCAAATAGGGGCTGACCGTACACTATCTGATTTTTATAAAATAGGAAAAGGGATAAAATGTGAAAACAATTATATAATGTGATCAAGCATGCATCCAGGTACCTACTCCTATTTCTTGGTAATTTTTAGAGCACGGAAACTATTTTTAATAAATAGAAAATGACACACAAAATTACTTAGCCTGGCAGGGGTATAATCTCAATAAAAATTAAATGCAAGGGTTATAATGCAATTTTACCCAAAATTTAACACTAATATTCAACTTTTATATATTAAAAGACAATTACATAAACATGTGAGGGATTCAGTGCAAATATTATAATATAAATGTGCGCCTGCACGTGACACTAGCGGGGACCAAATTGCAATATACGAAAAGTTCACAGTGTTACATGCAATTTGTCCGATAATTGTTAAACTAGATAAAATATTTATAGGTACTTCTAATAAATACAAAAAGCATGGAGGGGGGATATGTAAATTACTCACTTAAGAGTCGAGATCCAAGCATCTAGAAGTCGCTACGTATCAGATCGTGTGGCTCTTATCGCGTACCCCTTCGCTTGAGGTCAACTATCAGATTAGATCTGGACCATTGTTCTTGATCGAACGACGATGAAGGGGTTTGGAAGAACACGCAAGAACTCTCCTCCGGTGAACTTCGATTCTTCGTTTCTCGAGCCTCTGGCAGTCGATCTCTCCTCAGATGGGCTCAACATGTGGTTGGGCCTCCTCCGCGTGCACCTGTAGGGTCTGGGCTAGGCGAGGCATCGTTGAACACTCCGGCGAGGTTGAACCACCTGGAGCAGCTCCAGGTGCGCCTCCAAACCAGCAAAAGGGCACTAAAGATCCCCGGGTGCGAGGGCCATCTCCTAGACATGGGGTTTATGCAAAATAACAAGGGAAATGGAATGGAGGGGGAGCTCCGACAAGGTGGCAGCAAAGGAGCTTAAGATCCTTGAATCCAGGAGTGATTCAAGGGAGTTCTAGAGGAATCGATGGAGAACGTGAAGAGGTTCGAGGATGAGGTGAAAGCGGGTCGAATCGATGGCTAGATCGCGTCAATTTGGACCTGGACTCTAACGTCAAGGATTTGGGGTTTTCAGATTAGATGTGATTCGATGTTCCTAACTACGAATTAACGATGCTAAACAAAAGCTAGACTAGAAAATTACCTAAGAAGGACAGAAAAATGGCTCAACTGGCCTGAGGCGGCCAGGAGCAGAACCGGCCGATGGTGCTCTGACAGTGAAGTTGGATGCACCTCCTCCCTTGCTCTCCTCGCTGCAAAGCAAGGGCTAAACCACGCTGTCACCATGGAGAAGCCATTACGAATGATCTGAGGGGCTAATGCTCAAAGAAGAGGGATCAAAAGGTCAAATGGTGAGGGGGTGATATTTATAAGCTAATTTTGATCATGTTTCGAGGGATGTTGGCATGCGATCGATCGGGGGTAGGTGGAGACGTGAGGATGGTTGTGGGTGAGGGACGAAGTGGCTGCGAGATGGTGGTGGTCTCAACGGTAATGAGTGGAGAAGTAGGCATGGAGAAATGGGAGAAATGGCGCCCTTGGGACCATCTGACAAGAGTCAAAAGGTAGGCTGGACTATTGACCAAGGTCAACAAAGAAACACGCCCAGTTGGTCCATGTGGACTAACCAAGAAATTCCAAGGTAAAATGCCTTGGAAATTGGATAATAAATAGAATTAGATTTTATTATTTGTAGGTTATAAAATAAAAAATGTTTCTAATTTTCCGTAGTATTTTATGCGCATTTTTATTTATTTTTTAAAGATGTTTATTTACAAGTTATTTTCTTAGGGTACATATATAGGTATATTTACCTATGTTTTAGGTATTTTGTTTTTATTTTGTATTTTTTATTATTATTTTCTTTTCTTATTTTATATATTTATAACCTAATTTTAGGTATTTAAATATATTTGTATTATATTTTTATGATATAGTATTTACACTTACTTAAATTGATTTATTAATTGTATAGGTATAATTATAGATAATTCATCTATGTATTTTATATATATATCTTTTATTTTAGTGTTTTCTTCATTATTTTATTCCTATTTAATATGTTATAAATAATATCTACAAAATTATAAAAATATAAATTTTCAAAAATAATAAAGAATAAATAAAATGATTATTTTAATCGGGTATGATATACAATAGGGGTCCAAAACCTAACTTTCACACCTTAGCTCCAAAGAATATGAAACCACTTCATTAAATAGATTATTAAAAGTTATATACAATTAGAGGTGATTTTGATATATTTTATGTTTTTATTTGGGAGATATGGGTCTGTGAAGTTTGGCTTTTGGAATTTTATTTTGTGTATAAAATGCGTACTGTATATTATTTTTTTGTGAAATAAACTTTATATTTTTCTATATATATTATATACAACTTTTATGTACAAAGTTTCATTATTTGAGGTGTAAATAATAAAAAAATAAAATAGGTTCCAAAAGGCAATTATTGACCTATTTTAATAGAGTGATTGCTCTACATTTTATGTACATTTAGCCGCCCTATCTCCCCCTACTTTATTCATTGTCGACTAAATCATCATGATGACTAAGTCTTGTGGGCTAGGGAAGTGTCCTTGACACTTTGCTCTTTTTCTTTTATTTCCTTTATTCTTTCATTTTGGCGATAAATACAATATACGTACAGTATTTTGTACAATTTAATGAGCGTTTATTTTGACAAATTAATGATATATACATGCATTCAGCTAGGGTTTAAAGGTCCAAATGAAAGAAAAAAGGTGATGAAATGGAGATTCATCATACATCAAAAAAAGTAATGTGTGTTTAAAGAATTTTGGTGAGATTGCAAAGTAATTGAATCACTCTACTTCAAGGGGTCTCCCCATGGATGTTCCAACTCGTTGGAATTCCACCTTCTTCATGCTTGAATATGCATTATGTTATAAAGTTGTTTTTCAAAATTATGCAAGAAGAGATGATAGTTACAAGTGGTTGCCATCACAAGAAGAGTGGGAGAAAGCTGAAAAAATCCGCCCACTCTTGAAGCAAGTTTTTGAAGCGACACCGTCTTTTCTGGTACGAAGTTTCCAACATCAAATTTATTTCGTCCAAAAATTTAGAAAGTAGCAGAAATTTTGAAAGATGACACATTTTCAAGTGATGATTTCATTAAGGAAACGGCCATTGCAATGAGACTGAAGTTCGATAGATATTGAAAGGATTGCAGCCTTTTGATGTTTATTGCATGTCTCCTTGATCCAAGATATAAACTGAAGTCCATGAATTTATTTTTGATAAGGTTTACACTTTTATTGAGTCTCAAGATTAGTTGATGAAAATGCAAAAGAATTACCATGCATCTATTCTTTTTACTTGCAAGGAGTTGGCAAATAAAATGATAGAAGCAAAAACTTTGAAGAAGATACCGAGTTTCCTAATGCATGCTCCAATGAAAAAACAAGTAAAACAGAACTAGGTGATTATTTAGATTGTGTTGAAAACGAGCCTCCAGAAAAGTATGACTTGTAGAGATACTTGGAAGAGCCAACGTTGAGATCAAGAAAAGGAGATCCCTCTTTTGATGTCCTAGATTGGTGGAAAACCAATGCTTTGGCATTTCATGTGCTCTCTATCATGGCTCGTGATGTATTGTCAATTCCTATTAGCTCTATTACATCAGAGCCGACTTTCAGCACTGGAGTTAGAGTCCTCACTGATTATAGAAGTTCTTTATCTTACAAAACTGTTGAGGCTTTTGTATGTACTTCTAATTGGATACAAGCCAGTCAAGACATTGTTCAATATCCAAATGTAAGAATACCGGTATTTATAGAACTTACTTTGAGCTTATCATAGTTAAATATGAAGCTAAAATTTTAAATAATTTACAGTATGTTTTTTACCAAGATGAAAGCTTGAAGGTTCATATCCCAGAATAGATTCAAACTTCTCTTCGTGGAGGTTAGTTATCACTATCAGTTCGAATATACAATAAGTCAGACTCAACAATTTTTGTTTTATTCTAATGAACTTTCTTTGTGTGAAGGAAGTGGAAGTGATGGTAAGAGAAAATTGGGATTGCAGCAAACTTACAAGGACCGCAACGACTAGGTAATTTTATGCATTTCATATTATATGTTGAACACCGTCTTTTTTCTTAAATTTTTTAATTTATCCTAGTTTTTTTTATTGTAAAATAGAATCAAAAATTATTATTATTGAAAATTTTTAGATAATATTGGTCCTAGAATTAATAATGCATACTTTAACTCATTAATTAACATTCATGTTACTCTAAATGTATATAAGTTATAAGGTAGGCGTCTTCTCAATATCATACCCTCTTTTTTCTAAAAAATATTATTAATTAAAATTTCAAATTCAATAGAAAATGAATCGAATTTGGATATTCGAAACTCATAATGAATCGAATTTGAATTCAAATTAGTGAATTCAGTTAAAATTCGAGTTCGAATTCGAAAAAATATAATGAATTGAATCCAAATCCATGTGGATTCGAGTGTATTCGATTCAATTAGCACCCCTAATTTGCGGGTTGACCTCAACCGCTTATTTCGCTTACATAATGAGAGGGTTGCCCCTTCTACATCCATTCCCGCCTAGGTTCAAGCTAACCCCAACAGCCTGAATCAGACTCTACAGAAACAAATAAGTGATCAGGTATGCTGTTCAGATTCTCACTGGTCTGAGCATGAGATCATTCCTTTTGATTGTATCAATCACATGTCACTCAGGAGTGTGATGAATCTCGGATTCATCACTCTAAATCTCATTAATTAAGCTCAAATCCCTCAAAATCATCAGCATTTTTCATTTATTCGGCATAATTAGCATGCATGCATGTTTTGATAAGAATTGCATTTTAGCACGCATTTCTGCACAAAATAAGAAGCCAAAAATCCTATCCAAAATTGACCTGTAAATAGTCTAACTTCCCTAATTTTTAACTAATTCATGCTAACTTCGAATGACACAAAACCACCTCCACTGTGTACATATCACTAACAAGAATAAATGAAAAATACAAAAAAATCACTAACCCAAATAAGTGGACCAAAAATCCAAACTCTAGTTTCAGGATTTCCGGACTAAAACCCTCATATCTTCCTCATCCAATGTCTGTTTTAATCCTACTTACTTTTGAACTAATGTACATCCAACTACCTTCAAGACAAGACCAAGTTCAACTGAATCGGAGCTCGTATGTAAAAGTTGGGTTTTGGGCCTCTTTTATACATTTTGTATTTTAGCAGTTTTGACCTATTATTTTATGTACATAATTAATTTATTTTATTTATTTTTCATTTATTATCTTTGATAAAAGTTTTATTAAAATGTGTAAAAATCCAAATCCAAACTCAGCTTGAAATCAAAGACATAAATTGAGTCCAAGTCTTCACTTGTACAAAATTGGTCTTTTTTGTCTTTAAATTTATTTCTTCTTTTTCTTAATTAATAAAAATCCAAAAAATAGATTAATGTATCTATATTTATATTTGCTTTTACCATATTTTTTCGAATTTTTATCTGGTTTAAAAATGACAAAAAAATTATAAAACCCAAAAATCAGGGCATTCTATGTACATGGGATACCCAAAAATATCACTTTGTGCAAATGATCGATTTTGATTTTGATGTCTTTATTAAAGTTGTAGATCTCATTGAGACAAGCAATTTTTGTGAGGAAACTTTTTCGATCTGAGGCTGTTTACTATTTATTTTGGATTTTTTTAAAGTATTTATTTTTTGAATTTTGTGGTGCTGACACGTGGTAGCTCCTGGAGCCACCACGTGCCAGCCATTTTTTAGGCTTTTATTAATTGGTTTTTTTATAAAAATCTGAAGTCCCGCACGTGCAGGGCACGTGCCTCCCAGGCATGCGCTACGCACGTGCTCTGACTCCCCCCCCCCACCCCAAATGTTGCCACGCGTCATCACTGGGGTTGTCCGATCTCGGCCGATCGGACGGCCGGGGGCTTATCTTCTCCGCCAGCCCCTTTCCCATTCTAGTCGCTGCCCGTCACCGCAATTTCGTCGTGCTGCCTTCTCGCAATTGATCGTCAGCCTCCTCCCAATCAAACTCGTCGATTCCAAACTCGTGTATCTATGATTTCCTCCCAATCAAACTCGTCAAAATCAATCCCAGATCTCGCCCCAATATCCATCAATGATCGAATCAAATCACACCCCCCCCCCTTCCATCTCTGGAAGCCTCTTCATCCTATAAAAGGACGTCGCTTCCTCCATGTTTCGCCATCCGTCAATTGCACAGAAGGGGGCGTCGATGGTGACAGCCCGACGACTACCTCCTCGACGAGATCCGGTGGGACCCCGCTCCGTTGTAGCTCGATCTCATAGAGTGCCTTTGCTTTGATCTTCATCGAGCCACCGCATCTTCAACGTCAGCCACCTCCGCCTCCGCTCCACTGTCCCCTTGGCCATGTGTTAGCCGGAGGACGGTCGATGCTTATCCGCTGACAGCATCGAGGAGGGACTGTGACAGAGTCCCCCTTCCAATGTCACCGGCGAGATCCGAGGGCACCCACCCCTCATCGCAGCTCCACGGCCGAGCCTCCCCTTGGGACTACCGCTGCCAAGCTTCGGTCTTCATCGACTATCAAGCCTACGACTTCAACGACTTCCACCTACGACTTCATTGACTTCCTCTGCTCCGCCGCGTCGTCTTCTCTGACAACCAAACTCCGTCGATGCTCAGGACCCATCTTCTCCAGTTGGCTGGAGGACAGTCAACGCTTCTCAACCGGTCAATCTCCATCCTCGCCACCTCCTGGCCGTAGCCAGGAGTCACCTTCACCAGCTCGCCGGCAGCCTTTGCCCTCTACCTACGACTCCATTAGCCCCTCCGTCGGCCAACGTCACTACCACCGCCAACATCTTCGACCGTCAGAGCTCCTCAACCACCGGAGCGCTCCGCCACCGACTCCATCTTCGACACCAGCGGTCGGGCACGAGGCCCAAGGCCCCTACCACGTGCAACGTACGTGGGTTGGGGGAACAGCAGAGGAGAACCACCCCCCGCACATGAGCCCACGTGCCTGAGGTGGGCCAATTGCATACACCACCCCTGGACCCGCCTTATTCTGCAAGAAGCCTAGGGGTCACGTGTATCGCATGTGACCCGCTGGGTAATTTACAAAGTGCCCCACAGAAGTTCCCTATTTACGCAGAGGCCCCCGCCAACACAGGTCACGTGTGTGTCACGTGACCTGCTGGAAGTTTTGCAAACCCCCCCCCCTCAAACCTCTCGGTAATTGCAAACTTATCCTTTTGCATTATTTATATTTATTATAATTTGCATAAATACCCCTGTGTTCCCTAGTGATTTCAGACCTCTACATGACATTATTTTTATTATCCAAAAATATCATGATGTTCGTTACTTAATTCTCTACAGTTTTGCATATTGTGGACATTTTTGTGAGTAATGATTAATTAATAATTAATTGTTTTGTGGAAAATTGCATACTTTACTCATTTTGTGCTCTGAAATTTATAATTGATTAATCGTTGCTCTAAAAATTCCAAAAAAATCATAGATTGTAGAACTAATTGTGTTTAACATTGTGCCCAAAAAGAATTGCATTTGCATGCATGATTGCCTTGTAAAAATCATTTTGTATATTTCAATGTTTAATTTTTAATAGATATTAAATCTTGTATTTTCGAGGTTTTGGATTTTTCTGAGATTCATCACCTAGTGATAGACCTTGGATAATTTTATCCCTTGAAAATAATTAGGTTTAATATTTATTATAATTAAATATTGAAAATCATTTTGTTTGCATTTAAAAATTTATAAAAAAATTCATCTTGCATCCAAAAATTTCAAAAAAAAAAACTTACAGTGCATTTATTTTATCATATTTATCATCTTGTCCAAGTTTCATATTTTTCAAACATCGTTTGAGCATTATTTGCATTTTAGTCCCTAAAATAGGCTGAAATTGCATTTTGCACCCCTTATTGCATTAAAAATTACAAAAAAAAGATCGCCTCGAAAACCACGCACGAACTTTGATAGACATAATTCTAGGTTGTTCCTTTGCCTCCTTGTGTTCGACCTTGGGACTTGCCCAAGTAAAATAAACATAACACCGCATTGATTAAAATTGACAAAACTTTTGTGTGGTTATTTCTTGATTGATTCCGATTGCATGCCTACAATGAAACGACATATATTTTTAAGCGAGCGATAATACACGATCACATATTTTTAACAAGCATAATCGTGGACTCATCAGATGGCGCCGTTGCTAGGGAGGCAAACGGCTTAGTTTTTTATCTGAAATTTTTTGTTCGATTTTTCGCATTCGGGTAGTCTGATTCCCGAATTTTTCACTGTAAATTCCATTTTTTTCCTGCAATTATTTTATTTTCAACATTTATTTTCTTTTTTTGGTTTATTTTTGAGTCACTCGCTTACACCATCGCTCTTATTTTTCTTGCGAGGTACCCAGCGTACGTGGAGCGGTTTTTCAAGAACCGACGCATCTTCATCGACTTCCGAAAAAACTGTAAATAATTTAAGATCGAGTCAAGTCGTGAGAGAGCGTAAAGTCTAGGATTTTATTTTCTGCAATTTTAATTTTTGAAATTAATTATTCATTTATAGCAGTGTCCGTTTGGACTCTCGCACGTGTAAAAAGACCTTAAACTTTTTCTATGGTGTGTCGTGGCATGTTTCACTCTCCAGTGAGGGTGGGGCCCGACTTGAGTGGTTAGGATAGACATGCACGTACGGCTCTTAGAGCATTTTAATTTTTGATTGTGCTCGTAGGACCTAAGGCCACACTTCACTTTAATTGAGACGCACATAGATCGTTCAATTTAGCCAAATTCAACTCAATTCTTCCCCGCTAATAGAACTTTCTACTAGGTGCGGTTTTTCATCGGCTTGCATTCATTTAGAATAATCTTTCAATTCTTGTATTGCATCCCACAAGGAGATTGCGAGGATTCACTGTAGGTCTTCTAACTAAGCATACATCATTGTTTTCGCATTTATCGGCTTTTCCCAAATTTCTCTCTCTAGTTTTGTCACATAATTTTAAAGGTAATTGGGACTGGTCGGTAAACGTGTATTTGTGCTCATATAAAATTTCAGTGACCGCCTAATTAAAATTAGAACTGCTAAATATAGCTGATTTTAAATAACTCATAAAATCAAGAATTTTTACGGGAGAGCAACCCCGACCTTGGATTCTTTTATTTTTCTGAGTGAGAAAGAGACGACACTTAAGGCTAGAGCCCAAACCCAGATTTTCATATTGACTACTGATTCTACCAAATACGATTAGATACTTCTCAGTGAGGATCTAACGGGTAGCCGGTAAACGGTCTGGATTTCCTTAGTAGAGTGGTTGGTTTAGAGGATACTGCATAAGGCTCCGTCCTCAAGTAACGGGTAGTCGTTCTACGGTCCGTACTTACTCTCATACTGGCTGAAAGTAGGTGCAACTAGTTGTAAGAATTCAGACCAGTCATTAAGAAATTTCCGGCACCTAACATCTCGCTAAATTCTTTCCAAGATTGTCTTATCACCAGCTAAAATTGAAAAGATAATAGCCGAACTCTTACAGCTTCATTGTGTGTGTTGATGAACTTGGGGTTTGATTTGTGTTTGATTTTACGTGCGTGAACTGTTTTCAAAAATCAAAAGCCGCACACTTGTTCCATCACTCTCCTTTCTTGATTTGTCAACCAATAAACCTCATTTGAAAATCATGGAACTTTTGTCCAAGAACTCTCCGAATCCATATCATGAAAATCAATTCGTCTCGAACAGACCCAAACCGTAATTCATTTCAGCTCTTTCAAAAATGGCGAAACATTTATCCGAGAATCCATCAAAGCTATACTATGAAAACAAATTCGTATCGGTTAGACCCAAAACTTCAACACCTCCTCCAACTTCCATAAGAGACTCTCAACCACCAACACTCTCTACAAATCCGATATGCTTCATGAATGACAACCCTGTGTATTCGGATCATACAAACCAACAACCGACTGAGGTCTCCATTTCTCCATATATCACTCCACTCTATTCCGATCATACGATTCATCCTTCCTATTCGGTAAATATCAATCCATCATTCATGGGAGATTATAGCCACATGATCGAATTTCACAATTCTTCACATCTCCCATCTACCCTACCCTTGAACACAAGTGATCAACCGTCATCTTGGATTGACTATGACAACCCCATCTTCAGACATGAGACTCATACAGAGGATTGGAGTGACAACATAGAAACACATAACCCCTGTATGTTGACTCCACAATATCAAGATCCGACCAATCATGATCAAAGGATTGAACTCTACTCAGACAAACTCCACAGGCCTGGATCACATGAGCAGCCTCCTTCTATAATTTTTTAGAAGAAATTTTCAGAAAATAATGATCATATATTGGATATTTCAAGAGACTCTTCCTAGAACAAACAGGAAAATGGAAGAGGAAATTATTGAATCTCAAATACAAAAACACACCCCGACTGCTCCCATGATTGGTCATGAAAAGATTTTGGAGGATGATATTTCGAGGATACATAAGAAATTTGATTTAATGGAGGATAGATTCAAAAAGTTTGTTAACCGATTAATTTCACTATTAGATAGCTCGGATATAAAAATGGATGAGGAAAAGATTGGATCTCATGTTGATAATTTTGAGGAAATTCAGGAACCTAGGGACGATTATGACAGCAGCACTTCTGCATATTATTCCCCTAGAAATGACTATGCCTCTGACTCTTACTCTGAACAGCAAAGCCCCTCCTTATCTACAGAAGACACCACATCACCACACCACACAGAAAATACCAAAAAATTAGAATATTCAAAAACACCCAAAAAATCGAAAATCCAGAAAATTACATAAAAATTGAAACTGAAGAAGATCTGAAGAATTTGGATCCTGCTTTACGGGAAGCAATGGAAAAAAGATTGATGTTTGAACTTCCCTTTGTACAAGCCATTGAACACTTCCCCAACCTTAAAGGATTTGTAATGGATAAATTAATGATTAAAAAGTTGGGCAGGATAAGAACAAAGACTTAAAGACATATCTTGTCAATGGCCTCATCCTTGGTGTTGAGGAGAAAAACCAAGAGCCGCATAGTGAAGCAGTTGTCCAGATTTGACTACATAATCAAGGATACGATTTTCACCCATGCTCGAATTGAAGACGATTCACTGATCAATATCCTCCCGACCTCTATATTTCACGAATTCAAACTCAGACCGATCAGGAAGATACGAGAGATTGTTCAATTGGCTGACCGATCGATAAACGGCCGAGAGGAATCATTTCTATCATCGTGACTTTCCAAGGTGCTCCGCTCAAAGTGGAATTCACGATCATTATTATTGAGCATAAAGGAGAATTCACCCAATCTCCAATTATTCTCAAATAGCCATTCTTAGCATTGACCAAGGCAATTATTGAATGTGAGACTCGGGAAATCAATTTTACAGCATTGGAAACACTTCGATCTCACCCAGTCTTTGAGGAACCACGATTTTCTGAGGCAACCCATGAAGTCCTCGACAGCCGTAACCACCAAGCGGTAGAAGAGCCTTACCTCGTTGCTACATCTAAGATAGCGGTTGTTGATGAGACTATTGGTTTAAAGACTCTCCCATCTGCTCCATTCCCAGCTGCTCTCACCATGGGGAATCAAGTATATGAATCATATGATCCGGAGACTTTTGCATGGTCGTACCCTGGGTCGACCTATTGTGACTACCTTGATCACATCAACTCGACACAAGAATGCTCCGACATCAAATTAATTGAGAACGAACATGCAAAGACTCTCCCCAGTATTTCAGTTCCTGCGGATCTCAAAATTGAAGAATGTTTCTTATATGATCCTGAGACATATGCATGGTTGCACCCTAGGGCAACCTACTCTAAATACCTTGACCAAATCATCCCAAATCAAGAGTGCACCAGCATTAAGAATACTAAGAACAAACACGCAGGACGAACACTGACCAAGGAGAAGAATTCCATTGGTTATTCATCTGGAGAATCAAGTGGACCGACAACTTCACGAAACAAAAGGACTACTCCTTCATCGAAAAAGAAAGTCACCTTTGACCTTCCGGAAGAGGAATCAGCTGATGATCCCTCATCAGGTCCGAAAAAGGTAATCTACATGAGTGAAGTTTGTTCGGATGTTCTAAAATCATATCTTCGCAAGGATCCAAAATTCGACTCCCGTTGGACGACTCCCGCTCCTCACTATTATTCATCAAAAGTTGATGATCATGCCCTCTTCAAATACACTGGAATTATCTCTTATGAGTTGACTAAGACTGGTGCTTCAGAGTATTCATACGAGGACAAACCGCTTGATCTCAAAAAGGAACGAATTCTAAGAAAACAACTGAAGAAACAAAAAGACAAGAATATCTGGAGTGTGTCCACTTTCAAATACTATTCCTCTGAGGATAATTCTGATGATGGTTACTTTTTATCTGACTCATACGCCTCATCTACTATCCATCATGATTTTTCTGAGGATAACATTGATAATAGTCGGGAATCATATGCTTCATCTCCTTCTCGTCATTATGATCTCCCACCGCAGGCTCACAAAAAGATCAGCCGAAAATCGCATTAATCATCGGCTACTCACCCTCCCTCCTGACCACATCGGTCTCCTTGTACAGCTTCTTCCTCTACTTAGGCCAAGGCCTAAGTATAGGGGGGACCGATGCCAACTGTATATACCATTTCCCTCATCACACTTCTTCTCACGATCGCTCTATTTCCACCCTTCTCCTATACTTAGGCTGACCAAAGCCTAGATATAGGGGGAACCGATGCCCATTTGTATATACTCTCTTCATCCACATATCCCGACCACCTCATTTTTTCGCTCTTCTTCTATACTTAGATTGTTCACAGCCTAAGTATAGGGGGCATTCCGATCTATCTTTTTCTTTTTCTTTTTCACTCTCTTACGCTTAGCACGATCTATGTCTTCTTTACGCTTCTTGTGCTCTGAGGCACGACACTCGCTAAGTATAGGGGGGTCTATACATATACTTTGTATATATTTTACCCATATCTCGTACTTTCGCGTAAGTCTATATGTATTTACAGGGTGGGTAATTATTTTGAAGAAAAACAACAAAAACAAAAAAAAGAAAAAGAAAAAGAGTTTTGCTACTAACACTAACTGCGTCCAACCAAAAATTTTTGAAAAAAAATGGCTTCTTATTCATCTTTACATAAATTTTTGAAAAAATTCAAAAAAAAATCCCTTACATACAAATCAAAAAAATCACAAAAGGAAAAAATGTGTCTGTATTTTCACACACCTACACTTCATCCAGCATTATATTTATTTGCATCTGTGAAAAGTCTTTGGGTTCTGAACCGAGTTATGAGAAGAAACTGAAAGTGGTCTAGACTTGACCTTAATCCACCTAATTTTCAGAGGAACTCCACTGAGAAATAGGATTTTAGAAGCTTCAGATCTTTTGACTTAATTCTTTGAGTTTCACATGATAATGTACAGCGTTTGACTCTTAGTGTCTATCCTGGTCTCTTCATTCTGGGTACAACTCTGGAATAGGGAATTAATTTGTAATCTCGCATTATGCACTTAGCTCAACTCAGACAGGATGTTAGAAGACTGTATGAGTTTCTTTTCTTGTAGCGTAGAAATCTAAAGACCGGAGTACGGGTTGAAATAAAGCTTCGGAAAAGGGATGGACGGTTGGGCACAATTTTTTCTAAGACCCTGAAAAATGTATGGAAAAAAAGATTCTATATCCGCAGGGGCACAACAAGATCCAAGCAGAACCACCAAAAATTCCAAATACAAAGAAGCCATTACCAAATACATATCTGACCAAAAAGGTCCAAGCTTCAAGAAAACCTGCAGATCTTGGTGGAGACTCGGCTACACTGGCCAACTTCACAAGGAGAGGTGACTACACTGGCCACCCTCCAGTTCTTTTCTCCTTCTTCTACCTTCTCCCCCAATTCAATTGTGAACATAGCACGACAAACCTTAGAAGGAAATACATGACTCCCCGAGGACGAGTTACTACAGAGGAGGTTTGCATGGTAGTCTGGCATTCTGGATGGGAAGAGCTAAAACCTTTCACACACATGAGTCGATTGTTCAATGTTCATAGGGTATACTTTGGGAAGAGGATTGATCTAAGATGACTTCTGAGCTGAAACTGTGACAATGATGTGTAGAACTTGAAGGTTGTTGATTTTAAAATTCTAAGTCTCACCGAAGTTCCGCCAAACTAATAATCCAAAGGTCGAGTCTAGTTTCATTTTCACCTTCAGCTCATGGTCTTGGTATGAAACCCAATCTCATTTCACCTCATGGCATTTCTTTTTGATGCTCAGGGACGAGCATGGTTTAAGTATAGGGGGATGATGAATCTCAGATTCATCACTCTAAATCTCACTAATTAAGCTCAAATCCCTCAAAACCATCAGCATTTCTTCATTTATTTGACATAATTAGCATTCATGCATCTTTGATAAGAATTGCATTTTAGCACGCATTTCTGCACAAAATAAGAAGCCAAAAATCCTATCCAAAATTGACCTGTAAATAGCCTAACTTCCCTAATTTTTAACTAATTCATGCTAACTCTGAATGACACAAAACTACCTTCATTGTGTACATATCACAAACAAGAATAAATGAAAAATACAAAAAATCAATAACCCAAATAAGTGGACCAAAAATCCAAACCCTAGTTTCTGGATTTCTGGACTAAAACCCTCATATCTTCCTCATCCAATGTTTGTTTTAATCCTACTCACTTTTGAACTAACGTACACCCAATTACCTTCAAAACAAGACTAAGTTCAAGTGAATCGGAGCTCGTATGTGAAAGTTGGGTTTTGGGCCTCTTTTGTAGATTATGTATTTTAGCAGTTTTTGACCTATTATTTTATGTACATAATTAATTTATTTTATTTTATTGTTTTTCTTTGTTGTCTTTGATAAAAGTTTTATTAAAATTCGTAAAAATCCAAATCCAAACTGAGCTTGAAATCAAAGAAACAAATTGAGTCCAAGTCTTCACTAAATGTCTGTACAAAATTGGTCTTTTCCATCTTTTATTTTATTTCTTCTTTTTCTTAATTAATAAAAATCCAAAAAAATTAGATTAGTGTGTCTATATTTATCTTTGATTTTACCATATTTTTTCTGGATTTTTATCTAGTTTAAAAATGATAAAAAATATATAACCCAAAAATCAGGGTATTCTATGTACATGGGATACCCCAAAAATATCACTCTGTGCAAATGATAGATTTTGGTTTTGATGACGTCATGAAAGTTGTAGATCTCGTCGAGATGAGCAATTTTTTGAAGGAACTTTTTCGATCTGAGGTCGTTTACTATTTATTTTGGATTTTTTAAAGTATTTATTTTTCGAATTTTGTGGTGTTGACACGTGGCCGCTCCTGGAGCCGCCACGTGTCAGCCATTTTGAGGCTTTTATTCATTCATTTTTTTATAAAAAAAAAAACTTAAAGTCCCGCACGTGCGGGGCACGTGCCTCCCAGGCACGTGCTACGTGCGTGCTCCGCCTCCCCCCCCCCCCAAATGTTGCCACGCGTCATCACTGGGGTTGTCTGATCTCGGTCGATCGGACGGCCGGGGGCTTTTCTTCTCTGCCATCCCCTTACCCATTCTGGACGCCGCCCATCACCGCGATTTCACCATACCGCCTTCTCACAATTGATCACTAGCCTCCTCCCAATCAAACTCGTCGATTCCAATCCCGCGTATCTCCGATTTCCTCCCAATCAAACTCGTCAAAATCAATCCCAGATCTCGCCCCAATCTCCATCACCGATCGAATCAAATCACACCCCCCCTTCCATTTCTGGCAGCCTCTTCATCCTATAAAAGAACACCGCCGCCTCCATGTTTTGCCATCCGTCCATTCCACGAAGGGGGCGTCGGTGGTGACAGCCCGACGACCGCCTCCTCGGCGAGATCCGATGGGACCCCCCTCCGTTGCAGCTCGACCTCAAAGCGTGCCTTTGCTTCGATCTTCGTCAAGCCACCGTGTCTTCAACGTCAGCCACCTCCGCCTCTGCTTTACCGTCCCCTTGGCCGTGTGTCGGCCGGAGGACGGTCGACGCTTATCCACCGACAGCATCGAGAAGGGACTGTGATAGAGTCCCCCTTCCAACGTCACCGGCGAGATCCGAGGACACCCGCCCCTTGTCGCCCACGGCCAAGCCTCCCCTCGGGATTGTTGTTGTCAAGCTCCGCTCTTCATCGACTGTCGAGCCTATGACTTCAACGACTTCCACCTCCGACTTCATCGACTTCCTCTGCTCCGCCGCGTCGCCTTCTCCGACAACCAAACTCCACTGACGCTCAGGACCCATCTTCTCCAATTGGCTGGAGGACAGTCAACGCTTCTCAACCGGCCACTCTCTGTCCTCGCCACCTCCTGGCCGAAGCTAGGAGTCGCCTTCACCAGCTCACCGGCAACCTTTTCCCTCTACCTATGACTCCATTCGCCCCTCCGCCGGCCAACGTCACTACCACCGCCAACATCTTCGACTGCTAGAGCTCCTCGACCACCGGAGCGCTCAGCCACCGACTCCATCTTCGACGCCAGCGGCAGGGCACAAGGCCCGAGGCTTTCTCTACGTGTAACGCACGTGGGTTGGGGGAACAGTAAAGGAGAACCACCCCCCCCCCCCCCGCACGTGAGCCCACGTACCTGAGGTGGGCCAATTGCATACACCAACCCCAGATCCACCTTATTCCACCAGAAGCCCAGGGGTCATGTGTATCACACGTGACCCGCTGGGTAATTTACAAAGTGCACCCCAAAAGTTCCCTATTTGCGCAGAGGCCCCTGCCGACACAAGTCACGTGTGTGTCACGTGACCTGCTAGAAGTTTTGTCGAACCCCCCCCTCCCCCAACCTCTCAGTAATTGCAGATTTATCCTTTTGCATTATTTATATTTATTATAATTTGCTAAATACCCATGTGTTCCCCAATGATTTCAGACCTCTACATGACATTATTTTTATTATCCAAAAATAGCATGATGTTCGTTACTTAATTCTCTACAGTTTTGCATATTGTGGACATTTTGTGAGTAATGATTAATTAATAATTAATTGTTTTGTGGAAAATTGCATAATTTGCCCATTTTGTGCTCTGAAATTTATAATTGATTAACCATTGCTCTAAAAATTCCCGAAAAATCTGTAGAATTAATTGTGTTTAACATTGTGCCCAAAAAGAATTGCATTTGCATGCATGGTTTTCCTTGTAAAAATTATTTTGCATATTTCAATATTTTATTTTTAATAGATATTGAATCTTGTATTTCGAGGTTTTGGATTTTTTTGAGATCCATCACCTAGTGATAGATCATGGATAATTTTATCCCTTGAAAATAATTAGGTTTAATATTTATTATAATTAAATATTGAAAATCATTTTGTTTGCATTTAAAAATTCATAAAAAAATTCATCTTGCATCCAAAATTTTCAAAAAAAATTACAATGCATTCATTTCATCATATTTATCATCTTGACCAAGTTTCATATTTTTCGGACATTATTTGAGCATTATTTACATTTAGTCTATAAAATAGGCCAAAATTGCATTTTGCACCCCTTATTGCATTAGAAATTACAAAAAAAAGATCGCCTCGAAAACTGCGCACGAACTTTGATAGACGTAATTCTAGGTTGTTCCTTTGCCTCCTTACGTTCGACCTTGGGACTTGCTGATGAATCTGCGATTCGTCATCTTTATTCATTTATTTTAGCTTAAAATCCCTTATAAAACACCTGCATATCACGCTAATTCCATATTCTTACTAACTTGCATCTGTGTAAATATTGTACATTTCTGACTAATTTTAACCTAAAATAAATAAATAAAGAAAGAAAGGAAAAATAAAGAAAAGAAAATAAAAAAATAAATAAAGAAAAGAAAATAAAAAAAGGAAGACTGTGTACAGGCTGACCCGAACCCCGAGAGAAGGTCAAGACGTGACCTGATCGACCAGGAATAAAGTAGGGGGAGATAGGGTCCTCAACCAGATTATCCAAAAAAAATGTGTTTCTCACTTATTTTGTGTATATCTGTATAAAACTGACACTAATTTATTTGTACCTTAATCGACTTCAAATCAAATAACATTCAAAATCAAAGTTATAAATTAAAATGTGTTCTAATTATTAAAATTGATTGCACAATTAAATCTTGTACAGAATAAAAGTAGCCACACTTGGAAAAAAAGCCACTAAGCACTAATTGAAAGACCAATTCCGGCTCCATATGAGCTCAAATCGAATCAATCTCAGTTCCATTGAACTCGAAATTAAATTATCTTCAAAATGGCTGTATTTTCATAATTTTTGGAGTTACGGATGAAAAGTCGATTTTCTAGGGTGGTTTGTGCAATTTTCCCATGTATTTTGTGTATATTATATTTGTATATATTGTAAATTAATCCCACTAATTTTTTTTAATAAAAATAAAAACTAAAAAAATAATAAATTTTTAAAATACAAAAAAGGGCTAATTCATCATTTAACCTTGTATATCATGTCACATATGTATATAGTATATGTATATAGTTGCTATTTTTAATTAACCTTCATAAAAAAAAATAAAAAAATAACATTTTTTAATTCCAAGAAATAAAGTGACGAAAATTCAAAAAAAATAGATAATTTTGTATTTAGTTTTATCTCTCTTTTATTTTCTTTTTCAAATTTCATCTCCCTCCCACCAAAAAAATCAAAAATTCATTTTAATTTTCATCTCCATTATCTCTTCAAAAAAAATTTCAAATTTCATCTCATCTATTTATATGGCTCCTTCTCCCTCATTCCAACTGGATCAATCTTTGGTGAGAGGAGCCTGATCTCCGAGAGAAAATTTCGTCGAGAAAAGGTGTCGAGCCTCCAAGCCGTCCGGTGACAGCGAGTCGGCCTTGTCGAGGCGATCACGATTCATTTTCCACTCCTAAGGTGAGATCCGTATTTTTCTTTGCATTTTTTTTATCTTAGTTTAATCGTTTTTTTTATCTTGTCGCATTTTTTATCATCATTTTGTTCTTCTAGATCATAAAAAAAATTCATCACGATTTTCGATCCGCCACCGCTCGAATTTTCCATCTCATTTCCTTGATCTCCACGCGTTCTTTTCTACCGTTCACGATCTCTCAACTCCGGCCGCGTTCGGTGGTCGGAGAATCGGATTCATTTCCTCATCGTTCGCCGAATCCCCATCCACATTCCTATGTGTAAATAAATAAAAAAAATTTCGTTTTTTAGTTGCTCTCTAACATTTGTTTTGCAGGGATAACATAAAAAAAACTTCTTCCTTTCTTTTCTTATTTTCGGATTTTAAAAAAAATAAAAAAAAAGTTTTTCGTTTATTTATTTCGGTATTTTCGGATTTACAAAAAAAAATATAAAAAAGGTTTTCTGTTCATTTCTTTAATCCCTGTTTACGTCATAACTAATAAAACAAAAAAAACAAAAAAAACAAAAAAAATCGCTACAGCAGCGGGGTTGTCAACCCCCGCCGCCCTCCAAGCCCGTCGGCCGACCCCCCCGCTCCTCATCTTCTCCAGCGAGCCACCGCGCCGCCCAGGACCCGCAGCCCCTCCTCCCTCCGCCAGCAGCGCGGCGGCGCAAATCAGATCGGCACCAACCACCGCCTCCGCCCGATTCCAGCCGGTCAGACCGACCCCCGACGGCCTTCACCTTCACCACCGCACGCGCGCGGCGAAGCGTCCAGCCGCGAGGCGGCGCCGTCCTCTCGCCAGCGCGCGAATCTCGGCGTCCTCCGTAGCGCCGCCCTCCGCGACACACCACCTCCCGTAGCCGCTGCGCGTGGCTCGGCCGCGCGCCGCCCCGCTCCACGCGCGCGCGCGGCACTCTCCCCAACCGCGCCAGCGCGGCCAACCGCCCTTTGACGCCGAAGCCGCCACTCATCTCCCGGCCGTGGCCAGCGGCGCAGCGCCGCCCGCGCCGCTCCACCATCGCCTGTCTCCTCCTATCGCCGCCCACAGCCTCTGACGCCGCGCGGGTGCGCCGCTCTCCCAGCTGCCAACGGCAGCCATCGAAGACGCCGCAGAGCCCCGCTCCGCCTGCTCCGTAGCGCCGCCGCGTGAGGCGTACTTCTCCATCGTGACCCCTTTTGCCTTGCAGAAAAAGAAACGAAAGCCCTCTAGGGCTTTCCTTGGGGTTTTGATAAAAAAAAAGAAGAAAAAGGGAAATTTGCAGATCCGCCCTCAGAAGTTTTCGAAATTGCAACAACGTCCCTGTCAGCCTCAGTCACATGCCCTGCACATGATAAACTGGTAAAATTGCGCATTCTTTCCTGTGGTTTATTTTTGTTATTTATTTTAGACAAAAACTCTGAACAATTACATTTCTGTCCAACACATTTGCAGTATTTACATTTTCGTCCCTGGATTGCAGAACATTGAATGTGCATGATTTTTTATTGGAATAAAGACTATTTGTGATCCAAAAATTTTGAAAAAATTGTGCTATACTCTTAATGTGATTCTTTTATTAGCATCAATTTTTCATTGCATTTTGACTCCATTTGGTATTATTAAAAAATCAAAAACAGTGTCTTTTTCATTGTTTGAAATCCGAAAATTCTACAAAAATTACTAAAAATATTTCAAAACCTTTAAAACACAAAAACATTCTCTCTGAATTTTTTTAGCATTCTTGATAAATTAAAAAAAATTACAAAAAGAGTCGTGGTGTGTATTTAATCAATTTCGTGCATTGATCTCATTTATTTTGAAAATTAAAAAAAAAATCACAAAAACCAAGGATAGTTGTCCTTTGAGATTTCTGTTTTCTTTTAATTAGTTTCTGATTAATTGAATAACCCTCGGCAATTGTAGCCTCCCTGAGTTCGACCCTGTCCGCTATACAGGTTAATAAGTAGCAAAAATTTTAAAAAAAATAATCTTTTGTTGACACGGGTTTTTGGGGATAAAAGCAACGACCTTTTTGCCACCATTAACTTTCCAACCCGGCAATAAATTCCTTGCTCAATAAAATTTTGCCGTTGCCGGGATAAAAAGAAAAATCAAAAGTCCCTAGAAAAATCCGTCCAACAAAATGGCGCCGTTGCCGGGGGTTATTCAATTAAGTGTTTGTACAACTTTGTGATTATCACCTAACTCTAAAACAGACAAGATTAAGAGACCGAACCTTCACGGTCTTCACATTGAGTTGAGTTGGTGAACTGAGGGTTTGTATTGTGTTTGATTGCTTGTGTGCTTGCTAGATCCTTCTGTGCATTTGCGCCTTCTTCTCCATATCTTTTGGCTTGACCCTCGTGCTCTCTCATCTTTTGTTTCGAAGATGGCCGACTGGAGTTATTTTAATCCGATCTTCGAAGATACCTCGTACTCTCCAGACGATCCACCTTCCTATTTCCAGGAGGATCTTCCTCCTGAAGTTTGTGCATATCCGCCTAACCCATTATTTCAGGAAAAGGAGGACTTTGATTTTCACCCACCCTCATTCAGCCCACCCGGTCCTGAGATTTTGGAGTCACCTTTCATGATTTCCACACTTGAGACACTAAACCAGATGGTGGAGCATATGAATTCGAGGATTAACAATCTCTTTAACATAAATACGAGCCAGAACGCTGCTCCATTTTTTGAGGATATCGATTCACTTAAGGATAATCATGAGAGCTTGAAATCATCCAAAATACAAAAAAATGAGAAAATTTTGAAAATACAAAAAGATTCTGGGAGACACATTATTGATTCAATTTGTGAGGAGAGGATCCAAATGTCCAACCAATTGCCCACACAATCATCCACCACATGTCCCAATCTTGACCCCGAGGATTCCATTATACAGACTGCTCTTGGAAATCCTCGTGTAAATGCTGATTCCGACCTCCTCCCTTGTATGGATGAGGTCCAAAAATTCAAAAAAATGTTGACTGAACCCGAAGTGGTAGCCACCCTTCAAGAGATCATTAAAACTCCACTTCAACAGGCCATGACAGATTTATCTACTCCTCAACACAAGAAAAGAAAGCGAAGGAGAAGATCTGAGCGTCACATCTTGACCATGGCCACTGCCTACGCCATCTCTCACCGTCCATATTTTAAGAAAGGGAACACTGCCACACCTCTTGTGAGTTGCTCCATATCTGACTATTCTTGTGATAACGCTCTCCTTGACGGCGGTTCATCAATTAATGTAATACCCTTCTCTATGGTACAGTCTCTTCATCTTGGGCCTCTTAAGAAAACCAGGATGATAGTTCAATTTGCTGATGGATCTATCAAGAGGCCGAAGGGTATTCTAGAAAATGCTGTCATTTCTATGCAGGGCCTGAATTTTACTTCGGATTTTATTGTAATGCCCATGGAGACCTCCACCCCTGTGGAGCACCCTCCAATCATCCTGGGACGGCCTTTCCTCGCCTCTGCGGGAGCCGTTATTGACTATGGTTCAGGAGAGATTCGCTTCCGTTCTGATGTAGGGAGCGATGTGTTGATCACTACACCCATCACTGCCCAGAAACCTGCATCTCATGAGAAACCGCCCGTGTTAGCCAACACCAAGGAAATTGACATCGATGATAATATCAGAGATTCTTGTTATATGTTGGATGATAATGAAACCCAAGAATTCCTCTTGAAGGAGGAAGACTCGGAAAGCATAGACCTTGGAGTTCCCCCTTCTGGAATGTGGAGATGCATTGATGACATTCGCGGGATTTACACGATAGACACCCTAGAGCGGAAGGCAGATTCTGATACTAGACAGGACGGACAGGATTTGACTACTTCCACTGATGAGTCCGTTCCTATTCACCTTGATTCAGATGAGACCGATCAGGCCAAATTTGATTTGATTGCTTTTATAAAAGAATTTGGGCCTTTTGATAAAGATGATGATCCAATAGAGGCTCGCCAGGCTGGAAATGATCCTACCTTTTCGGATAATGAATTCGAGCCATTTTACTTTGATGTTTGCGAGACTTCTCAGGCTAGACATGACCATACTACTTCCAATAATCAGTTTAGGCCTGCACAATCTGAAACCGCTGAGGATATATTCTTGGTCGATTCTACTCAGTTCATATCTAACGATGATCCAAATATCGACCTACACCTTGTCAAATCCATACCTCAGCAGTCCAGCAAGAAGGTTCGCTTTCGACCTTCTTGACCTTTGTACATCCACTCCTCTTGTATATCCTTTCGTTTTACTCTGTCTTCTCCCGTTTTATCATTCACCTCTTTTCCGTGTGTGTATATAGCCTATACTTAGGATGTGCCTTATCCTAAGTATAGGGGGGGTGAATGATTTGTGTTGCTCATTTTCGTCCTGTTCATCACTCTTGTTGTTGCCTATACTTAGGGATACTCTACCCTAAGTATAGGGGGGGTGATGTTGTTCATATCATGTCTTTTTATTTTTTTGAGTCTGTACATTCTCGTCATCGGTTTTCCCCTTTTGTACACTCTACTATACTTAGGATTACTTGATCCTAAGTATAGGGGGGGATCACCATCTTCTCTTCTTTTTGTCTTTTCTTTTCACTTTTCTATACTTAGCACGAGTTATGTCTTCCTTTTTCGCTCTCTGATCACTATGAGGACATAGTTCGAGCTAAGTATAGGGGGTGTCGTATATATTGTATATATACTTTAGACATAACTCGTACTTTTAAATACGTTTATTTGGGGGGTTATGTGTGTATAAAAGCCACGTGCGTAAAAAAAAACAAACAAAAACAAAATAAAAAACAAAATAAAAAAAATAAATAAATATCAAAACAAAAAAATTGTATATACTTGTATATTTTACTAACTCTTTACAAAAAAAACAAAAACAACAACAACAACAAAAACAAAAAAAAATGCAAAACCAAAAATCTATAAAAATTACAAATTTCAAAAAAAAAACTTCCTTTCACATTTGCATCTTTCCTTCAAAAAAAAACTTTCTTTCACATTTGCATTTTTCCTTCAAAAAAAAGCCATAAAAAGTTCAAAACTAGAAAATTGTTTAAAAAAATGTGTTCTTTTCACATGTGCATCATTCCTTTTTCAAAAAAAAACCATTGCATTGTTCATATGTTGCATTTGCATGTGCATTTTTCAGGATAGTATTGACATTTAAACTATGTCTGGAATAAAATTGAAGAATGGAGCTTAGATGGACCTTAATCCACCTAATTCTTAGAGGAACTTCACCGAGAAATAGGATTTTAGAAGCTTCAGGTCTTTGACTTAATTCTTTGAGTTCCACATGACAATGTGCAGCGTTTGACTCTTAGTGTCTAACCTGGTCTCTTCATTCTGGGTATAACTCTGGAATAGGGAATCAATTTGTACTCTCGCACTATGCACTTAGCTCAACTCAGATGGGATGTTGGAAGACTGTGTGATTTTCTTTTCTGGTAGCGTGGAAATCTAAAGACCGGAGTACGGGTTGAAATAAAGCTTCGGAAAAGGGATGGACGGCTGGGCACAATTTTTTCTAAGACCCCAAAAAATGTACGGAAACAAAAGATTCTATATCCGTAGGGGCAAACAAGATCCAAGCAGAACCACCAAAAATACAAATACAAAGAAGCCACTACCAAATAAATATCTGACCAAAAAGGTCCAAGCTTCAAGAAACCTGCAGATCTTGGTGGAGACCCAGCTACACTGGCCATCTCCACAAGGAGAGGTGACTACACTGGCCACCCTCCAATTCTTTTCTCTTTCTTCTAACTTCTCCCCCTATTCGATTGTGAACACAGCGCGACAGACCTTAGAAGGAAATACCTGACTCCCCGAGGACGAGTTATTGGAGAGGAGATTTGCATGGTAGTCCTGCATTCTGGATGGGAAGAGCTAAAACCTTTCACACACATGAGTCGATTGTTCAATGTTCATAGGGTGTGCTTTAGGAAGAGGATTGATCTAAGATGACTTCTGAGCCGAAACTGTGACAATGATGTGTAGAACTTGAAGGCTGTTGATTTTAAAATTCTAAATCTCACAGAAGTTCCGACACACAAATAATCCAAAGGTCCGACAGAGCTCCAAACTACAATTTTATGAAGATAAGTTTAATACTCAATGTTGTCCTACTTTCTTTATTTTCCCTTTCTTTTTCTTTTTCTTTTTCTTTGCACTTATTCTTTCAAATAAGTGTTTGCTAAGGGACTAGCAAAGGTAAAGCATAGGGGGATGATGAATCTGCGATTCGTCATCTTTATTCATTTATTTTAGCTTAAAATCCCTTATAAAACACCTGCATATCACGCTAATTCCATATTCTTACTAACTTGCATCTGTGTAAATATTGTACATTTCTGACTAATTTTAACCTAAAATAAATAAATAAAGAAAGAAAGGAAAAATAAAGAAAAGAAAATAAAAAAATAAATAAAGAAAAGAAAATAAAAAAAGGAAGACTGTGTACAGGCTGACCCGAACCCCGAGAGAAGGTCAAGACGTGACCTGATCGACCAGGAATAAAGTAGGGGGAGATAGGGTCCTCAACCAGATTATCCAAAAAAAATGTGTTTCTCACTTATTTTGTGTATATCTGTATAAAACTGACACTAATTTATTTGTACCTTAATCGACTTCAAATCAAATAACATTCAAAATCAAAGTTATAAATTAAATTGTGTTCTAATTATTAAAATTGATTGCACAATTAAATCTTGTACAGAATAAAAGTAGCCACACTTGGAAAAAAAGCCACTAAGCACTAATTGAAAGACCAATTCCGGCTCCATATGAGCTCAAATCGAATCAATCGCAGTTCCATTGAACTCGAAATTAAATTATCTTCAAAATGGCTGTATTTTCATAATTTTTGGAGTTACGGATGAAAAGTCGATTTTCTAGGGTGGTTTGTGCAATTTTCCCATGTATTTTGTGTATATTATATTTGTATATATTGTAAATTAATCCCACTAATTTTTTTTAATAAAAATAAAAACTAAAAAAATAATAAATTTTTAAAATACAAAAAAGGGCTAATTCATCATTTAACCTTGTATATCATGTCACATATGTATATAGTATATGTATATAGTTGCTATTTTTAATTAACCTTCATAAAAAAATAAAAAAATAACATTTTTTAATTCCAAGAAATAAAGTGACGAAAATTCAAAAAAAATAGATAATTTTGTATTTAGTTTTATCTCTCTTTTATTTTCTTTTTCAAATTTCATCTCCCTCCCACCAAAAAAATCAAAAATTCATTTTAATTTTCATCTCCATTATCTCTTCAAAAAAAATTTCAAATTTCATCTCATCTATTTATATGGCTCCTTCTCCCTCATTCCAACTGGATCAATCTTTGGTGAGAGGAGCCTGATCTCCGAGAGAAAATTTCGTCGAGAAAAGGTGTCGAGCCTCCAAGCCGTCCGGTGACAGCGAGTCGGCCTTGTCGAGGCGATCACGATTCATTTTCCACTCCTAAGGTGAGATCCGTATTTTTCTTTGCATTTTTTATCTTAGTTTAATCGTTTTTTTTATCTTGTCGCATTTTTTATCATCATTTTGTTCTTCTAGATCATAAAAAAAATTCGTCACGATTTTCGATCCGCCACCGCTCGAATTTTCCATCTCATTTCCTTGATCTCCACGCGTTCTTTTCTACCGTTCACGATCTCTCAACTCCGGCTGCGTTCGGTGGTCGGAGAATCGGATTCATTTCCTCATCGTTCGCCGAATCCCCATCCACATTCCTATGTGTAAATAAATAAAAAAAAATTCGTTTTTTAGTTGCTCTCTAACATTTGTTTTGCAGGGATAACATAAAAAAAACTTCTTCCTTTCTTTTCTTATTTTCGGATTTTAAAAAAAAATAAAAAAAAAGTTTTTCGTTTATTTATTTCGGTATTTTCGGATTTACAAAAAAAAAATATAAAAAAGGTTTTCTGTTCATTTCTTTAATCCCTGTTTACGTCATAACTAATAAAACAAAAAAAACAAAAAAAAACAAAAAAAATCGCTACAGCAGCGGGGTTGTCAACCCCCGCCGCCCTCCAAGCCCGTCGGTCGACCCCCCCCCGCTCCTCATCTTCTCCAGCGAGCCACCGCGCCGCCCAGGACCCGCAGCCCCTCCTCCCTCCGCCAGCAGCGCGGCGGCGCAAATCAGATCGGCACCAACCACCGCCTCCGCCCGATTCCAGCCGGTCAGACCGACCCCCGACGGCCTTCACCTTCACCACCGCACGCGCGCGGCGAAGCGTCCAGCCGCGAGGCGACGCCGTCCTCTCGCCAGCGCGCGAATCTCGGCGTCCTCCGTAGCGCCGCCCTCCGCGACACACCACCTCCCGTAGCCGCTGCGCGTGGCTCGGCCGCGCGCCGCCCCGCTCCACGCGCGCGCGCGGCACTCTCCCCAACCGCGCCAGCGCGGCCAACCGCCCTTTGACGCCGAAGCCGCCACTCATCTCCCGGCCGTGGCCAGCGGCGCAGCGCCGCCCGCGCCGCTCCGCCATCGCCTGTCTCCTCCTATCGCCGCCCACAGCCTCTGACGCCGCGCGGGTGCGCCGCTCTCCCAGCTGCCAACGGCAGCCATCGAAGACGCCGCAGAGCCCCGCTCCGCCTGCTCCGTAGCGCCGCCGCGTGAGGCGTACTTCTCCATCGTGACCCCTTTTGCCTTGCAGAAAAAGAAACGAAAGCCCTCTAGGGCTTTCCTTGGGGTTTTGATAAAAAAAGAAGAAGAAAAAGGGAAATTTGCAGATCCGCCCTCAGAAGTTTTCGAAATTGCAACAACGTCCCTGTCAGCCTCAGTCACATGCCCTGCACATGATAAACTGGTAAAATTGCGCATTCTTTCCTGTGGTTTATTTTTGTTATTTATTTTAGACAAAAACTCTGAACAATTACATTTCTGTCCAACACATTTGCAGTATTTACATTTTCGTCCCTGGATTGCAGAACATTGAATGTGCATGATTTTTTATTGGAATAAAGACTATTTGTGATCCAAAAATTTTGAAAAAATTGTGCTATACTCTTAATGTGATTCTTTTATTAGCATCAATTTTTCATTGCATTTTGACTCCATTTGGTATTATTAAAAAATCAAAAACAGTGTCTTTTTCATTGTTTGAAATCCGAAAATTCTACAAAAATTACTAAAAATATTTCAAAACCTTTAAAACACAAAAACATTCTCTCTGAATTTTTTTAGCATTCTTGATAAATTAAAAAAAATTACAAAAAGAGTCGTGGTGTGTATTTAATCAATTTCGTGCATTGATCTCATTTATTTTGAAAATAAAAAAAAATCACAAAAACCAAGGATAGTTGTCCTTTGAGATTTCTGTTTTCTTTTAATTAGTTTCTGATTAATTGAATAACCCTCGGCAATTGTAGCCTCCCTGAGTTCGACCCTGTCCGCTATACCGGTTAATAAGTAGCAAAAATTTTAAAAAAAATAATCTTTTGTTGACACGGGTTTTTGGGGATAAAAGCAACGACCTTTTTGCCACCATTAACTTTCCAACCCGGCAATAAATTCCTTGCTCAATAAAATTTTGCCGTTGCCGGGATAAAAAGAAAAATCAAAAGTCCCTAGAAAAATCCGTCCAACACTTGCCCAAGTAAAATAAACATAAAACCGCATTGATTAAAATTGAAAAAACTTTTGTGTCGTTATTTCTTGATCGATTCCGATTGCACGCCTATAACGAAACGACATATATTTTAAGTGAACGAT
This sequence comes from Ottelia alismoides, assembly GCA_037367405.1. NCBI lineage: Eukaryota > Viridiplantae > Streptophyta > Magnoliopsida > Alismatales > Hydrocharitaceae > Ottelia > Ottelia alismoides. Next base: position 190,218 of record JAZKJV010003391.1, on the reverse strand, counting down.
AATACACGATCACATATTTCTAACAAGCGCAATCTCGAACACGTCAGAGTGGAAGGACCGTGGTTGTACCTGACCTGGCTAGGGATATGGAGAGGACATCTAAAGCTCATCCTGAGGAGACTTCAGAGGACAATGAGACGAGGCATCAATAGTGGCATCTTCATTATGAGGTGAGACACTAGTGAGAAGAAAGAGGAAGAGTACAAGAGATACTCTATACCACGAGGAAGATTCAGAGTCTACAGAGGACCATGCACCTTCGGTTGAGGAAAATGCACATTCAGCATGCATTCCCCAATCTTTAGTAGATCATTGTAATAGTGATTCCAAATTATTTATAAAAAAATCATATGTGAAGAACTATGTATTGAAGAATATAATCGTGTTTATGTTTATGACTCAGATTCTTCACATTCATCTAATGCTTGTTCAATCCCTTTTCCACATGATCTTACTGCTGGAAAGCGCAGTATTAAGAAGATTTAGAAAGATGATCCTGAGATGGCATGTTTTTGTAAAGATAATATTTTGATGAAAGTGTCTTTTGATGAGTATATGGCTATTCATCCTGCTTTTCAAAAGTATATGAAGCTTCGTTGTATACCTTGCAGGGTTAGCAAGAAGAAACCGAACAGATATGTAAAGAGACATGTTTTGTTGGTTATCAATACCTTTTGTATCAAGAATCTATAGCTACCAAGGAAGAAGATAGATTTAGGAGCACATTATGTAGTGAGTCATATTGATGACATCGTGTTTACACGCATTCTCTTAAATAATGGTTCCTCGATCAAATTACTCCCTTCTACTTTTTTATGACAAACTAGAGTTAGGTCCACTTCGCAGATATAAAGCATTACTCCAGTTTGCTGATAAGTCCATGAAGAAGGCAAAGGGAGAAGTCAAGAATGTTATCATAACGATTGAGGGACATGATTATGGAGTGAACTTCAAAGTCCTTGATATGGATATCCCCAATCAGTGGAGAGATTCACATATCATCCTTACTGCTAGAGCTTCTTTTGATTATCAGAGGAGGAGGATCAAGTTCCTTCTCCTGGTGGAAAAGTGGAGCTACATATGAAGCAGATAAAATGGTAACGACCTAACTCAGAGTCAAGTACAGATTTCTCTTCGTCTTCAGAGGCAGATTGCAGATTCGTTAACAGAGTTAGGGTATGGGAATAGAACCCAACAGGACTGAGCGAGACTCTCTCATCTGGAGAGGACAGTGTACGAGATATAGTTTGCAAGGAGTTGCCAGGTTTCTTAGGTTATGGATCATTTATCTATTCTTTTGATGACTTGTATTTATTAGTTCCTACCTCTAAGGAACATTCAAATGAATTAGACTTAGAGTCGGATGCAGCTTTGGTCGAACTATCGCATATCTTTGATGATCTGACTCCTTCTTCAGTATAGTTAGTGGCCAGCACTGCTAAGTTAGTGCCACCATGTAGCAAGGAACTAGATTTAGCATCAATTCAGCCAGATTTGATTGGTAAAAAATCTTTACCAGAATTAAAGCCATTAACTCCTACACTGAAGTATTCTTTTCTTGCGAGACCTAAGAATAGATTTACCGCCATCTTTACTTCTAGGTTGACTGTAGAATAGAAGTCTAGGTTGCTTGAAGTGTTAGATAAGAACTATAAGGAAATAAGTTGGACAGTGTCAGATCTCATGGGTATAAACCTCGTACTATGTTCACACCACGTTTATGTTGAGGATAATGCTAGACCTTCTTGTGAATTTCAGAGGAGACTTAATCTAAATCTTCAGGAAGTAGTAAAGAAAGAGATTGAGAAGTGATGTTGAGCATGATTTATTTACCCAATCTCTGACTCCAAGTAAGTGGCCGATGGCTAAGATTTTCCACGCGAGCCTAAAACTATCCTTACAAAATGCGAAGATAAGTTGTCGCTAAGGCGACCCGCAAGGGAATCCCTAGACCAATCAACAAGTCACCATGATATAATAATAAGCAATGATCAGCCAAAAATGTGAGGCATAATTTATTATACTTTATAAATAGAAATGTATAGCATGTAAGCATGTAGAGGTCAAACCACGGAGAGCAAACGAGGAAGCCTATGATTATTGCTCATCAATGTGTATTATGTACATATTTGTCTTCAAATATTTTCATGTAGGTTTTTGGTTTTTGATTTTTTAAATTAGTATTAAATGTAGTTAATTTAATAATGATAAGATATATTTATTAATATCTATATAGATATAAAAATATATATATGTATCTATGTATGTATACATATAGGTATAGATATACACATAAGGTATATATATTTATAAAAATCTATATATACATATTTCTGTTTTTAATTTTGCTAATTTTTAATTTCTTTTAAATTTTTGAAAATAAAATAAAAATATATTGATATAAAATATATTAGTGCATAATATAAGTATATAGATTATATATATTTATAGACATATAGATAGTATATGGAATATATCTATAAATAGTCCAAAACTACAAGGAAACTAATTTTAGTTTTTTTATATTTTTCACATGTTTTTTTATTTTTCTGGAGATTTTGCATATTTTTATGTATTTTTAAATCAAAAACATCCCAAAAAATAGATTAACTAAATAATTAGAATAGATTTGAAGATTAAAAATAGCAAATAAAATCCAAATCCCTCCAAATCAATTTTGATAGATTAGATAATAATATAAAGAAAATTCCTAAACAAAAATAAATATTTTTGGAGTTTTTACGAATTTTATATCTTTTTACTGTATTTTGGATCTTTTTAATTTTTATCATTTTCCCTTTCTATTTTTAGGGATTTTTGGTCTGGAGTTAATATGGGGTATAATAAATAATATACAATTTTTTTATAAATTTTCAAGGTATTTTAATATTTTTTGGCATTTTTAAGGCTATATAGGGACAAATAATCATTGTTTGAATTCTAATAATTACATAAAGGCCAAGAAATGAAAAATAAAAATCAAAGCATAGAAATATATCACTGGCATTAACATGCATTTTTTTCAAAATTAAATACAAATAGTAGCTACTTTTAGCAAAAATAAATATGAAATAACATTTAATACTCTTACAAGGACCTATTTGCAATTACAAAATATTTCCATCATTTTTGACCCTTATACAAAATCTAAGGGCATTCATGAAATTCTCCTCAAAATAAACAAATTAAAAACGCCCCTGAAAGGCCTTTCTATAAATATACATTAGTCTGGGGTCCCATGTACATTTTTCCAAAAATATAACACGGAATGTGCAACTTTGTATATTAAAATAAAAATACAAAAATGGGAGGGTATGCCTGCAAGTTACCCAACTCACGTGGTGAGTCACATGAGCTGAGCTGGCATGGATACGAGGACAAATACATGAAAGTTCAGGGGGTTGTATGCAATTTTTACACATCGATTTACATTCTAAACATGAATTTAAATACTAAAATAATAAAATTAAAAACAACAGGGTATTGACGAAATGTACCCCCAAAGGCATGTTGATGGATGGTGCGATGCGCATCACTTTTCCACATGGACGACCGAGATCTGATGATAATGTTTCACATTGGACGGGTAAGATTAGATCCCACCTAATGATCTGACGGTTCTGCGCTGCTCCATCCAATGGTGGTTGCTCCACCTGGCGTTTCAATCTTGATCGGACGGCTATGGAGAGGCCTAGAAGAACAGGCAAGAAGGTCTTCACTTCTGAGCTTCTATTTGATGTTGACCTCGACTCAGACCATTTCCAGGATGCGTTCCACACCTCCGGCTATGCGCTTGAAGCTCTAAAGCTCGGTGTGGGAGCTCTGGGGGTCTCGAGGAATCCGGTACACTTGGGAGTCTTCTTAGAATGTGTTGGATCTAGATGAGCCTCATTTGGTCAGGGACCTGCAGGATTAGATAAAGGGGACTCGGGTGAAGGTCCCCGATCTTTTATTGGTGAAGTTCGAAGGGGAATGAAGCGGGCAGAGGAGTTGCGGTGAATGGCGGAGAAGCAGTCCCGGTCCTTTTATTCATAGTGAATCAGAGGTGATCGAATGCGTGAAATGAAACAATATGTGATGGGAAGATGATGAGGGTGAGGGTGATTAGGAACGGGTTGGTTCATAACAAAATAGGGTTGGTCGGAGCTCTAGAGCTCCAACGAGGAGTTAACTAAAATCTAAGCTAAAACACTACTCGAAACACTACATAAAATGCATAAAATGAAACTAGTACTAAATCTAAACTAGGAATGATAAAACAACGCAGCACATACCTTGTTATCTTACCAGGGAGCAAAGGTTGTCGGAGAGCCATCGTGGACCGCCTCCTCGCCTCCTCGCACCACCTAGACCCTTGGGGTTTCCCTCTCTGTCGCCGAGAGCACACTTACTCACAAAACCAGGGGTGTAAGGGGTTGAAGAAGAATCAAGGAATGAAGTAGTGCACTTGGGTTTTATCTATAGACCGAGGTTTTGTTGATCTTTGATCAGGATTTATTCATGGCTCAAGGCAGGTCATACAAATCTAACGAATAGGCGAGGATGGTGATCGTGATGTGAACAAGATCAATGAAGGACTCGAGGAGAATGGAGGCACAGGTCGGCATGGAAAATTCAAAGAAGTGAGGGTCTTGAGGCTTTGACAGACGTCAGGGGCGGGGGAAGGACAGTGACTTGAGTCAACATTCCTCGCCTCTTGATTGGTCCACGTAGGACACTACAGGACAAAAGAGCAAGCTTTATTCGAAAATAATTAATTGAAATAGTAAACAATTTTATAATTTTTTGTTATAAAACAAAAAAATGTTTATTATTTTATATAATATTTTAATATGATTTTTATTTATTTTTATTGGCTTATTTATTACAAGTTAATTTTTTAGGGTATATTTATAGGTATATTCATCTATGTTTTGTATATTTTATTTTTATTTTGTATTTTTGGTTTTATTATTTTTTTATCAATTTATATATTTATAACTTATTTTTATATACATAAATATATTTTATTGTATTTTTCTGATATCATATGTACACTTAGGTATATATTATATAGGTATATATTATATAGGTATATATTATATAGGTATTTCATCTATGTATTTCTATAGGTTATTTATTTTGGTGTTTTTTATGGTTTTATGATAGTCTAGATATGTATATATACTATAAATAATGTTTACAAAATTATAAAAATATGAAATTGTAAAAATAATAATGAATAAATAAAATGAATATTTTATTCAGGTATATTGTACAATAAGGGTCCAAAACCAAACTTTTGCACCATAACTCCAAATTAAATGAAACCACCTTCATTAATAGCTAATGAAAAGTTATATATAATTAAAGGTGATTTTTATGCATTTTGAGTTTTTTATTGAGGAGATATGGGTATGGGAAGTTTGGGTTTTGCCTTTTTATTCTAAGTATAAAATGTACATTGTAAGTTATTTTGATGCAAACTCAATTTTGTATTTTTCTATACATTTTATCTACAATTTTTATTTACAAATTTTATTGATTTGAGATATAAATAATAAAGAATAAAATGGGTCCCAAAAATGCTATATTGATGAATGAATAAATGGAACTTTAATGTATCTTTGGCCCTTATCTCTCCCTACTTTATTCATTATCGACCAAATTAATTCTTGATTTGCTCTCGGGGTTCAAGGTCATAAAATACCTTTGGCATTTTATTTCTTTTTCTTTCTTTCTTTATTATTTTATTTTGTCTTTAAGCAATGTAATTTCTACAATAATTATACAATAAATAATGAATACTAATTTGTATAAAATAATGATATTTACATGCATTTAGCTAGGGTTTAAAGGCCAAAATGAAAGAATAAAGGTGATGAAATGGGGAGTCATCACCCCGCTATACTTGCCTTTGCTAGTCCCTAGCAAACATTATGCAATGAGTGCAGAAATAAAAATGAAGAAAAGAAAAAAGAAATAACTTGGAATAATTGTCGACTTTTAAATTAATCTTTAATAAAGTCAAACTTTGGAGCTCAGAGAAGGCCCTTGGATTAATGGTGTGTTCAGAACCACACAAAAGTAAGGAAGTGTGTCATAATAGCCCTTAGATTCCATACTTCTATTATCTAGTCTAATTCACAGCCAGGTCAGAACCATCCTCTCAGTCGCATACTCTTGCTTCCTTGAAATGATAGAACCATGTGTGTCAATTTGTTCAGCTCTTCCCAGACAAAACCGTTGAACCATCAAGGCATCTGCTCTTCTGGTAGCTCATCCTCATGGAGACAGATATTCCCTTCTAAGGCCAGGTGCTCCTAGTCTTTACAACTGAATGGAGGAGAAGTTAGAAGAATGGGAAAAGAAGTGGGAATGGTCCAGTGTGGTCTGCATTCCCTTATGAAGTCGGACAGTGTAACCAATTCTTCACCAAGAAGCAGGCTTTTTCCGAAGCTCAAAATTTTGTGGAATTTTTGGTATAGGCTTCTTTGGGTGTTTTCTTTGACTTTGTACAGCTTCTGCATTCTTGTTTATGCCCTGGTGGATATAGCATATTTTTGTTCCACTCATTGTTTGGGTGTTTGAAAAAGTTGCGTCGATAGATCATTCCTCATCCGAAGCATTGTCTCAATCCATCTCCAGTCTTTAGATATCATTGTTACCAAAAGAAGTTGGTTAGAGTACCGGTGTCGGCAGTCCCAAAGAATGGTTCTTGAGCCACCCTTCACGATGGCCTTGCATCGTCCTCGCTTAGACTCCAAAATTTTTCAGCGATCCATCTGAGTTGAGCTAAGTGCTAGGTGCAAGGTTTCCAGTCAAGTCACTGTCTCAAGAGTCGTATGGATGGTATGAATGGTTCTATTTAAGCATTTTGAATTGACTCATGAACATAGTCTTATGGAACCTAAAGAATTAAGTTAAGGTGACCTGAAATATCTCCACTTCCAGTCCTCAATGGGTTCCACTGAAATTAAGTGGATTAAGGTCTATTCCAAGCTCCAACCTTTGGACTGTATTTGGACTTGTTCAATAGTCTAGAATATTCCGAAAAATGCGAATGTTGTGCACAATGCAAGAAAAATAATTTTGTGATGCAGTTTTCTAGTTTTGAACTTTTTATGGATTTTTGAAAAAGTTTTGCAAGTTTTTATGCAATTTTTTAAAAAGATTTTGCACATGTTTTTTAATTTTTGGATTTTTCACATTTTTAGGGATTTTTCAAAATAAAGGTTTTTAGAATAAAAAAGGAATGTGTGTAGATATTTACACAGGCGTGCGCCTTTTTATTTACAGGGGTTGGGTTATAGGAATTTGCAGGATTGTATATACAAGGTTTGTAATAATCTTTATTTGTTCGCGTTATGTCCATAGTTCTCAAAATAATTTGAAAAGATTTTTGCAAACATTTTGGAAACTTATTTTTGTAAACTAATTTGACAAATAATTTTTACAAACATTTTACAAATATTGAAAATCATTTTGCAAAGATTTTTCAACACTATGTATAGATTTTTAAACTATTTTTGCAACTATTCTCCAGACATTTACAAATAGATTTTAAAAAAAAATATTTCAAATAAAGAAAAGAAATTTTTACAAATAAAATATATTTACAAAGGTTGAAAACATTTTACAAAACATTTTCCAAACAATCATAAGAATTTTCAAAAGAATTTTCCAATCCATTTTTCAAACATTTTTTGCAAAACTATTTTACTTGATTTATTAATCGGTATATACAAAGAATTTTAATGAATTTTATATAGGTATGTTCTTTACACTTAATTAATTGTATTTTAGCCATACTTGCTGAAAATATGCAAGTACGATTTATAATTAAAGTATAGACAAAGTGTATACGACCCCCCATACTTAGTTTGAGCTATGTCCTCATAGATCGAAGAGAAAAGAAAAGAAAGAACTCATACTTAGTATAGAGAATCCTATACTACAACGATTAAAGAGTAAATAAAGAATGAATGCGAAGTCGACCATCCCCCCATACTTAGGACCAAATAATCCTAAGTATAGAAGACCATATTTACATGCATGGAGGGTCGAGGGTGGGAATAAACAACATCAACGATTTGTCTTGTCTCCCCTGTACTTAGGGTAAAATATCCCTAAGTATAGATAGGAGTATCAACAAAAGAGGAGACAGATGATGGGACAAAGAATGAACATATGAGGTCGCTCATTCCCCCTATACTTAGGATGGAGCATATCATAAGTATAGAAGCAATGAGTGAGGAAAACAAATTAGAAGATAGGAAATACAACATAAAAGAAGAAAAGAAGAAAACTCAAGGAAGAGTTTTTTAGGAACATTATCTGAATCTTTCGATGTTTTTGAGGTTGTGGATGCTTCTTCCTTGCATATCGCTTGGACTGAATCGACGACGGCCAAGAAAGTATCATGTTCAAGGTACGGCTTTAGTAACTGACCATTAATGATGAATGGTTGTGTGTCAGGCAATAGATATGATATCATAATGCTTCCATTGTCATGCACTTCTTAAACTCTGAATGTCCCTAACCATTTACTCTTTAATTTGCCTGGAAATATCTTCAACTTTGCGTTAAATAGCCACACTTTTTATCCAGTCTCGAAGGTCTTTCGTCTGATGTGTCGGTCATGCCATAATTTATGCTTCTCCTTGTACATCAAGACGTTATCATACGCATAGTCTCGGAATTCCAAGAGCTTGTTCAGATTCTATTTTCTCTTCTGACCACCTTTTCGTGAGTCTAAATTGCAGATGTTGATTCCCACAATGATTAGTGGATAAGTTCCACGGGCAGATGGCATGGATTTCCATACATAATACGACATGGAGACATGCTCAACGTAGACTTGTAAGCAGTTCTGTATTCCCAAAGGACGAAGTCCAAGATTTGGGACCGATTCTTTCTGTCCAGCTTCACAAGCTTATGCATGATCGTCTTGATTTCTCTGTTTGATAATTCTGACATGCCATTGGTCCGGGGATGGTAAGGAAACGCGACTCAGTGCTCGATGTCGTACTCCTTCGTTAATTTCTTGACCCCTCTATTAATGAAGTGATTACCCCTATCTGATATCAGTACTTTCAGAATCTCGAGCTGTGATAAGATGTTCTCTCTCAAAGACCGACACACTGTACGGTTGTTTGTGGCTCGAATGAGGATAGCTTCAATCCAATGACTCACATAGTCAACGACAAGAAGGATGTGCTCATATCACTGATTGTTTGGAAAGGATCCCATGAAATAAGATTCCCCAAGCATCAAATACATCTATAATATGAATGAACTTTAGGGGCATGGAATCCTTAGCTGTAAGGGTGCCTCCCAACCTCTGATAGTCAGTGCAGTGCTTCACAAATGTTGCAGCATCCTTAAATAATGTCGACCACCATAGGCCACACTGCAGTACTTTTGTTGTCATTTTATCTCCAGAGTGGTGTCCACTAGATTCGAACGAATGATAATGCTCGAGGACACTATGATGCTTCTCTTGAGGAATACACTGGCACCGAATGCAATATGCTCCTTCCCTGAATAGAAGTGGGTCTTCCCATTGGTAGAAATGGATGGTGGACAAGAATTTGTCCTTTTTAATTTTTTTTCCAACCTTGTGGGACTACACTGGAGACAAGGTAGTTTATAATGTCGGCATACCAAGGGAGTGAGTCCACGTCCAGATCGACTCGTCAGAAAGGGTGTATGTGATGGGTGCACTGCTCAGTAGAAATTCTTGTTGTTCAATTCTGGAGAGGTATTTTGTTACCACATTCTAAACCCCAGGCTTGTCTCTGATTTCCAAGTCGAACTCCTAGAGGAGAAGGATCCATCTGATCAGTCTAGGCTTGACATTCTTCTTTTGCTGTAAGTATCGGATAGCAGAGTGGTTAGTGTATATGGTGACTTTAGATCCAAGAAGATAGAATCTGAACTTATCAAGGGTGAGTACCATAGACAGCAATTCTTTCTCTGTGACAGTGTAATTTCTCTGAGCTTCATCTAGCGTTTTGTTGACATAGTGAATGACATAGGGTGCCTTGCCTTTTCTTTGTCCTAGGACAACTAAAACTGCAAAGTATGACGCATCCGTCTGGTGGTTGTAGGATGGGATCTTGAGTGCTTAGTTCCTTCAGCTAATTAAATGAAAGGAAAACCTGCTAATCAACATTAAACTCAGTCTCCTTGCACAGAAATTCAGTAAGAGGTCGGGCAATGCAGTTGAAGTCTCTTGTGAATCTCCTGTAGAAACCCACATTCCCCAGGAATGACCTCACATGTCTGACATTCTGAGGTGGCTCAAGATTGTTGATAGCATCCACCTTTGCTAGGTTGACTTCCATGCCACATTTGGAAACGACGTGACCCAGCATAATTCCTTCTATGACTATGAAGTGGTTCTTTTCCTGAGATAGCATGAGATTGACTTCATAGAATTTCTGAAGTACTCTATCCAGGTGCTCAAGGCAGACATCGAAACTGTCACCATAGACTAAGAAGTCATCCAATAAACACCTCAAGAAAATTACCAACCATCTCGGCAAAAACTGCAAGCGTGCATCTTTGGAATGTATTAGGGGCATTGCACGGACCAAAGGGAATTCTCTTGAAGGCGTAGGTGCCGAAAAAGAAAGTGAAAGTAGTTTTCTCTTGGTCCTCTAGGGCGACTGCCACTTGGTTCTACCCAGAGTACCCATCCAGAAAGCATAAGGACTCCTTCCCAGCTAATCTCTCCAGAACTTAATTGATGAATGGCAAGGGAAAGTGGTCCTTCTTGGTTGCTACGTTGAGGCGGCGGTAGTCAACACATACCCGCCAGGATGTTGGTATCCGAGTAGAAATCTCCTCTCTTCTATCATTGGTAACCACGATGAGCCCGAATTTATTCAAAACTACATGCAGAGGGCTCACCCATTTTGTATCAAAGATGGGATAAATGAATCCTGTGTCACCCCACCTCGTGATTTCTTGCATGACGACGTCCCGCAAATTTGGGTTCAGCCTTCTTTGAAACTCTCAAGACATCTTGGCATCTTCTTATAAATAGATATGATGTGAACACAGGGCGGGATTTATCCCACGGAGATTTGAGACATGCCAACCAAGTACCTTGTGGTTTTTCTCTAGAACCTCGAGAAGTCGAGATTCTTAATCTGGGGTCAGCATGTTGTTGATGATGACCGGATACATCTTCTCTGCACCTACAAGGAAGGCATACTTAAGGCCTGTCGAAAGTGGCTTTAATTCAGGCTCTGATATGGCTTGCTTATTGATCACTTCAGCAACTGCACTAGTAGGTGGATGATATGCCATGACTTTAGAGGTACTGCTCATCTCAGTGGCTTGTTGTTCAACTGACAATGTGCCAAACAGATCTGCAACGAATTCATCATGTTCGAACTTGCATGAATCTTCTGAATCAAACAGATGCATCAGCCAATTGGATTCTATCTACCGGGTGACATCGGAGCTTGAGTCGATTGCGCCTTCCCGATCCTCCTCATGAGAGCGGATGTCCAGTATCCATGTGTCATTCAAAGACAGTTCTGTATCTCTTGTTTCTGCAATGAAGTCACAATCTGCTTTAAGCAGTGCTACATGACATTCATCAGATACGACTTTTGGCTCATTGACCATGTCTACGATAACTCTGTGATGGCTCAAGTTGAATGTGATCTTCCCATGCCCATAGTCAACCACGCCCTTTGAAGTACGCAAGAATGGTCATCCAAGGATAATTGGGATCTGAAGTAATGGTGAAGAAGAGTCCATATCAAGGACTATCAAATCAACAGGAAATTGCATGTCCTGCACCTTTACGATAATGTTTTCCAACAGACCTCAGGGTCGCTTGATGGATCGAAAAGCGAACTGAAGGATCATGTGTGTCTGCTTGAGTGGACCCAATCTGAATTCTTGTAGTAATGATGAATGCAAGAGGTTGATGGAAGAGCCGCTATCAAGCAAGGTTCGTTCGAAGACTTGGTCAAAAATCACATCTGATCAAAGGTGCTCCTTTGTCTTGCTTCTTCTGAGGGAGATTGCTGATGGCCACAACCGTGACCATGGTAAGGGTGTGCATCTCAACTAGCTGGTGTCTATTGTTGTGGTTCAACTAAAGCTTGTTTGTACATACTTCCTTCAAGCCCTTCTTCACGGCGGGCATGTATTCCATGGCTTGCATTAATGGTAATTCAACAGTCAAATTTTTCAAAATATCCACAACACATGGATCATATAATGCACTTTTTCTCTTTGCATTTTTTTTGGATTTTTGTATTGCATCAGGAAAGGAATATCTACATAACTGAAATCAAAAGCAATGCTCTTATTTACAACAGAATTCTTGTCCATAATATTTTGTACAATTGGATTGTAAAAAGGCCTATGTTCTTAAGATGATGGTGTTGTTGCTAGTGGACACACAAAAAGTACGGTCTTTGCTTCGTCAGCTGGCTCTGGATCGACTGGTGGTGCTGGCTCCTCCATGTCTTATGCGGCTTCACTTCGATTGCGATCTTCTTCTTGGTCTTTTTGCTTTTTCTGATTTTTTTTCTTTTTCTTGATGGAGGAGGTGGTGGATGACAACTAGCATGGATCCTCCTTCTTCTTCTTACTCACCCGGACCTGAAGCCGGCATGGCTGATGCAGAAGATGACGATTTACATGGAAAAGCTTTATTCTTCCCTTTTATTACGGTAGACGGAGGCAAGGTCCTACCACTCCTGAGAGTAACAGCATTAGACAAAGCAAAATCACAACCATCTGACTCTACAGACACAGATAGGACATTACATTCTACATGCTCTTTCCTCTTGCAATTTATTGGGATTAGCTTCGACCTGAGTCGGGATAGGAGTTTTGGTGGTTGTTAGGTCATCTAACTTCCTTGTCATCTATGCTAGTCCCTCTACTAATTGGGCCAAGCAATTAAGGCTCGAGTTCACTGGAATCACCTCGGGAGGTTCACCATACGGACCATGTTGTGTCTGCTGGTGGGGAGGCTGAGGCTGGGACTGTTGATAGTGTTGTTGAGGATGAGGAAGCTGGTACGTTTGGTACGGAGGAGGAGGAAATTCTTGTTGTGGTGCAACCACGTATGGGTGGTACTGTGGGTGCGGGCGATACTACGGCTGCGGGTACTGTTGCGACTATATCCAATATTGTGATACTATGGAGACTAGTGATGCTTATATTGAGGCTAAGGCTGGGAGGACTATGCAAAGCGACCACCTTGAGGTTGGTGGTAAGGTCGGTTGGTTGGTGGTTGGCCCTAGGGTTGTCCAGCAGGACGGGCTAGTTACGCATTGTTACTCCATACATCATTGACTTCATGTATCAGGGGTGGTGGTGGGAATGCTGGATCAGAAGATGTAGGTAGTCTGGCCAGTAGACCATCATCTGTTGATGTGGTGGGGCCTACTCAGATGCCTGCATGTAGTACATGTGTTGGATTGTCGGCTGGTGTTAACTCGGCTGAGGCTATCATGGTGGTGATGGTTCATCCTTCTTCTCAGCATGAGTCTCTAACAATGGTGTCGTTGACTGACATGAACTGATGGTGCTCATCATCATCTCCAACTGCTTGGCGATTTGATCCAGCTTATTCAAGTTATGCATCCTCTGTTCGATCACAACGAGCTTCTTTGGATCATGTGACTACTTTTCAATGATGTCAACCTTAGGGAGATGGCCCCCAATGATGCTAAGGTTGGAACTCTCATCTCTCTCTACCTCATGGGATGCTACCATGTGGAATGGCATGTGGAGGACCTGAGGCAATCTCTAATAAGCACGTGATGAAAATAGGGCGGCCTCTCCCTCGATCATTTCTTCAAAGATATACCATACCACATCTTCATCTTTGTTAAAGTTGGGTCCCCCACAGGCAGCATCAACTAATCTTTGGCTCTCTACATTTAGGCCCCCTGAAGAAGAATTGGACCAAACTGGTCTTCGGTATCTCGTGTGGGGGCATTTCTCTTGCAACTCAGTATATCGCTCCCACGCTTCATGAATTGACTCGTGAATAGCCTGAGTGAAGTTGTTGATCCTGGCTCGCATCTGGTTGAGCCGACCGAGAGGGTATTACTTGTGAAGGAATGCAGATTTAAGTTCCTACCAGGTCGCCACAATCTTTCCCAAATGATTGACCCAATACCAGGCATTGTCTTGTAAATTGAAGGGCAACGCAATCATCTTGACTATACCTATTAGAATGTTAGGGTAGTGGGTGGTTCTGCAGATGCGAGAGAACTGTTGCAAGTGAATGTAGGGCTCCTCATTAGTATTCCCATGAAATGAGGGTAGGAGAACAAGGAACTGGGGCTTTAGCTCGAAGTAAGCATGGACCAGAGGGATGTGAATCCACTCGGTCATCTGGCTGTCTTCAGGATTATATTTCTCCTTTAGCGTCGGTTTTGGATTCCCATTCCTTGGTTCCTCCTCTTCCTAATCTGGATCATCATGGGGTCTTTCTCCACCTCCTCCTCCTGTTGGTTTGTTCCTCGTGTCGTTCATTATATCTTAGAAGGTAGTCTGTACGAGGGCTTGTTCTGTCAATTGTTGCTGGATGGATTGGATGGAAGCCAGCAACTGAGCATTCACTTGATTCTGATCTGGCACTTGCCCCTACTATGATTGGGGTGGCTACTGCCCTTTTCCCTTTCCCTGAGGAGCCATTTTTAGGTCTGAAACTGAGGAGATGAACTCTACATTGAGATCCAAGACCGAGACTGGCTTCTATCTGCAATGCAAGAGAATCCCAATCAGACCACTTGAAATTGAATACCAGTTGTCGTGAGGAATCTGAGATTAGGATCAATCCTAGATAGTCGTGAATGGAGAAAAAGATGCAGACTGAAATCAACCTTCATTCGCAACAGGCAGTAGTTGGACAAGAGTGGTCCCAGTTTATGAGAAGATAAGGGAAAGAAAACGAGGAATCTGGAGATCAATTTGCAAGGTCTGAATCGGGTTCTCGGGAATTGCCTCGAATTATTGATGATGTCGAGTCCATGGAATCGATGTGGGTGTCGACGGAGTCCCGACTAAACCATCCATGGATCAACATCGTGAAGAAAGAGAAGATCAATGCAGAAAGAAGATACATTGGTAAGAATAAAAAGGAGTGTAAAATAATAGAAAGGCTCGAAATGAGCAGGGGGTCAAAGAGAAGACACATATGACAAAATACGCAAGTGCACGAGACTTGATCTTTGAACCTTAATCTAGATCCATTAAAACACAATACAAATTTGAGTTCACCAACTCAACACAATGTGAAGCCGTAAAGGGTCAGCTATTTTTATCTTTTCATTTTTAGAGTTGTTATTTCAGGCATATCTTGTAACAAGTCCTTAGCACGCTAACCCTATAAGAGTGAGAGTACTGCTGGAAAAGTATCACGTACTTGTCCTCTTCCTTTTTAACATGTAGTCTGCACATTTTGAGGTCCTTGTAACCCTTCTTGGATCCCTACTCAGTCAAAGAAATAGAGGGAGGAAGCCGATAGGCGAAACCACTACTTCAGACCTCGCTCGCAACAGAATCACCTGTGAGCGTGCAATTATCTACTCGGATGCAAACCGATGAGACAGATATACCCATGAGGGTGTGGCCTAAGCTCAGTACTTCGAACTAAGTCAATGTTCCATACAAGGCGGAAACACCATCGATGACAGGGCCCTACTCGATCATGTACGATAGAAGCGTCAATACTTCGAAAATCCAGGCAATACACAAGGTAGTGACAGACTGAGTTTTGGGCTCTAATCCTTAGTGGATCGTGCCTCGCACATGGGAGGAGTTTTGGTCACCTCCTAAGGTACCTGAAAACAATGAGGGCTTTATGAACCCAAGGCAATGAAGTCCGTTATAGATTTTAAGGTCGAAGTTTATTTAATAGACCCCTTGTTTTATATTTTTGGTTTTCACTTGTTTGGATATTTTGCATAGAAGCGCCTAACGATTTTGTATATTCATTTTTAAGTCCTAAGTGCTCAAAATCTGAGGAAGTTAACAAAAAAGTCGTGCAAGTCGATTCGATGATGGAAAATCTCATCATTGAATCGAATGATGCATGCAAAGTTAGAGGACTTGCAGTTCTTCCTAACTCTCTCCATGTAGTATGAAAAATAGAATTTTTAAACATATCTATATGGCAGTGTGCAATCGATAAAATTTCCCTAAACAGTAGTAGCTAAAAGTCATAAAGAACCACAGGTTAATTATTCAAAAATGAGACCAAATGTCTGATCTTCGATGCCACTAGGCTCCTGCCACAACGGGTCCTGCAAGCGTTGTATGCGACCTCTCTCGGTGTACGGTCTTAAGTCCAAATAATTAGCAATTATTAATTTGACTAGATCCAAAAGTAAGAGACTATAGGTACATAATTCTTATTAGGTTTGGACTAATTACCAATGCGAGCAACCTAAAGTCTAGGGGATTCATGCACATAAAACAAGTAAAAAGAAAGGCAGAAAACTTCAAAACATCGAGATTTAAATGAAACAAGGCGATAAAAATGTGAGGAAAACCACGATGAGGCCCCCAATGAACAATCACCCGGACACTGGACCTCGTAGAGAAGAGTATTGTCCAAGTCCATAATTATTAAAATTAATAATGAATAAATGAATAATTCTCTCTCTCACTAAAAAAAGAAAAATATAAGCTAAAAATCTAGACTAATTGTTCTCCTTGCTATGCTTGTTATCTCTCTAATTGGTCATGTGAAGAAGACCAATCTCCACCTTGCTTAGTTGCATCGCCCTCCTAAGAGGTCATCCTTGCATGGCGGGCCCTCGCAACAAACACAACAAAAGAGGTGTATTAGCACAAGTAATCAAATAATGTATTTAAAAAAATGTGAAATGAGGTATTTACAAGTAAGAGATAGAAGAATAAACGAGTCAATAAATATGTACAAAGAAATGAATAAGTTAATAAATAAAAGATATATAATTACAAATAGAATACACTGCGTTGCTCCTCGGCAACAACACCATTTGATGGCTAAGATTATCCACGTGAGCCTAAAAGTATCCTCACAGATTGCGAAGATAAGTTGACGCTAAGGCGACCCGCAAGGGAATCCCTAGACCGATCAACAAGTATCCACGATATAATAATAAGCAATGATCAACCAAAAATGTAAGGAACAATTTATTATACTCTACAAACAGAAATGTATAGCATGTAAGCATATAGAGGTTGAACCACAAAGAGCAAACGAGGATGCCTATGATTATTGCTAATCAATGTGTATTATGTACATATTTGTCTTCAAATCTTTTTATGTGGATTTTTTGTTTTTTATTTTTTTTAAAATTAGTATTAAATGTAGGTAATTTAATAATAATAATAAGATATGTTAGATTAATATCTATATAGATATAAATATATGTATATATGTATACATATAGGTATATATACACAGAAGCATATCTATATATATATATATATTGATTTTGCTAATTTTTAATTTATTTTAAATTATTGAAAATAAAATAAAAGTTTATTGATATAAAATATATTAGTACATAATATAAGTATATAGATAATATATATAGACATATAGATAGTATATGGTATATATATCTATAAATAGTCCAAAAATACATGGAAAATTTTTTTTAGTTTTTTTATATTCGTGATTTTTCTGGAATTTTTGCATATTTTTAGATATTTTTAAAATCAAAAAATTCCAAAATAGGGATTAAATAAATAGGCAGAATACATTCGAAGACTAAAAATAGCAAATAAAGTCCAAAATTCTCTAAATCAATTTTGATAGATAGATAATAATATAAAGAAAACTTAGAAATAAAAATAAATATTTTTGGAGTTTTTGGGAATTTTATCTTTTTTACTGTATTTTGGAATTTTTAATTTTTATCATTTTTTCTATTTTTAGAGATTTTTGGTCTCGAGTTAATATAGAGCATAATAGATAATATATATTGTAATTTTTCAAGGTATTTTAATATTTTTTGGTATTTTAAGTATAAACAGGGATAAAATAATCATTGTTTGAATTTTAATAATTACTTAAAGGCTAAGAAATGCAAATAAAAACTAGATCATAGAAATGTGTCATCCGAGGCACTTAAGGGCATTTTTGCAAAATTAAATACAAATAATAGCAGTTTTTAGCAAAAATAAATAAGAAATAACATTTAATATTCTAGCAGGGACCTATTTGCCATTAAAAGAAATATTTCCTTCATTTTCAAACCCTATTACAAAATCCAGAGACATTTATGTAATTTTCCGTAAAATAAATAATTAAAAATGCCCTGGAAGGGACTTTCTATAAATATACATTATTTCGAGGTCCCACATACAATTTTTCCAAAACTATAACACTGAACGTGCAACTCTGTGTATTAAAAATAAATAAATAAAAGCTGGAGGGTATGCTTGCAAATTACCCAACTTACGTGGCAAGCCACGTGAGCTGGCCTGACGTGGACACGAAGGCAAATACATGAAAGTTTGAGGGGTTGTATGCAATTTTTCACATTTATTTACACCCAGACATGAATTTAAATACTGAAATAACAACATTAAAAACAACAAGGGTATCGATGAAAATTACCCCTAAAGATGCGTTGATGGACGATGTGATGCCCGTCACTTATCCACGTGGATGGATGAGATCTGACAATGACAATACGCGTTGGATGGGTGGGATTAGATCCCACCTGATGATATGACGGTTATGTGTTTCTCCATCCAACAGTGCTGCTCCACCTGGCGTTTCGATCTTGATTGGACGGTTGTGGAGAGGCCTAGAAGAACAGTTGAGAAGGCATGCACTTTCGAGCTTCGAATCGATGTTGAGCTTGACTCCGACCATTTCCAAGGCCAATGATGGGCCGAATAGCTCCGTCTTGTCGTTCCACAACTTCGGGTATGCACTTGAAGCTCTAGAGCTCGAGGTGGGAGCTCTGGGGGTCTCGAGGAATCGGGCGCATCCGGGAGTCTTCCTGGAATCGAGTTGGCTCCAGATGAGACTTATTTAGCCGGGGACCTGCAAGGTTAGACAAAGAGGACTCGGGCGAAGGTCCCCCGATCTTTTATTGGTGAAGTTCAAAGGGGATATGAAGCGAGCAGAGGAGTTGCTGTGAATGTTGGAAAAGCGGCCCCGATCCTCTAATTCACAGTGAATCAAAGGTGCTCGAATGCATGAAATGAAAGAGCGTGCGATGGGGAAGATGATGAGGCGAGGGTGAGTCGGAATGGGATGGTCCACAGAGAAATAGAGGTGGCCGGAGCTCTAGAGCTCCGACGAGGGGTTAACTAAAATCAAAGTTAAAACACTACTCGAAACACTACACAAAATTCATAAAATGAAACTAACACTAAATCTAACCTAGGAATGATAAAATAGCATGGCTCATACCTGGTTATCACACCAGGGAGCAGAGGCAGCCAGAGAGCCACTATAGACCGCCTCCTCGCACCGCCTGGACCCTTGGGGGTACCCTCTCTGTCACTAGGAGCACACTCACACACAAAGCCAGGGGTGTAAGGGGTTGAAGAAGGATCAAGGAATGAAGAGATGAACTTGGGTTTTATTTATAAATCGAGGTTCGGTTGATATTTGATCAGGATTTATTCGTGGCTCAAGGCAGATCAAACGAATCTAACAAATGGGTGAGGATGGCGATCGTGATGTGAACAAGATCGATGAAGGACTCGAGGCGAATGGAGGCACAAGGCATCCTGAAAAAATCAAGGAAGTGAGGGTCTCAAGGTTATGATAGACATTAGAGGCGGGGAAAGGACAGTTGACTTGAGTCAACATTCCTCGTCTCCTGATTGGTCCATGCAAGACACTACATGACAAAAGAGCAAGCTTTACTCGAAAATATTAATTAAAAATAGTAAATGATTTTATTAATTTTTTGTTATAAAATAAAAATGTTTATTACTTTATGTAGTATTTAAATATGATTTTTATTTATTTTTATGGACTTTTTTATTACAAGTTAATTTTTAAGGTTATATTTATTAAGTGTATTCATCTATGTTTTGTATGTTTTATTTTTATTTTGTATTTTTATCAATTTATATATTTATAACTTATTTTTATATACATAAATCTATTTTTATTGTATTTTTCGGATATCATATGTACACTTAAATAAATATAGGTATATATTATATAGATATAGTATAGGTATTTCATCTATGTATTTATATAGGTTATTTTATTTTAGTGTTTTCTATATGGTTTTATTCTATTTTAGATATGTACATATACTATAAAAAATATTTACAAAATTATAAAAATATAAAATTGCATAATAATAATGAATGAATAAAATGAAAATTTTTTCAAGTATGTTGTACAATAAGGGTCCAAAATCTAACTTTTGCACCTTAACTCCAAATTAAATGAAATCACCTTCATTAAATAGATAATGAAAAGTTATATACAATTAAAGGTGATTTTGATGCATTTTGAGTTTTTATTTAGGAGATATGGGTCTGAAAAGTTTGGATTTTGCCTTTTTATTCTGAGTATAGAATGTACATTGTTTGTTATTTTGGTGCAAACTCAATTTTATATTTTTCTATACATTTTCATCTGCAACTTTTATTTCCAAAATTTATTGATTTGAGATATAAATAATAAAGAATAAAATGGGTCCCAAAAATGCTTTATTGATGAATGAAGAAATGGAATTTTTAATGTATCTTTAGCCATTATCTCCCCCTACTTTATTTCTTGTCGACCAAATCAATTCTTGACTTGCTCTCGGGGTTTAGGATCATAAATACGTTTGGAATTTTATTTCTTTTTCTTTTCTTTCTTTATTCTTTTATTTTATCTTTAAACAATGTAATTTCTACAATAATTATACAATAAATAACGAATTTTAGTTTGTACAAAATGATGATATTTACATGCATTTATGGTTTAAAGGTCAAAATTAAAGAATAAAGGTGATGAAATGGGGATTCATCAGCGGCCCCCTTAATGTTCTTCTAAAGAAGTTAGGAATTCTGATGATCACTAACGAGGAGGGAGTTGAGATTGCGACACGAGTACCCACGTCGTGGCGCATCTGTATCGATTAGAGATGTATAATGCCATGACCAAGAAATGTCACTTTCCCATACCTTTTATTGATCAGATTTTGGAGAGACTAGCGGGGAAAGATCTTATGTTTTCTTGACGGGTACTCCTGCTGCAATCAAGTAGCCATCGCCCCGAAGACCAGGAAAAGACCACTTTTGCTTGTCCTTTCGGTGCATATGCATACGCGCATGCCTTTTCGGTTATGTAATGCCTTAGGTACTTTTTAGTAGTGAATGATTGTTGTGTTGGCCGGAATAGTGGAGGATTTCCTAGAGGTCTTCATGGACGATTTCTTGGTCCATGGTAATTCATTTGATACATGTTTAGTGTACTTGGACCGAGTTCTTCAAAGGTGTAGGCAGGTGAATCTGGTACTCTCCTGGGAAAAGAGCCATTTTATGGTTAAGGAGGGTATTGTGTTGAGGTACGTCATCTCCAAAAAGGGAATGGAGGTTGACCCTACTGAATGTGATCAAGAAACTTTATCCACCAACCAACATCAAGTCAATGAGGTCATTTCTAGGGCATGTGGGATTTTATAGACGATCCATTCAAGATTTTTCTAAGACTTCGTGACCACTGACTGAGCTCTTAGGGAAAGACACTGAGTTCAGTTTAGATCACAAGTGTCTAGAGGCCTTTCAACTCCTTAAGAGAAAGATTTGTGACTCGTCGATTCTGTAGGTTCATGACTAGTCTCTTCCCTTTGAGATCATGACTGATGCATCGGATTTTGCTATAGGAGCCATATTGGAGCAGCAACTAGATCGGATCCCATTTGTGATTCAATATGCGAGCAAGGTTCTGGATTCAGTAAAGAAAATATATATAGTGACTGAAAAGGAAATGCTCATCGTAGTTTGGGCTTTAGAGAAGTTTAGGTCATACATTTTGGGATCTAAGGTGACAATTTATACATATCATTCAGCCATTAGGTATCTGATGGAAAAGAAGGACGCAAAGACACATCTTCTTAGGTGGATTTTATTACTCTAAGAGTTTGATTTGGAGATTAAAGGATAAACCTGGAAGAATGTAGTGGTTGATCATCTATCTAGACTTGAGTTAAAGGATTCCCCTGACTTAGATCCAATCAGAAAGACCTTCCCAAATGAGTCGGTTTGTGTTGTGGATCCATTCCCTCAGTATGCCAACATGGTGAATTATCTTGTCTCGAAGTAGGTTTCCCATGGTTGGACTAGGAGCAGAATTGACCGACTGAAGTCGGATTCAAGGCGATACCATTGGGAGAATCCTTCCTTTTCTTTGAGGGATCGGATTGTGTCTGAAGGATGTGTATTCCTCAGAAGGAATACCGGAGTGTCCTCATATATTGTCATTCACTTGAGGCTAAAGGACACCATTTAGGTAAAAGAACCGTTCACAAAGTACTTTTATGTGGACTCTTTTGCCTGACCTTGTTTAGAGATGCCAATGATTTTGTACGATCATGCCCTGTTTTCCAAAGGATGGGTGGACAATTTGTTATTGAGATGAGATGCCCATGAAACATGTGATATTCTGTGATTTTTTTATGCATGGGGAATAGATTTTATGGGTCCCTTTCACAATAGTCATGGATTTGAATACATCTTATTAGCGGTAGACTATCTTTCTAAGTGGGTAGAGGCTATCCCAACCCAAGCCATAGACTGTAGGACTATATGTAAGCTCATCAAGGATCATATCATTTCAAGGTTCGGGGTCCCAATGGATTTGATTTCTGATGTGAGTAGCCACTTTGTGAATAGAAAGATGAGATCTTTAGCTAAGGATTACAAGTTTGAGCATAGAGTTGCTAGTCCTTACCACCCACAGTCGAACGGCATGGCAAAAGTTTCAAATAGGGAAGTGAAGAGTATTCTCCAGAAGTTAGTTCATCCTAATAGGAAGAATTGGTCTCAGTTGTTGGACCAAGTTCTATGGGCCTACAAGATGACTTATAAGACCCCTCTTAGTACTTCACCTTTTAGGATGATCTATGTCAAGTCAAGCCATTTATCCGCTGAATTAATTCACAAGTCTAAGTGGACAATAAAGAAAATCAATTAGCGTTGTCACCTAGGTAAGCTTTGTAGAGACCTAAACCTTAATGAGTTAGTGGAGCTTCGTAATATAGCATATGAAAACATCATGATCTATAAGGATAAAGTTAAGAAGTGGCATGATTCGCATATTAGATACAAGAACTTTGTTCCAAGACAAAAGGTATGGTTGTTTAATGCTAAGTTATGAATTTTCTATGAGAAATTGAAATCCAAATGGATGGGTATGTACATAGTTAAGGAAGTGCATGGAAATGGCAATGTAGAGATTGCAGATCTTTCATATGGTGCACCTTTCTAATCCAAAGAATGGCTGACTCTTGTTGAGATATTAACTTCAAGCCAATAGAGTCCTTCGCAGATACTTCCGGTACAGTGTGAAGTTGCGGCTTGAAAATTCATATCAGTCAGATTCAACATCACACAGATTCTGAATCTTTCTAACTCTATTCTTTTAGGGTTTAGTTTCTCTTATTTGTAGATTCTTCTTCATACTTAGCCTATTTTCAGCCTAAGTATAGGGGGCATTTCATTCTATTCTTTGTTGACTTATTCTTCTCACTTTTCTATACATCTTACTTATTGATTCAGTTTTTTTACATTTTCTTTATATTTAACATGAGCTATTGATGAATCTCCATTTCATTATTTTTATTCTATCATTTTGGCCTTAAAAACCCTAGTAAATGCGTGTAAATAGGCTTAATTCATGCATTTTATCATTCATGCATCATTGTGTAAATACTATATAAAATACAGTTTTTAAAGCTAAAATTATAGAATAAAGAAAAGAAAGAAAAAGAGAAAATATTGCAAATATTTTATGACCCTAAACCCCGAGACCTAGGCATCTCGATGACTTGGTCGACAAGGAATAAAGTATGGGTAGATAAGGGCCAAAAACCAATAAAAATCCCTTTTATTTTAATTCATTTTCATTTATTTTTGGGACCTATTTTTAGTTCCATTTTTTATACCTCAAATAAAGAAACTTTGTACATGAAAGTTGTAGATAATTAAATATAGAAAATACAAAATTGATTTCACACAAAAATAATATACAGCGTACAAAATACAGCCTAAATAAGATTCCAAAATTCCAACTTCCCAGACCCATATCTCTCAAATGAAAACTCAAAACATATCAATATATAACTTTTAATAAGATATTTAATGAAGGTGGTTTCATAAATTTTGGAGTTACGGTTTGAAAGTTAGGTTTTGGACCTCTATTGTACACTCGTACTGATTAAAATATTTATTTTATTATTATTCATTATTTTTATAATTTTCTATTTTCATAATTATTTAAATATTATTTATAATATATGTGAAAATTAAAACAAGGATAAAAACATAAAGAAAACTTTAAACTAAAATACTTGTATAAAAGACATAGGTAAAATACCAATATGTATACATTTATAGATTATACATCTATTTATTTAATTATATAAAATACATCAGAAAATTAAAAGAAAAATATATTTAAGTTTATAAAAATAAGGTATAAATATATAAAATAATAAACTAAATTAATAAAATTAAATATACAAAATAAAAATAAAACATTAAAATACATAGATAAATATACCTATATATAACCCGTAAAAGGTAACTTGTAATTAATTACCTCAAAAAATAAATAAAAATCATAATAAAATAACTTAGAAAATAATAATTATTTTCTATTTTATAACATAAAATTATTAAAATCAATTATTATTTTTAAATGAATTTCGAATTCTTTTCCAGGAGGTTTTTCCTGGTTGGTCCACGTGGACCAATCAGGTGGCCCGGACAGTTGACCGCGGGTCAACTGTCTAACTTCCCTTCCTGCAAGTGTCAGACCTCATTTTTCGCCCAACTTCTCAGATTTTTCGAGACTCGACCTTGCACCCTTTCATGATGGATCCTTCTGCACTTTTGCTCCTCGTCCAACGCTCTTACACGCCCTTGCATTTTCTTAGGCATTGGAGCCGCGATTCGCGTCATCTCCTACAATCTTTGGAGCCACTCAGACCATTGCTCAAAATCCCCCCACTTTCTTCCATTTGGATTTTGGAACCTCCTTTGACGAAGCTTTGGCCTCCCAATCACGCTCCAAATAGACTCCAGTGACAGGGGAGCCTCCAACGCTTTCGTGCGAGGTCGGGCGAAGCCTTTGGTGGCTTCCACCACCATCTCCGGCCACCAGCCATCGAAGTTTATCTTCCTGGCAGCCAGCTAGTCGAGATGCCCCTCTTTCCTTGTATTTTTAGCTTAGAATAATCCGTAGGCTTCCTTTCTGATTTTTATCCATCGTTTGAGTGTGTGATTAAGCCCCAGTTACCCTCGCCGGAGCTCCACTCTGGTTGCCTTCCATTTTACCACGTCGCCCCATCTCCACCCATTTCACCTGACAGAGGGTTGTGGCAGTTTTCCCGTGACCTTCTTAACTCTTTTTTGCGGGTCTTGCACCTTTGCTTGCGCTTAGGGCTCATTTTGAAGGAGGTAGAGGCACTTGGAGCTTCTTTGCTCCGGCGGCCTCGCACGAGCCCCCCGACCGTCGCCGGGGATTTGTGGAGCCACCAGCATGTAGTGGACCCCCGCAGGAGCAACGAGCGCCTTCTTGGAGCAGATAGGAGCGCCGGAGAAGGAAGGTTGAGCCCATGCAAGATCGCTTCGCTGGCAATTCTTCCCAGTTCGTCCAGCCTTCTCCGTCGTCATTGGATTCACGCTCGTTCTTCATGCCCTTCAGCAGTCGTCCAATCGATCTTGTCCAGCAGCCGTTGATCGTCTTCGGGTGATCTAATCCAAACCGTCAGATCGTGAACCATTATCGCACACCCGCAAGCCGCCACGTGGCAAGTGGGAGAAGGAGGACAGTTGGATCAATGCCTTTGGTGAGGGTATTTTGCATACACACCCTCGCCATTTTGTAATTAAATATTATTGCATAAACTTTCCTCTACTGCTTTATAATTTTTGTAATATTTATTATTAGGCCCTCAAACTTTGCTTAATTGCTCTTCAATCCTCGTCCACGTCACCTTACGTGACGCATTACGTGAGGTGACATTTTGCAGCTGGGCCCTTGGGGTTTTTACTGTTTCTATTAAGTCATAAAACTTTCTTATAATGTTATAACTTTTTCGATAATTTGCTAGAAAGCCCCCAAGTTTTTGTTATTTGCAATTTCATCCCTGTCAGGCTCACGCGCATGTCACGTGAGCTTTGGCAATTTTACAGGAAAGGACCTGGGACTTTGGTTATTTCATATTTGGTCCTGTAACTTTTTAATTTAGTTATAAATTTTGGTGAAAATTGTACTTTGGCCCCCAGACTTACTGATATTTACAAAAATACCCATGTTAGGAGTGTATTTTCTCTTTGCTTCTAGTATTTATTTCATGCATCTATAAACCTCTAAAAAGTCCAAAAAAATAGCATTGTGTTCATGTTGCATTGCACATTTACGTCATATTTTTATTTTACATTTTGAAGCATTTTATTATTTATAAAAAATCAAAAACATGCATTTTCATCCCTGTTTGCATTAGAAAATACAAAAAAAATTATAAATCCCAAAAAAATATATTTTGTGTGTTTTGTATGTTTAACCTCCAGACCAAAAATCACTAAAAAATATAAAAGAAAACTCAAAAAATAGAAAAACCTTAAAAACCTTCATAAAAATATAAAAAATCTATAAAAAAAAATCCAAAAATTGTATTTTCTGGTTCTGAATTTTCTCGATTTTATTATCTTTATTTTAAAATTAATTTGGAGAATTTTTGTTACTATTTGATATTTTTATCTCCAAATTAATTTCGGGTATTCATTTTATTCCCTATTTTGAGTATTTTTTACTTTAAAAATATTTACAAATTAGCAAAAAATATTGAAAAATCATAAAAATAGTAAAAAATTATTAAAAGCCCAAAAATATTTTATTTTCTTATTTTTGATTATTTTTATTAATTTATTAACCCTAGCTTCCATTGTATATATATCCTATATATACTTTTTTATATTCAAAAAAAAGAATTAATATATATATAATATAAAAAGAAAATACAAAATCAAAAAATTAAAAATCAAAATATAAAAATATAAAACTAAAAATAAAATTAAAAAAATAATAATTAAAAACCCACAAAAAATAGCACTTAGATAGACACATACATCATAGTCATTTTTGTGCAATTTTTGACCCGATCTACATGCTTGTTCCCCGTGTTCGACACTCTACACATACTTGCACCTATACACATCTTTGCTGTAGAGTTATAATAAATTTTAACTCCACATCTGCTTTTCATTGTTTGATCATCTGTTGTGGGTTAATTGTTGTTTGAAGTCCGGATCTCGTGTGGTCAACTCGACGACTGAGTTCTCGCTTTGTGTGGAACTTACGACCGCTCGATTTTTGGGTTCAATAGCTATGGCTTCATATCACTTTGTGTTATGAGGACATAGCAAAAGCTAAGTATAAGCAGGTGTATCGTATATATTTCATATATACTTTAGCCATAGCTCATGGTTTTAACTTTTTCAAACTTTTGGGGCTAAGGGTATCATATTATTTTTTAACTGAGTTTTATACAAATTATTTTGAAATATATTTGAAAACTTTTATATACCTATTTGACATGTTTTTCAAAGTATTTTACATATGTTTGTGAAAATACAATTCGACTTGTTTTGAAAATCTTTGTAAAATATTTGAAAAACTTATATTTATGTGACATGGTTTGTAAAATATTTTTAAAAAATGTTTTCAAGCTTTAAGGTTATAATTGGAATGAACTTGTAATCAATACTAATCATTGTGTCTCTTCAGTTTCTACTTTTATCTTGAGTTTTTGAGAGGGTGTGACGATTCACTGAACCATCAGGTTTTTATTGTATATTAGGTTGTCTAGTCTTAGGTCTTTTGCAGAGTCTGGCATGCAAGAGAATCTAGATTGAACCTCTATATTTTGGAAGATCAAATCGATAAGGAGTTATTTAAGGAGAGTGATGCATCTTGAAGAAGATAATATTTTGCTAGAGGAGTTAGATATGGAGGAACCTGCACTTTTCTTGAGGATATTCAATTAGCTGATTGTCATCTTACTTGTAAGTTAGGTTGTCCTCTTGTGTCTAATTTCTCTCTCTTAAGGAAAACCCATAGGTTTGATACAGGGAGCCAAGGGTTAGATATGTCTTCCCATTATTTTGGAAAATTTTAGATCTTCTCATGTTGATATGGACATTACATTTGAGGAAGAATGGCATCATTCTAGGCGATTCATTGTCCAAGTCGATGAAGATATTTCTTATTCAAATTCTGAGGTTTAATATGTGAGGAAAAAAACAAGTAAAGCATAAGGCAGCATGTGATTACAAACCCCGAAGATTCAATTCAGATTATTGGTATTGAGGAACTGAAGTTGAGTTGTGTTGTATTTGAGTATCCTTGTGTTGTCAGTCTTATTCCAATTTGTTGTGTTCTTGTCTTAAGGGTACCAGTTCTGTCTAAATAAAACTTATTCAAATAGCTTTTAACTAGCTAACTAACTTCCTAACTTATTAATTGGTGTTTCTTCCCTGACACTTTCACTTTGCACTCAAAGCTTGAGATGTTCTTTAACTCTTGGTTTATGAGGTCCAGAGAATTAAAGTTATCCAGTCTTAATCATTAGGGTCTTAGACTTAACAATTCAAACTTCCCTAGTTAGAAAGATTTGTGTACTATGTTGCATGTTTCGTCTCTCCCATTAAAGAATATGACCATCACTCACATGCATGACTGCATTCATGATTGAGATGAGTTGACATTTTACTTAAGGAGCTAGCATTTGAGATTTAAGTTTGGACCCGGTCTTATGATGCTCGAGGCTGGGATAAGATTAATGGAGACTTCATGAAACCTGAGTGTCAGCATCTTAGCCCATATGGGACTTGGCTCTCATACTAATCTCTTGACTTTGACCTAAGTGTCAGGATGTGATGACATCTAATTAATTTGTTGATCAGTGTGCGCCAATCCTTGGTAAAAGCAGTGGAGCTAGTCAAAAAGAAAATATTAAAAAATGTTGATGAAAATAAAAGCTCGGCCATTACAAAATTACATCATATGAGCTTACATGTATGGCGAACGCTCCCAACCTTTAAGTGTCCATTTGGACCAAATAATTAAGCTTTTATGAGTCAGGCCAGTATCTCAAAAAGGGCTCTGCATCGTTAGTGCTAGAAGTCTGGGTGCAAGTATACTAGATACTTAAAAAAATATGCACCCCGGTGTACTCCCAGGAAAACAAGTACATACGGCTCAATCTCTTTTGACGGACACATTGATTGACATTAAAATATACAATTGTGTTGAGTAAAGGCACTTGAGAGAAACCTTGTTCCAATGAGAGGAAGAGAAGAAGTGACACAATCCTATTTCCCTCCATTATATGGCCATCCATTTACACCTTTTTAAGTTTGACAAACTAAAGAGACGGTGGATTGAAGCAAGAATAGATTTATTCCGTAGTGCTGAGGGTTGGGTCATTGGGAGAGTCTCTGGTATTGGAACTTTTGTGACATCTAGACTCTACTCTTGTAAATGCAGTCAATACATTAATTCATACTTCTTATATTTATGTGTACTTTGAGGGTCTGATAATTAGAGGAGTTGAATTCCTTGTATTAATACTTGGTTCAACTTAGAGTCTTAGGGTGCGTTTGGTTCGTGGGTTATCCGGGGGAGGATAACCATTTTTGTGTTTGTGTGTTTGGTTGGTGGGTTAAGGGTTGGGAGGGTTTGTGTGATGCGATTGTATTGAAATTTGAAAAAGTAGGTGGTTATTATGATACGATTGTATTGAAATTTGAAAAAGTGGGTAGTTGTTGTGATGTGATTGTATTGAAGTTTGGAATAGTGAGTAGAAGTTGAGTATTTTATGATTTTTAGATGATATGATGGTATAATATATAATTTTTTTGATGGGAAGGGAGTGGGCCCTGAAGGATATTGAGAATCCTCAAGCGCATCATGGAAGCGTGACGATCGCATCGAATACGATCGGGGCGACTAGTCGTACTAGTCGCAAGGTGCAGCGGAATTTAAAATTTTTAAATCAAATGATGAAACCACATGATCACGAGAACACTTCTCAGATCGTTTCATCAAACCACAAAGTATAAGGAATACCTTTGAAGCGTGGTTGTGATCGCGAGATCCCAAACAAAAGATCCTCCTGTCTCAAGTCCGATCCACGAAGAACGCACTTGCGGGCACGATGATGAGTCGCGTTCTTCCCACAATCCTCGATGAAGATCCAAGCAATAGATCCCCTGATTTCGTCAAGCGAAATCCGTCGTCTTCCTCTATAGCAAGTAGCCACGAAGAAGAAGGAGATCCTCGAGTCGTCGAAGGAGAAGGCGAAAACTTCTCTCCTTTCTCAACAATGGTGGTCGGCCACCCTTTGGAGAGAGAGAGAGAGCACGAGAATGAGAGGGAGAGAGAGAGAGAAGTAGAGTAGGCGTCTACTTGGTGTGCCCTCAAGGACTAAGGCTACCCTCTTTATATATTAGTTTGGGATCCAATGGATCTCAATCCATGGCTCTCATGGATCCAACGGTTATTGTAATCCAAGAGCCATCCAACGGCTATGATTGTTGTTGGTTAAAAACCAACAACATTAATTTATATTAAATTAAATATGTGTTGAATTATTATCAACAAAATTTGATTAACATAAATTAATTTATCAAGAGATAATAAGTCAACAAATAAAAGGAGACAACAACCCCTCCTAAAATCAAGGAGGCGTCACCTATGACTAAGTCATAGGTGACGCCACCTATGATTATAGGTGGTTTTGTCTCCTTTTATTTATATTATTAGTTCTTAATTATTTGCAATAATTATTATTGTAATAATATCCACCAAATTAATTCCAAATTAATTTGTGAATATTTCAATCATGTCATTGAAAAATATGTGAATCATATTCACATCCCAAACTAATTTGTAAATTACATTTCCAATTAATTAACTAATGTGGATCCAATCCACATTAATAATTAACAAATGTTATTTACAATATTTCTCTCTCTCTCTCTGATATATTATAAATCTCATTTATAATATACACAGATATTCTGGATATCACTATCCACGATCTGCTTATCCTTGATAATTAAATCCCATTTAATTATCTTGGACAATCATTCTCTCAACATGAATCTTATTCATATTGTACTTGATAATTAAATCTCATTTAATTATCTTGGACACATTCTCACAATATGAATCTTATTCATATTATACTTGATAATTAAATCTCATTTAATCATCAAAACCTTCTTTCTTGGATACTAAATTCATCATAGGAATTATTCTTGAACTCCTTCAAGAATAATGTGCCTTCTCCGCAGATACTTGGAGAGAAGGACAGGGAGATTGTATTGTTCCATGTATAGTGACTTGGATGTTGAGATCTCATCTCAAATCCAGATCTAACGGACCTCTCATAGATGCTTGATTAAATCAAGTCCGTATACTTAATCTTCTCATTGCATCTGAATCACATTCAGATCAATGTCCAAC
Source organism: Ottelia alismoides (assembly GCA_037367405.1). Lineage (NCBI taxonomy): Eukaryota > Viridiplantae > Streptophyta > Magnoliopsida > Alismatales > Hydrocharitaceae > Ottelia > Ottelia alismoides. The sequence continues at coordinate 158,522 of JAZKJV010003391.1, read as the reverse complement.
ATTTGGACTAAGATCAAGTTACTTCTCTATTGAGAGGAGTCACTAAAATCCAGACCTGTTTCATCACTCCCTCGGACTGGAATCGTCATGGTTATACAATCGTTTATGATCACATCACCCTCAGGTATTCCCAATACCTGCACATCCTGCATACTGGAAGACCAATGATCAACCTGAAGATGAAGATCTATTTTATACTGTCTTCTTCAGGGTTTGATCACCAAGTTTCTCAATTTTGGTCATTGGGATTTGGTATCGATCATATGCTTTCCCAAAGCATATATCATACCTTCAAATTCTTGTCATGCTTCCAAAGCACGACGACCATGCATAGAATTTGATCGGTCCCAATACCTCATGAGTGAGCTCATGTCTTCCGGTTCATAAGTGAACCTGTATGATCCCTTTGAGAGATCGTATTACTCATATGCCCTTATATGCACACCAGCTCGTCGGTGTATAGACCTTGATTAGGTCATCAACCTAATGGTCTGCCAAATGTGCATACTCAGACATATAGTAACACATCTGTCTCTAGTCAAAGGATGTGTGCCTATGCTGTGACAGTGTTCAACATAGGACTTAGGTTATCTCGATCTCGCTAAGTCAACCCATTGACTTAACTAATCTGACACCTCTGAATCACTATTCCCATGCAGAGGACCTGCATCAAGAGGTCGGTCAGATATCAGCCTATGTAAGAAAGGATTGCCATCTCCTACTCAGGCTGGAGATCATCTCTTAATAATCATTTGACGGTGCTTGATGAGTCCTCTATCTAACCCATTAGATATTCATCCAAGCACCAGCCTCTATGATTCAATTATTGAATCAACAGCTATATGATCATCAAGATGGCCATGGTACATACCCCTAATTGTACAGAGGGACCTATTATGCAAATTATTTATTCTTCATTTCAGATCAGGGAATGATATGTGCAATAACATTTATTGCATAATGGCTCGCCGTGGGCTCGCATGTCCAACAATCTCCCACTAGCCCAAAGAGCCATTAATGGGCTAATCATTTATACCCACACTCATGTGACAATCATAGGCTATTTAGAAAATAGCTAGGTAAGCTGATCAGTCACTCTGTTCCCGCGAGACTACGCCAAGTCCTTTTACGGCACTTGCATATCCCCAGTAACAGTGCTCGCATCTAATGCGAATGTTGCATCTAATGCAACCAATACTCAATCTTGTCAGTCATAGTATCCTTGATACTACAACTCAAAGAAATATTATTATAACCAGTATGTAATTTCTATTATCCTTATCAGAATGCCCTTATCCCTGGAGATCTCTATCTCCTAAGGTATTCGCAGTTAAGACATTTTAGATCTCCATCTAAAAGTCTTAATTTCTTGAAGATAAGACTTAGATATCACTATCTCTAAAGCCTTGTCATCTTTGAAGATATTGTTATTACTGTAATTAAGTGTTCTATCTCCATAGTAGGATTAGTAACAGTTTACTACTCCCACTGCATGGCAGATATCTGGCTTTTGTACACATTTAGCATACTTTCAGCTTCTCGTAACTGATGCACAAAAGGGCAACCAGTTTTTAGCATTCACTTCCTCAACTCTTTGAGGTGTTATCCCTTTAGATAGGTCAGTACCAAATCTTAAAGGTAAGAAAGCCTTTCTTGGAATTTCCAGAAAATGGAACATGTCCAAGGTGTACTACAAATGTGACAGTCCCAATACCCTCTTTTCTTTGCTTCTGAACACCTTCAGAACTAAGATCCAAGAGGCATCTTTTGAGATCATATCTCAAGGTATGGAATAGCCAGGTCATAAAACACTTATTATCATCCTTATATCATTCCAAATGATTAGGATATTATCTACATTTAGCACGATGAACACAATGGCACTCCCACTAAGCTTCACATGGTTCATCAAGATTTTATTTGAAATCATAACAATTATAATTTCATCAAATCTTATGTTCCAACTACAAGAAGCTTATTTGAGTCCAAAGATGGAGTTCTTTAGCTAGCACATCTTACATTTCTCAACCATGAAGCCCTGGGGCTACTTCATGTGAATATCCTCAAAGAGGTATTCATAGAGGAATACAATCTTAACTCACATCTTGAAGATGCCATAGTCAAATTGTGTAGCTAGGGTTAGCAATATTCTGATGGGTTTAAGCATGATCACTGAAAGCAAGCCTCATCGCAATCGATGTCTTCTCTTCGGTGTGTAGCTCATGGCTACGAACCGTGCTTTGAAGGTCTCTACCTTCTCATCAGGTTCCCTCTTTCTATTGAAGATCCATTTACACCTTAATGGGTCTAACCCTTATAGGTAGATCCTCGAGGGTCCATATACAACACTTGTATGAAGTCTACCTTAGACCTTTATTGCTAATATCCATCTTTCCATGTTATGATCCTCAGGAGCTTCATCACATGAAGTCCGATCATTGTCAGACTTAACTGACACAAGGAATACATCCTCAAACTCATTTGAAGAGGTATTAGTGTTTCATCTTTAATTGTCCCTTTTAGTTTCCGATTTCTGGAGCCTCATTATCTTCTCAAGATTAAATGAGTTCCTATACTTCATTTTTCATCTTGATTCTCAAGAGAGTCATCCTATAAGAATCATATTCTCAAAGATGAGATATTTTAAGAATCTCAATGTCGTAAAGTAGGTATCCAATACCATCCTTTATTTTCCTAATGAAGTAGCACTCTCAAGTGCTAGATTCCAGTCTTACATGCATGGAACCTTATTAAGGATATATATTGTAGTCTCTAATACACATATATACCTAGAAACTAAGGGATAATTATGCTAAAATTCATCATTGATCAAATCATGTCACACATGATCTAATTGTATCTTCCTACAACTCCATTGAGTTTAGGTGTGTCAGGAGGATTGAGATAGAAATGATATTCATATCTCCATAAGATATTCTTTGAATTCATCTAATAGGTACTTGCTACCTTGGTTAGATCAAATTCATTTAATCTTCCTTCAAACTTTGGTTCTAAATCAAAATTACGAAATCTTTGAACATTTCAAAGGTTTCTCAGGTGAAGAGAAGAAATCTCATATCATACATGATCATCAATAGATATCACATATCCACAATGTTCACTATGATATAGATGATTCACATACAACAATATGTATGAGATCTCGAATACCTTGACATCTTACACCTTTCCTAAAGAAGGGTGTATTGGACATTTTACTTTGAATACAATATTCATAAGTATGTAAGATTTGAAATTTTAGACATTCTAAAGTTTCATTTCTTACTTGTCTATTGATCAAATCAACATGCATATGTCCAAAACTTGATGTTGAATCATTGCCAAATGATCTTTATCCTCCTATTGATCTTATAAGGTTTAACTTTCAGTATTAGAAATCTCCATGAACCATTCATTAAATTTCTAATTTAGTAGAGTCCACCAGATGTTATATTATTATCTGAAATATATTCATCATAACTCTTTATGATAGGTTTATTCCAGAATTCATGTTTATTTCCAATATTTAGAAACAAACAATGAGTGTATTCTAATATCTAGGTCATAGAGACATTCTCTAAGACTAAGGCTCTCCCACTGAAATTAAGAAGTATATCAATCCAACAGAGATTGTTGCAACAATTGCATCAATGTCTATGTGGATAACTATAAACCTTAAGATCAAAATTTTCCAGTCTTCTAAAACATGTGCAACACATTGCAAGTGTTGTTAGAAGATTGAGATACAATTATCAGACTTTATCTTATCAAATAAGCAAGTCAATTTCAATGATCAAATGTAGATATAGATTATTATGATGCACTATCTGAGTCCTTCTCTAAGGATTCTAGACAGACTTGATAGTCATACTATCAACACATCAAGTTATTGCAGTATAGGCATTCATCCAACTCTTTGGATGTCATATGGAAGTCACGGAAGTACAATCAACTCTTTGACTTTCCTTCTCACATGGGTCCGACCCACGCTTCCACTGTGCTCGCTTCATCTATAAACAACCATTGTTCAAGACTAAGGATCTCTCATATTAAATTCAAGAGAATTCAATGTAAGAGCATTTCAACATTTATACATGCTTCATTAAATTCATACAATATGAATATTATGAAGCTTCATGAATGACTAGAGTATAGACAGTAGAATGATGACACTCATCACGTCTACATCCATCTAGACTCCTAAAACATTGGTTCAGATAGGTATTCAAATATTTTGAATACATCATCTCTTTCGAGCCACCATTCTCCATAATGCAGAGAACCATATCATTCATGATTAAATGTCTAAAGCACATATGTATGCCAGAACATCTTCTTAGATTTTATAAGGATTATTTGACAATTAAGATCATCATCGACATGTCACTTCCAAAGTACACTCGATGAAAGATCAAGACTATAGAGACATACAACCCCTAAGATGATGTCTTATTGTCTTATTTAATTGTCATTCCTCATTATGTTGAGGGAACTTGCACATTGCAACCACATACATTATGTGTCCAATTGCAAGTACAATATCTGGATCACGAGTCCAATCCATGATATTTTACTGGTTATTATTGAGTATAACATTGAGTGGGTTTAATGAAGGATTATCTGAAATAAGAAATTTGCATAAGGGTATATATATTATATATACATATTTTACTTTGATTTAGGAATTTTAAATCAAATTTGTCTTGATATGTCTACAATGAACGATTATTCCCTAATCGTCTTTCAAAGTAAGAGATATACTTACCACTATATCTCAAGCAAGATCTGGGATCTCCTCTCTATCTTTATCACATCCCAATAATATGAGAACCTGTGACTCGAATAAAGAGAAGCGGGAACACATTCCGCCTTGCAAGTCCAACTTGCATTTCCCAATTCGGTCTTTAATACCCGGGCCCACCACCCCTAAGATGATGTTGACCCGTTGCTAATTGAACCAACTGTCAACAGGCTTAAAACTCGCTATACGCAATCCAATATCGCCCCAATAATATGAGGACTTGGGGTCACTACGTATACGGACTTACTCTTTCGAGAAGCAAAGAACCCGATCCAAATAATTGTGTATAGGATCTGTCACTTCGGACAGGCGTCTCCCATATACAACTTTTGGCGACGAAATTCTTTGCCTTGACGGGAGACCATGGATGTCACTTATGTGATCCTCCACCTCTTATTCAAATTGTAATTAATCATCGTGAATCATATTCACATAATTAACTCTTCCAAGGGAAATACACATCTATTCATAATAGAGTGTTTCATATGATATAATTAATTTAATCACATTAAATCAATCATCAATCCTATTATCAATCAACAAACTTTGAATTTTACTTGAATAGTAGGTATAATCTCAAAGTACGTATTATTTCGAATTTTAATAATTAGAAATACACTTTGATTTCTCCGGCATTATCCAATCCCTACCCGCTGTCATGGCCAATACCGGCGAGAGTGGGACGGACCACATACGTTGCAACCCGCTACCCCAGCGATCTCCGACTAGACACCATATCCACCTCAGGAAAGGATAATGCCAGATAGATCATCATGTACTTTAAGATGCTCATCGGTCTTTCAACCGAAATTATACCATATAATATACATCAAAACCTTTTTGATTATATTATAAGGAGATTTGCTAAACAAATCCCCAATCCTATTCAAGCAAGAGGTTTTGCATGAAAAAGTTGTCGTACAACTATTGTAGGATGACCTAGGATTTTACATGAAAACAATGTTTGTTGATGATTTCAAAGTTAACCAATGATCAAGATCAACTATCTTATCATTATGGTTTAGTGGGATGTCATTCAAGGAATTGATTATCATCTTTAAATATTCCACAAATATTTATCAATAACCAATTTCAGAAAATTAACAATTAATTTTCATCAACATTTATTTGAATGACTATCACAAGGTTCATGATCAAAAAATGTCAATTTCCAGCAGTGACCCCTTATCACTAAAATTAACTTATCTTGATCAATTTAAATCCAAAATTCGTAAAATTAGTGCCCTAAGATTGCCAACTTGAGTTATAACAGAACCTATGCGATATTTCACGCATTTCGAGGCATAACAAAATCGTAATTAACAAATTAATCACGTTCTGTTCTGCAGTTCCCGCAACTGTGAATACATGCATATTCAAACGGCCATATCTTGAGCAAATTAAATCCAAATTTAGTAAACTCAAGTCCTATGATTTCCTTGTTTAATGGGGAATAAAATCCAATTGAATATTTCGTGTTTAAAGAATTTAAACAGTGCCGAAAAAATCAATTAGACAGAGTTGCGAAAATTCAAATGCGCCAAAATTTTTTCGCGACCATTTCAAACCCAAGTCGTCTATGGTTCATGGATCATATCCAAAACCTTTTTCGACCTAAGGCTCTGATACCACTTGAAGGATATTGAGAATCCTCAAGCGCATCACGGAAGCGTGACGATCGCATCGAATACGATCGGGGCGACTAGTCGTACTAGTCGCAAGGTGCAGCGGAATTTAAAATTTTTAAATCAAATGATGAAACCACATGATCACGAGAACACTTCTCGGATCGTTTCATCAAACCACAAAGTATAAGGAATACCTTTGAAGCGTGGTTGTGATCGCGAGATCCCAAACAAAAGATCCTCCTGTCTCAAGTCCCATCCACGAAGAACGCACTTGCGGGCACGATGATGAGTCGCGTTCTTCCCACAATCCTCGATGAAGATCCAAGCAATAGATCCCCTAATTTCGTCAAGAGAAATCCGTCGTCTTCCTCTATAGCAAGTAGCCACGAAGAAGAAGGAGATCCTCGAGTCGTCGAAGGCGAAGGCGAAAACTTCTCTCCTTTCTCAACAATGGTGGTCGGCCACCCTTTAAAGAGAGAGAGAGCACGAGAATGAGAGGGAGAGAGAGAGAGAGAGAAGTAGAGTAGGCGTCTACTTGGTGTGCCCTCAAGGGCTAAGGCTACCCTCTTTATATATTAGTTTGGGATCCAATGGATCTCAATCCATGGCTCTCATGGATCCAACGGTTATTGTAATCCAAGAGCCATCCAACGGCTATGATTGTTGTTGGTTAAAAACCAACAACATTAATTTATATTAAATTAAATATGTGTTAAATTATTATCAACAAAATTTAATTAACATAAATTAAATTATCAAGAGATAATAAGTCAACAAATAAGAGGAGACAACAACCCCTCCTAAAATCAAGGAGGCGTCACCTATGACTAAGTCATAGGTGACGCCACCTATGATTATAGGTGGTCTTGTCTCCTTTTATTTATATTATTATTTCTTAATTATTTGCAATAATTATTATTGCAATAATATCCACCAAATTAATTCCAAATTAATTTGTGAATATTTCAATCATGTCATTGAAAAATATGTGAATCATATTCACATCCCAAACTAATTTGTAAATTACATTTCCAATTAATTAACTAATGTGGATCCAATCCACATTAATAATTAACAAATGTTATTTACAATATTTCTCTCTCTCTGATATATTATAAATCTCATTTATGATATACACAGATATTCCGGATATCACTATCCACGATCTGCTTATCCTTGATAATTAAATCCCATTTAATTATCTTGGACAATCATTCTCTCAACATGAATCTTATTCATATTGTACTTGATAATTAAATCTCATTTAATTATCTTGGACACATTCTCACAATATAAATCTTATTCATATTATACTTGATAATTAAATCTCATTTAATCATCAAAACCTTCTTTCTTGGATACTAAATTCATCATAGGAATTATTCTTGAACTCCTTCAAGAATAATGTGCCTTCTCCGCAGATACTTGGAGATAAGGACAGGGCGATTGTATTGTTCCATGTATAGTGACTTGGATGTTGAGATCTCACTTCAAATCCAGATCTAACGGACCTCTCATAGATGCTTGATTAAATCAAGTCCGTATACTTAATCTTCTCATTGCATCTGAATCACATTGAGATCAATGTCCAACATTTGGACTAAGATCAAGTTACTTCTCTACTGAGAGGAGTCACTAAAATCCAGACCTGTTTCATCACTCCCTCGGACTGGAATCGTCATGGTTATACAATAGCTTATGATCACATCACCCTCAGGTATTCCCAATACCTGCACATCCTGCATACTGGAAGACCAATGATCAACCCGAAGATGAAGATCTATTTTATATTGTCTTCTTCAGGGTTTGATCACCAAGTTTCTCAATTTTGGTCATTGGGATTTGGTATCGATCATATGCTTTCCCAAAGCATATATCATACCTTCAAATTCTTGTCATGCTTCCAAAGCACGACGACCATGCATGGAATTTGATCGGTCCCAATACCTCATGAGTGAGCTCATGTCTTCCGGTTCATAAGTGAACCTGTATGATCCCTTTGAGAGATCGTATTACTCATATGCCCTTATATGCACACCAGCTCGCTGGTGTATAGACCTTGATTAGGTCGTCAACCTAATGGTCTGCCAAATGTACATACTCAGACATATAGTAACACATCTGTCTCTAGTCAGAGGATGTGTGCCTATGCTGTGACAGTGTTCAACATAGGACTTAGGTTATCTCGATCTCGCTAAGTCAACCCATTGACTTAACTAATCTGACACCTCTGAATCAATATTCCCATGCAGAGGACCTGCATCAAGAGGTCGGTCAGATATCAGCCTATGTAAGAAAGGATTGCCATCTCCTACTCAGGCTGGAGATCATCTCTTAATAATCATTTGACGGTGCTTGATGAGTCCTCTATCTAACCCATTAGATATTCATCCAAGCACCAACCTCTATGATTCAATTATTGAATCAACAGCTATATGATCATCAAGATGGCCATGGTACATACCCCTAATTGTACAGAGGGACCTATTATGCAAATTATTTATTCTTCATTTCAGATCAGGGAATGATATGTGCAATAACATTTATTGCATAATGGCTCGCCGTGGGCTCGCATGTCCAACAGGCCCCACTAGTGGGTTAGGAATGTGGGGTTTGGGGGGGTAACCCGCCCAAATTAGGGGGTAACCCCCCAACCGAACGGGCCCTAGGCTTTCTAAAACCAGGTGTTTTAGGTCAATCAAGCCTTGTATACTCACATGCACATGTCAGGGAGTTCATTAATTAATCTAACTCTCTAACTAATTCTTTATTTATTAGCTCGAGGAAGAGCATAGTTAAGTATAGGGAGGTGATAAATCCCAGATTTATCAACATAAAATACAAATAATTATCTCTCTTGCTTAAGAAAATCAATAAGATTCAATATCAATTAACATTAATTGTCTTTTTATGCATTGAAAATATATAACCATAATTATATTGTATTATATAATTTAGTAATGTACTATTATTTTATGTTTTTCTTCATTATTAGATATCAAATAAAAATTAAAATAATATTATACAGAATTAATTTAACATAAAATATAATTCAAAAATTCAAAAAAATAATATATAAGAAAGAAAATAAAAGAAAATGCTGTTTATTTGTTTTAATTACTTGTAAATTATTATTTATGTATAGATGACATATTTCTCTTTCACTTCTACATGAAAGTTGTAGATCTTATCGAGATCTACAACTTTTATGTTCATTATTTTTTTTTAAATTCGACTCCTAAATATTTTATTTGTAATTATCTTTTATTTTCTCGTTTCTCTTATTTCTGATTGGGCCACATGGTTCCTCAACATCCGCCCACGTGGCATGTCCCTTTTGTCGCCACCAGCTTGACTTCTCCACCATTCATCTCATTGATCTATCTGATCTGAACCATATGTTCTCGCTTCGTTCTCCATCACTCGATTTGATCTCATGATCAGATCAGAGTGCTCCACTCGTGCTTCCCTAATAGCCATTGGATCCCCAAATCCAACGACTCTCCTACATCGTCAACCTCAAGCCTCAACATCTAAGAGACACGAACCTCTTCAACTACCTAAGTCCTCTCCTTTTTCCTAACCTATTCCAACCAACTTCCACTTTCCTAACCTCAGACTAACTTCCCTGAACCTCGCTCTAACCTTAACCTTCCATGTTCCTAGTTGTCTTGGCAACTGGCAGTGGTTGAAATCACCATCATGCTTCGCCAACTTTCTAACCTCTGCCTTCTCAAAACCCCTCCTCAGCCATTGCTAACCATCACCCGCCATTCCCTGAGAACCCTCCGAGCTTCTCCATTTCCTTGGTGACAGTGAGTGAGAGAGAGTAAGAGCAACGATAGAGAGATTCTCCGACGAGATCCTCAGCAAAATAAGGTCGTGCTTCATCCATTATCATGGTTGATCAAGCTTCCAACCTTTGCCAAGTTGGTTATGCATGGTTGGAGCGTCATCAAGCTCCACTCGATGCAATGATCCATCTTCAAATTCCATTAATTTCTTCACATATCCATGTAAGTTCCTTCATTTTACTTTGTCTCCTTGTTTGCCATTTTATTTCATTCATAAATCTCCTTCTAATTTATGATCTGATACATTGGACTTCTTCAACTTGAATCCATCTTCCTCACGTTAGCTCTAGTCGACCTTCTTCGATTCTCCACTTGTATTTCCATCTCACTTCATCTTCTTATTATGCACGAACAAGAACCCATCTAGGGCTTGATCTCTCGCGAATGGAAACCCTCCATTTTGCCTCATTATCATCCCAATAGATTCGTTAGGGAATTGTCTTTGCACCTAACATATATAGGTCTTCAATGATTGGAGTTTGACCGGAGAAGAATTGAAAGCCTTCGCCTCTGATGAGATATCATTGAACTAGAGCTTGAGATCTCTTCAGTACTTCTTGTGAGAATCAGCATCTTCGTATGGCCATTATGAAGCTTCATCAACCTTCATGCATCGCGGGGAAGCACGGAGGAGGGTATATGTCGTCAGAGCACAAGCTCCTCGATCGCACGCGGAGGAAGAAGGAGCTGCCCTCGTATAACAGATATCGTAGGATCGGCTCAGTTGGGCGAGATCTGACAGATACACTTATTCCACGTTGCTGACCGAAGCAACGCTTTGATCCACTATTATGGAATACCCAAACCAACTACGAGCCTTTCCAGACTGACACGTGTCCCTAGCCTCAAGCTTCCCACGTGCATCGCATGTGCTCAAAGAGAAATTGCAAAGAAGCCCGTCGATTTATCAATATTGGAGATAAGTTCCTACGCACTTGGTAGAATTACATATTAATCCCAACGAGATTTTACATTTGCATTTTAGTCCATGTTTGGGTCGAATTGTAATAAAAATAATTATGTTTTCTTTCAGTTATGCCCATACATTATGTTAGCAATATTTTGTGATCCATAACTCTGATTTTAATAAATTTGGTATCGTTGGAAAGCTTGTTTCATCCTCTTAAATTTATTGTACTTAAATAATATCTCTTATCTACATCTCACACATTGAATTTTAGATTACTCACTTGTTTTATCCAGCCTTCTTATTGGATCAGAATAAATTATTCATGGGTTGAATTGGCTCTAATTGACACTAAGTTATCATTTGTCAACTTAAATAAAATCACAAATATTTTGTTACTTAATCAGAAGCATATTTGGCATATTTTTTGTACTATATGTCTTCGTTTGTTTGTTGTATGATTGTTTGTCATTTTAATTAAATGCAAAAAAAAATGAACTAAAAGAGATTGCATTTGTTTTTGTGTGTACTTGCATAGAGTTTAACCAAGGTTCTAGAAATCACTTAATTAATTAATAACATTAAATATGGTTAAATAATTGCTTGTGTCTTTGTGTTCGACCTTGGACTTTCCCAGGTTTATAAATTAAAACTGAGTCCTCTTTATAGAGAGTTTAGATTCGGTTTTGTTGATTGTGAATTGGCACGTGCTACAACGAGTGCATATAATTTTAGTCGTTTTGTGACTCATTAGCTCCCAAGTGAACCATCACTTGGTAAAATAGGCCTAAATGTTCAATGTCCATATGTATTATTACAAATTAATAATGGAAATAAAGATGGTCTCTCTCTCTCACACAAAAATAAGAAGAAGAAGGTGTTATGCTAATACTACTCTACTGCTCTCTCCTTCTCTCTCTAAGTGTTCAACAACAGAGAAGGAACACTCTTCTTGTATCTTGGGTTCTTCAACCACCTAAACGGTCGCCTTCATCTTGAGGTCCCTTGCAAGAAAAATAATAGAGAAATGGTAGGACAGATAAACAATTATCTCAAATAAAAGGAAAAATAAAACAAGAAAAAGTGAAGGAAAAATAGCACAAAAAATCTATCATAAGTGTTGCTCCTGACAACGGTGCCATTTGATAAGGTCAGAAATCAAGGATGAATCCTAGCATCCAGTCTTGGAGGGTTTGTGGTGCCCGACAAGTCGGGTCCGGCAATTGTTGTGTCGACTGCTCTCTCAGCTCTTAGATATCCTCAATCAATGCTCATCAACAATTAACCCACACTAATGCTTAATAAATGAATAATAGTGAGCAAAAATTTATTATACCCTACGTAATCATCTGTATAGTATGCAAGCGTAGGGGTCGAACCACAAAGGAGCAACGAGAATAAACCACAAAAAGTAACTAAAAAAGATAATAAATTGGTTTTTGTGTTTTATAGGGATTTTTTATTTTTTGTGGGTTTGTAATATTTATTTTTTTTAATTTTAAATTTATATATTTTTTATTTGTTTTTTATTTTATAATTTTTAAATTTTTATATTTTCTGATTTTAAATTTTCTTTTTAATTTATATATAGATAATAACTATATATATATAACTATGTAGATATAATATTTATAATATAATAGATATATAGGATAAAACTATATATAATAGAGAAAAATAAGAAAAAGACCCTAAATACAGTCTTTTTATTTTTAAGGGTTTCTAAAATATATAGGACACTTTTAATAATAAGAAGAATAATAATAAATATAAATATATAAATATATAGTATATAGGCTAATAAGTATATAGATATAGCTATAAAAACTCCATACATGGGAAATAAAATATTTTTACCTTTTTTATATTTTCCTTCATTTTGGAATTTTTCTCTAGTTTTTTTCTTATTTTTTCTATTTTTAATTGAATAAAAATTACAAAACAATGAGCAATATTAATCGGCCAAATTATTTTGGACTTTAAAAATAGCTAAAAAATTCAAAATTTTCCCAACTATTTTAGTATATAATATATATCATAAATAATATATGGAAATAGAAAATGTTATTTTTGGTTTTTTCAATAATGTTTATAATTTTTATAAAGATTTTAGTGTTCTTCAATTTTTATTGTTTTTCTTTTGAGATTTTTAATGATTTTTTGTTTATAGTCCTGAAGTACAATAATAAAGATAATGTACTTTTTATATTTTTCAAAACATTTTTCTAAATTTTATAGATGTTTTAATACAAACAGGGAATACATGCAATATTTTTGGATTTTTAAATATAGGAAAATATTTTAAATGGCCCTTCGAAAAATATATGTGATTTAATAGGTGTCAAGCACTTAAAATAAATTTCCTACAAAAATTTGATGTAAAGTGCTATTTTTAATACAAGAAATAAAAATACAAACACTAAATGCAATTATAATTAAATAAACATGCAATCCAGGACAAAAATAGAAAGTTTCTCTATGTAAATTTCCTTGAATATTTAATTCATACAAATGTTGGTAGGGGTATAAATGTAATTTCCAAAAAGCGGCATGGCATACATGTAATTTATCCAAAAAGTTTTGAACCAAAATACAAATTTTATGGACTAAATAATAACCCAAACCCTTAGGGGGGTCCCTGCAAGAAAACCACCCCCTCACACAGGCACATGAGGTGACATGACGAGGGACCTAAGTACAATAATTGAAAGCTTAGGGGTCTACTTGCAAGTTTTAAAAATATATAATTGGAATTAAAAGTTTCAAGATTGAAAATAAAATTCAAAAAGAGGGAGGTGAAGTGTGCAAAATACCCACACTAAGGTGTGGGCAGACGTCTAGCTCAACTTCACTTGGACACCCGTCGCCCTTGCAATGACGGATGACGGTTCGGCACTAGATGGCTAGGTTTAAATCCCAACGGCTGATCGGGTGGACGAGGGCGTATTCATTCGACGGTGGGCATCAAAACTAGAGCCGAAGGAAGACCTGATGGTCACTGCTCTCCCTAAAGAACAGTGAAGAACAATTGCACTAGCGAGCTTGGATCGACTACCCCCCTCCTCCTTCGGCAGTCTCTAGCGAAAATGCAAGGCTCAATATGTTCCTACTGATTGCCCTGATGAATCTACGTTTCATCATCTTTATTCTATCATTTTGGCCTTAAAAACCCTAGTAAATGCATGTAAATACTGTTAATTCGGGCATTTTAGCATTCATGCATCATTGTGTAATTATTGTATAAAATGTGGTTTTTAAAGCTAAAATTATAGAATAAAGAAAAGAAAAGAAAAAGAATAAAATATTGTAAATATTTTATGACCCTAAACCCCGAGACCTAGGCATCGCGATGACTAGGTCGACAAGGAATAAAGTAGGGGGAGATAAGGGCCAAGATACCAATAAAATACCTTTGTTTTCATTCATTCTTTATTCATTTTGGGACCTATTTTTAGTTCCACTTTTTACACATCAAATAAAGAAATTTTGTACATGAAAGTTATAGATAATTAAATAAAGAAAAATACAAAATTGATTTTACTAAAAAATAATGTACAGATAAAAAGTTATGGTCTGAATAAAATTCCAGAATCCCAACTTCCCAGACGTGTATCTCTCAAATAAAAATGCCAAGCGTACCAAGCTCACCTTTAACTGTATATAATTTAAAATAAGCTATTTAATGGCAGCGGTTTCGCATTTGGCGGAGCTACGGTTTGAGAGTTGAGTTTTGGGCCCCCATTGTATACTTGTACAGATTAAAATATTCATTTTATTATTTTTTTCATCATTTTTATAATTTTATATTTTTAAAATTTTGTAAATATTACTTATAATATTTATGTACATTAAAATCAGAATAAAAACCCAAAGAAAATACAAAATAAAAATACATGTATATAATACATAGGTATAATACCTGTGAACATACCTATATAAACCATACTTTTATTTTATTAAGTGTACAAATATATCAGAAATAATAAAATAAAAATATATTTAAGTGTATAAATGTATTTTATAAATTTATAAAATAATAAACAAAAGTAAATAAATTAAATTCATAAAATAAAAATAAAACGATAAAATATATAGATAAATATACCTATACAACCTATAAAAGGTAACTTGTTATTTTACACCTCTAAAAAATAAATAAAAATCACCATAAAATAATTTATAAAATAATAAATATTTTTTATTTAACAACCAAAAATTAATAAAATCTTTTACTATTTTTAAATGAATTTATAAATCTTTTCTTCCAAGGTTTTTTCTGGTTGGTCCACGTGGACCAACCAGATTTCTTCCTTGGTTGACCTCGGTCAACATTCTGACCAAGGTCTGGCTGCTGTCAGGACTTCGTTTTTCGCCTCTTTTCGTGATTTTTTCGAGGTCGTTCCTTACATCATTTCATGATGCGTCCTACATGACTTTTTCTCCCCTACCAATGGTCTTACACGCCCTAGGATTTTCTAGGGGAATGGATCCATGATTCGCGAGATACGCCTCGATCTTTGAGCCATCTCCACCATTCTTTCAAAAGACCCCAGCCACCTTCCACTGATTTTGAACCCTTTTTGACCTAGCAAAGCCCTTCTTCTCGTGTGCACTAGACTGTAGATGGTGACAGGATCTCCTCCAGCCACCTAGGAGGGTCGCGCGTGGCCAAGGAGTGGCTCCACCACCTTCGCCGGCCTCCGGCATTGAGGTCTATCTCGTTAGTCGTTTGGCCAGCTCGAGGTCGTTTTATATATTTTCTTTCTTGCATTCCTACCCTTTCCATAGTCCTAGGATTCATTCCCTTCTTTCCACTTCGATTCACACCCATCCGTGCGCCAAATCACCCCCCTCGCCGGAGCTCGCTCCGGCCAGGCTTCACACCGCCAACTCCACCCCCATTTTCGCTTCGCAAACCATCGAGGCATTTTGCCCTCGACGGTGTCACCCTTTTTGCAGGTCCAGGAATCGAAGAAGAGCCTAGGGGCTCATTTTGAGTTCTCGTCGGAGGTACCTGGATCCCCCAAACTCCGCCGTCACCGTGCGAGAGCTCCGGCCACCGCCGGAGTGTTTTGGAGCCACCAACCGATACAGGACCGTTGCAGGAGTTGCCCCGACCATTTTGCATCTTCAGAAGATCGCGGAGGAGGAGGATCGGGGACGGCGAAGTTCAGCTCACCGGAGTTCGTCCGCGCTCGTCCCCATCAGCTCTCAACCATCGGATCCAGCAGGCCGCCCAGTTCTCCTCTCAGTCATTGGATCGCAGCTCAGCGTCAACCGTCAGATCTTCCAGGGCCGATCTAATCGCAGCCATCGGGTCGTGAAAGGGTATCGCGGCACAGGGCTTCGACGCGTGTCATAAGTAAACACCCATCAACCATCAGATCGCCCACTGCCTAGGGTATTTTGCATCTTTTTACCCGGGGCATTTTTGTATTTAATAAGTAGCCATCAAACTTTCCTCTGCCTTTATATTATTTTTTAAATATTTCATTTCAGTCCCCAGACTTTAGTTAATTACGTAGTCCCCATTAGGCGCATGTGCTCGTCACGTGCGTCTTGGACATTTTGCAGTAGTCGCCCTGTAACTTCTGTTATTTATATTTAGTGCATAAAGTTTTTATTCCTGTTATAGTTTTTGTGGAATTTTACATTCAGGCCCTCGATCTTTATTATAATTACAAAAATACCCCTTGCTTGTGTGTAGTTTATTTTTGTTTCCTTTATTTATTGCATGCAGCTATAAATTGCTAAAAAATCCATAAAAATTACGTTAAGCCCCTGTTGCATTGCACATTCACGGCATATTTTTATTGGCATATTTATCGCATTTTAGTATTTATAAAAAATTCAAAAACACTCATTTTCAGCACTATTTGCATCATAAAATCCATAAAAATTATAAAAACATCTCAGAAAATTCCCCCAAAAAATAGATTTTGTGTCTTTTAGTTTCTTTTAACTTCAGTTCAAAAATCTTTAAAAATACAAAAGAAAACCCATAAAAATTATAAAACTCTAAAAATCTTCAAAAAAATATTAAAAATTCCAGAAAAATCCTAAAAATATAATCTTTGTTTTTGAATTTTCCTACTTTTATTATCTTTTATCTAAAATTAATTTGGAGAAATTTTGTGACCGAACCTATTTTATTTCTCCATTTTAGTTTCAGCTTTTTAATTTATCCACTGTTTTCAGTATTTTTGACTTTAAAAATACCAAAAAATTAAGAAAAATCTAGAAAAATCACAAAAATATTAGAAAATTATAAAAAACCTAAAAACATTTCATTTCCTGATTTTCCTTATTTTTATCTATTTTTATTAATCCATCATCTATCTCTTTCTTACTTTGTATATATCTTCTAATTAAAGAAAAAGAAAATATAAAAAAATATAAAATATAAAAAGAAAATATAAAATCAGTAAATTAAAAAATCAAAATATAAAAATATAAAATTAAAAAATAAAAAAATAAAATTAAAACCCACAAAAAATAGCATAGATAGACAAATACATCACATTCACATTTTTTAGCATTATTGCCCCGTTCTACCTGTCTGCACCCTGTGTTCGACCTCTACACATACTTGCACCTATAAACATCTTTGTTGTAGAGTTATAATAAATTTTAACTCCGCACATTCACTTTGATTGTCTTATTTGATTGTTGTGGGTTAATTGTTGTTCGAAGATCGGATTTTCCTGCGGGTCGCCTCAGCGACATTGTGATCCCGCCTTGTGTGGATTACTTTAGACCCGTGGAAATTCGTTTTCAACATGCCCACAGCGACATGGTGCTTCAGAAGGGTCCAATATGCTCAGATGAGGTCCCAAGAGGTCGATGAAGCTTTGGAGCTCCAAGAACCTTAGACTTGTACAAAATCACCTCCAAGGAGGCTTTGGACCATCTAGACCTGCAAGGTTAGTCCAGATACATGAAAAGAAAAGTGCATGGATCCTATTTCGGGTGAAATGAAGCGGAATGGAGTCGAGCGGTGATCTTCGACAGAAGGCGACGAAGGGAGATCGAATCTCCTAATATAGAGAGGATCAATGTGAGCGAGAGGGTGTTGGGCATAGCTGAATCGATGGGGAAGGAGATAAGGGTGAAATGGACGACTGAAAACGGTCAGAGCATGATGGAGACACTGGCCAGAGCTGAGCTCCAGTGAAGTGCAATCGGTGATTTCACGAAAATCAAGCGAAACAACTAAAATAAAATGCAAAACAGACTAATACTACTCTTAGGAATTAAAAGAATGTAAAATCTAGGGCTCCACCTCAACAATGAAGGAGTCGGTCGGAGCTCCACTGCGGATGGTTGGTGATGCTCTGATCACCACCTTTACGCCTCTTCCTCAATGTCAACAGGTCCTACGAGTCTCCTATTGTCACAAGAAGGCCAAAGCACGCGAGAAGTCAAGGATTTCAAGGGTAAAAGGACATCAAATTTGAATGGAGGTCGGAGATTTATTTTTATACATGAGGTCTTGACTCGGGAAGAACAATCGATGCTTTGATCCTCAGATCAAGGAATGAATCCTGCTTGCAAGACCATTGATCGAGGGTCAAAAGTCGTGAAGAAATTGACTCGAAAAATGAAAGAATCTAATGGGTAAAATTGAGGAATTCAAGGGAATAGGTCTGACAAATGCAGACCTATAAGGGGAGAGGAATTGATCGAGGTCAATTCTGACCCGCTCCTCATTGATCCACTTGGGATAAAAGAAGACAAAACAGGCTGGAAATTCTTTATTAATTCAAATTAAAATAATAAATAATTTTATTAATTCTTGGTCAAAACATGGAAAATATTTTTAATTTTTGAAGTATTTTAATATGATTTTTATTTTTTTTCAAGTGCATTCGTTGTATGTCACTTTTTATATGTATAAATATATGTATATTTACCTATATAATATGTGTTTTATTTATATTTTCTATTTTAGATTTTATTATTTTATATACATAACTTATATATTTATATATTAATTAAATACATGTAAATATATATTTATTTTATTTTTCTAAAGTAATATGTACACTTATTCCATCTATATATTTTATTTCACAAATTTATTTATTGTATTTTTAATTGTTTTATTTTATTTTAATTATGTATATATATTATAGATAGTATTTAAAAAATTATAAAAACATAAATAATGGAAAATATAAAGAATAAATAAATTGATTATTTTATTCAGATAAATTGCACAATAGGGGCCCAAAACCTAACTTTTGCATATTAACTCCAAATTGAATTAAACCACATTCATTAAATAGGTTATTAAATTCTATAAACAATTAAAGGTGAGTTTGGTAATTTTGATACAATATGGAGAAGATACAGGTTTGAGAAGTTTTGATTTTGACTTTTTATTTTGAGTGTCTAGGGCACAATGTACATTATTTTTATATAAAATAAAATTTTCTATTTTTCTATGTATTTTTATCTACAACTTTCATGTTGCAAAATTTATTGATTTGAGAGTTGAATAATAAAGAATAAATAAGGTCCCAAAATATATTTATTATGGAATTAAAAATAGGGTATTTATTGTATTTTGGTCCTTATCTCCCCCTACTGTATTTATTATCGACCTAGTCATCATGGTGCCTAGATCTCGGAGTTTATGGTCATTCAATACATATCGTATTTCATTTCTTTTTCTTTATTTTCTTTATTCTTTTATTTTGACTTTAAATATAGTATTTTATACAATATTTATAATGTAGGTAATAAATGTTATGCAAAATAATGCTATATACATGCATTTAGCTAGGGTTTAAAGGAAAAATGAAAGAACAAAGGCGATGAAATGGAGATTCATCAGCCCTTGAAATTAAACGAAGCGGTACACAACAGTTGCTAATCTCGCCACGTGGAGCGCTCTTCGCCAACCGATTGCGTGCTTTTAAAGGGGTAAATTACTTATTAATCCCTCAACCTTTTTCTAATTATTATAAGGTTTTGTAAATATTTAATTATGTTCAATATTTTATGTAAAATTTACAAATGAGCCCATGCCTTTATTGTAATTACATCTAGGTCCAGTGCCAGACAGCTCAAGTGGTCCCCCACGTGAGTTGGCCAAATTGCACCGAACCCCCTCCAGGTTCTTTTGTTTCATTTTAGTTTATAAAATTCGTATATTAATGCAAAACTTTTGGTGTATTTGCACGGAGACCCTCTGCTTTATATTTTATTGCAAATATACCCTGCTGGCACATTGTAATTAATTTCGTGTTTTTTTATTTTTGATTAAATAGCTCCAATGCTTGAAAATCATGGAAAATTTGCAATGTCTGATGTTGTGCATGTTCACATCCTAATTTTATTTTAGCATTTACTTGTTTTTCCATTTATTAAAAATCAAAAGGAGCTTATTTATTCTCCATCTAATTACAAAAATATAAAAAATAAAAAACTTCTTTAAAAAATTCAAAAACATTACACCTCATATATTACTATATAATATAGCAACAAATCAAAAATCACGAAAAAATATCAAAAGAAAACCCTAAAATTTGGAAAACCCTTCTAACCCTGGAAAATTTTACAAAAATTATATAAAATCCAAAAATTAGTTTTCTTTTTGTATATTTTTATTTATATTATATACTACATACTAAAAATAGTTTTGAGTCATTTTGAACCACTTTATGTTTTTTAATTTCAAAACAATTAGGCCTATTTATTAACTCCCTATTTTAAAGTATTTTAGACTTTAAAAATACCTAAAATTTTGAAAAAATCACCAAAAAATCACAAAATAGATAAAAAATATAAAAAAAATGTAAGAAATTTTATTTTATAATTATTGAGTATTTATATCTGTATTTATAAATATAAAAGTCTATATTGGCTATATATCCATATATACTTGGGGAAAATGGGGTTGCCCCCCCCCCCCCCCCCGTCTATTTTTCCGTTTTATTGCAAAATATCACCATGTAAATTCATCTATATACCCCTCTTATATGCCATTCGAATTTCAACAGAAATAGAGACTCCTATGACCTCCATCTAGAACAAGTAATTTTAGCGGTCTAAACATTATTGTAATCGACCTATTCTAGATGGAGGGCATATGAGTCTCTGTTTTTGATGAAATTTGAATGTCATATAGAAGGGATATATAGATGAATATACATGACGATATTTTTGAAAAAAAATAAAAAAATGCCAAAAATGGGGCGGGGGCATCCAACAAGGGGGCAGCCCCATCGAACCCATATACTTATATACTTATTAATATAACTATTATTATTATAAATACTTATAAATATTTTTAACGCCTTAAAAAAAGGATCGTTTCTATTTTTATTTACTGAATTTATATATATATATTATACATTATATCTTATATATATTATTATATATATACTTATATACATACTTATTACTTATTATGTCTTTATAAAAAAGAATGTAAATATCAAAAAATTATAAAAAGAAAATAAATTATAAAATTAAAACATAAAAATATAAAACATTAAAAATACATAAAAATTAAATATAATTAAAAACCATAAAAAGTGGTTCTTTGTAGACAATAAATAGCTTATCTGTGTATTTGCTCTTAGTGATTCGACCCCTGCACTTGCTTGCTATGCATATTTATTTGTAAGGTATAATAAATTTCATCCTGCACAATTTCATTGATTTATCATTATTGCGGGTTGATTGTTGATTTATGTGGATTGGTTGAGTTTCAATTACAGCGAGAGAGACCGACGTAGCGATTGCCGGACCTGACTTGTCAGGTACCGTAGGCCCTCAAAGACCATGCGTTAGGAACCTCACTCATCTATATTATCAAATGGCATCGTTGTCGAGGAGCGGCACTTAGGACAAGTTTTTAATGTACATATTTATTTGCATAATTATCTCTCTTTTATTTCTTCCGCTGTATAATTATTTTATCTGTATCTGACATATTTCTTTGTTGAACTTCTTGCGAGGGACAGCGTGATGAAGGCAACTTCTTAGGAAGCCAGTGCACCCAAGTTGAGAGGGGATTTGCTCTTCTTCTTGTAAGCCAATTGGAGAAAGCAAGAGAGAGAGAGAGCGAAGAGTAGAGTTTTTAGCAAAGCATTTCTTTTTAGTGAGAGAGACTCTTTTTATTTTTATTATTAATTGTAATAATACATATACTTAGACATTTTTAACCCTTCACACTCTGAGATCCACTGCCATGGTGATTATTCACTTGGGGCCTCTCGAATTTTTCGTTGTTTTCTTCGCATTCTCCACTTTTATTCTCCCTATTTTCCCTTTGTTTTTATTTGTTTTCACAATTTGAGTTTTCTGCCTTCTTTTTATTTGTTTTCTGTGATTGAGCCCTTAGATTTTTAGGACTTTCTCGCTAGAGTAAATTAGGTCCAAACACCTAGTATATTACACATGCCTATAGTCTCTACATTTGGATCTAGCTAAAAGTAATCTTGTTCTTCATGATTAATAATAGCTCCTGCTTAGGGCAGTTTTACCGGCTTGCATTGCATGTAGTGTAGATTTAAAAATTCTATTTTGCATCCCGCATGGAGAGAGTTGGGAAGCGCTATAAGTCTTCTTACTTTGCATGCATCATTAGATACTAAGTGAGATTTCCACCTTAGTGTCAACATGCACGATTTTTTCGAATCCTCTCCCAATTTTTATCACTTAGGATTTAAAGAAACACACAAAAAATGCTAGGCGTATTATTCTGAAAAATACTCAAAAAAGTGAAAATTAAAAATTAAAACAAGGAGATTGTTTAATAAATTTTAATCTAAATTAAAATTCATAATGAACCATCATTGTTTGAGGTTCATAAAGCCCACATTATTTTCAGGTACTATCCAGACTAGGTGAGGCACGTCCCATAAGGATTAGAGCCCAAAACCATCATGAATACTACCCTGCTATTGACTGGATTCATGAAGTATTGGTACTTCTATCGTACGTAAGCGAGTATGGCCTTGTCGACGATGGTGTTTTCGCCATGCGTAGAACATTCGACCTGGTCCGAAATATTGATCTTAGGCTATTCCCTCACGGGTATGTCTATCTCATCGTCTTGCATCCAAGTACCTCACTTGTGGGGGAAGCAG
This sequence comes from Ottelia alismoides, assembly GCA_037367405.1. Classification (NCBI taxonomy): domain Eukaryota; kingdom Viridiplantae; phylum Streptophyta; class Magnoliopsida; order Alismatales; family Hydrocharitaceae; genus Ottelia; species Ottelia alismoides. The sequence goes on along the minus strand of JAZKJV010003391.1, from coordinate 135,228 downwards.
TGGTTTCGCCTATTAGCTTCCTCCTCTATTCTTTGGTTGAGTAGTGGATCCAGACCTAATATTCGGGTTTCTCTTGAAAAGTATAGCCTACATATTACAAAGGAAGTGGAAAGTACGAGATGCTTTTCTGCAAGTATTCACTCTCCTATAGGGTTAGCCTCGAGGGACTTGTTCAAAGATTACATGAAAATAACAATAAAATTGAAAAGATAAAAGTAGTCAAACTCTTACAGCTTCACATTATGTTGGGTTGTTGAATCCATACCTGTATTATGTTTGTTTGATTTATATTTAGGTCAAAGATCCAGTCCTGTGCACTTGCGCCATTTTTTATTTTATATGTTTTCTATTTCATCTTGCCCCGCTCATTTTTGAGCCTCCATTGTTTTCCTCTTTACGCCATCTATCGTTCATCATCGCATTCCATTCCTCATCTACTCTGCTTCTATCCAAGATTTCGACTCATGGATGATTAGTCAGGACCCCGTCAACACCCACATCGATTCCATGAGCTCAACATCTTCAATAATTCAAGAAGATTCCCGAGAACCCGGTTAGGATCTTAAAAATGATCTACAAACTCCTCTACTTCTTATTCTATTTCAATAAATCAGGATCACTCTTATCTCATCATTTGTCCCTTGTAGATGAAGATCGATTCCAGTCAATATCAAATGCTCCATTCACACACATCTGGAATTGTCCCTAATTCCAGATCATCCATTTCCCCCGGTTTCACAGATTTTCAGTTTGAACAGGATGTCGAATAGATTCAGTGGAGCTGGACAATGCTCCCAAAAATATCTTTGATTAAATCTTCTTCTTTTCTTCTTTTCATTTTCATTCTTCTGATTCTTTCTTTGGTGTTGTACTCACCCCATTCATCTGTGTTATACGTAGGATATGCTTCATCCTAAGTATATGGGAGTGAGTGTCCTCGGGTTATTCATTATTCATTCTCTCACTTGTTTCTCAATTTTTGGCATTTTTTCTATACTTAGGGATATTTTACCTTAAGTATAGGGGGACAGGCCGAGTCCATTGAGTTCGTAATTTTTTTAATCCTCGATCTTCCCCATTTTGAATATAGTATACTATATTTAGTATTATTTAATCCTAAGTATAGGGGGAATGATCGACTTCTCATTCTTTATTTACTCGTTGTAGCATAGGCTTTCCTATACTTAGCACAAGTTATGTCTTCCTTTTTTCTCTTCGACCTATGAGGACATAGCCCACGCTAAGTATAGGGGCATATATACATCATATATACTTTGGTCGTAACTCGTACTTTCATATTTTCAATAATATGGCTAATTACTAAAATGTAAGCGTACATTAAATTCTTTGTAATTACGGTTAATAAATTAGTTAATAAATCTGTTAACAATATTTTTGCAAAATGTTTGAAAATTGGTTATAAAATGTCATAAAAAAATTTTAAATCGTTTTGGAAAATATTTTGTAAAATGTTTTCAAACATTTATAAAATTCTTTTGTTTATAAAGATTTTTTGTTTATTTGAACAAAATATTTTGAAAATCTATTTGCAAATAAATACTTTAAAAAATCTATACATATTATTTGAAAAAATCTTTGCAAAATGATTTTGAAAATTTGCAAATATTTGCAAAATTATTTGTCAAATTATTTTCAAAATAAAGTTCTCAAAATGTTTGTTAAAATATTTTAAATTATTTTGAGAACGTATACATAATTCAAACAACTTAAAATATGTACAAACCCTAAGATAAAAACCGTAAATAACAACTAACTTAATTCCCGTAAATACATAGTGTAAATTCTTAAAACCAACTCTTATAAATATTGATGCATCCTTTGTAAATATTTACACATAATCTTTTCATTAACCTTTATCAAAAAAATCTCTAAAAATTTGCAAAATAAAAGCCCATAAAAATTGCAAAATGTTTTCAAAATATCATGAAATTATGCAAAATATTTTTCAAAAATTCCACAAAAATTTCAAAATCAGAAAATTGCTTCACAAAAAGATTTTCTTGCATTATACATAGCATTTGCATTTTTTCAAAATGATCAAAACAATTGAACAAGTTTAAAAAGAAGTCTGAAGATTGGAGCTTGGTCTAGACCTTAATACACTTAATTTCAGAGGAAACCATTAAGGACTGGAATTGAGATGCTTTAGATCACTTTGACTTAATTCTTTAGGTTTCATGAGACTATGTTCATGAGTCAATTCATTACATCTAACTAGAACCCTTCATATCATCTGTAAGATTCTTGAGATTGTGGTTTGACTAGAAACTGCACTTAACACTCAGCTCAACCCAGATGGATTGTTGAAAAATCTTGGAGTCTAAGTCAGGACGATACTAGGCTGCTTCGTCAAGGGTGGATCGGGAACCACTCTTGGGGATTGCCGAAGCTGGTACTCTAACCCACTTTTCTGGTATCCAAGACATCTAACAATTGTAGACTGGAATGGGACAATGCGTTGGATGAGGAATGGTCTGCTGGTGCAATTTCTTCCAAGACCTCAAAACATGGACGAACTAAAAGACTCTATATCCATTGGGGCACAAACAAGAATGCAGAGCAATGCAAAACAAAGAAAATATCTAAAAAGAAGCCTACACAAATATTCTACAAAAATATTGACTTTCCAGAAAAAGCCTACTCCTTGGTGAAGACTCGGTTACACTGGCCGAGTTTCACAAGGGAATGCTACTACACTGGTCCATTCCCACTTCTTTTCCCATTTCTTCTAGATTCTCCCCCATCGCGGTTGTGAAAATTGCAGTACCTTATCTTAGAAGAAAATATCTGTCTCCAGGAGGATGAGTTACTAGACGAGTAGACTCCTTGATAGTTCATTAATTTGAGAGTTGAAGGATTCACACACGTGATTTTGTTATGTAACTGAGAGTATGGTTCTGACCGGACTCTGAATAGAACTAAATAATAGTATTATGGAACTTAAGGGTTGTTGTGTCACGTTTCTTAACCTTAATGTGGTTCCCAACAAACCAAGAATCCAAAGGTCTTAACTGAGCTCCAAACTTTAAATTTAATAAGACAAGTTCAAAAGTCGAAAATTGTTCCAAGTTCTTTCTTTTTCTTTTCTTTATTTTAAATTTCTGCACTTATTGCACAAGTGTTTGCTAGGGACTAGCAAAGGCAAGTATAGGGAGTGATGAATCTCCATTTCATAACCTTTAGTCTTTCGTTTTAGCCTTAAATCCCTAGCTAAATGCATGTATATATCATTAACTTGTGAAAAATAACACTAAAAAATTCAATTAAATATTGTATAAAATATTGTACAAAATATTGTATTTAATCCCAAAATAAAAGAATAAAGGAATAAAAGAAAGAGAATGAAGTGTCAAAGACACTGAGTGATCCTAGATCCTGAGACCCAATCATCATGATGACTTGGTCGATAAGGAATAAAGTAGGGGAGATAGGGCGGCCAATTATACAGAAATAGACTCAAAAACCCTAATTTGATTTGAAAATAATGTGCATTTTGGGACCTATTTTATTTTATTATTTTTCACATCTCAAATCAATAAATTTTGAACATGAATATTGTACATAAACATACAAAGAAAAATACAAAATTTATTTCATTCAAAGATAATGCACAGTATGCCTGGAACACATAAAATAAAAAGCTACAAAGAAAACTTTGCAGACTTGTACTCCATACAAACTCAAAATTCACCAAACTCACCTTTATTGTTCATAAAAATTAAATTATATATTTTAATGAAGGTGATTTCATTCTTTTTGGAGTTCAGATGCAAAAGTTGACTTTTGGGTCCTCATTGTGCAATATATCCATTCTTTATATTCTGCACTTCCTTATATTTTTATAACTTTGTAAACATTATTTAAAATACACGTACATAATAAAATTAGAATAAAAAAAATTAAAATACATTAAAATAAATAATGTACTTAAATATATATGTATAGGAATTATACATATAAAGTACATATATAATAGATATACCTAATTATTTAAGTACATAAATAAACTCAAAAAATATAATAAAAATATGTAAAACTGTATTTAAATAAGTTATAAATATATAAATTACATATATAAAATAAGAAAAATACAAATAGAAAATAAAATTAAAATACATGTATTTATACCTATATACATACATGTAACATCCAATAAATTAACTTGTGAAAATCAATAAAAACCAAAATAAAATACTACATAAAATTACAAGTATTTTTCATGTTTTGACCAAAAAGTAAATAAATCATTTAATAATTTTTATTGATTTTTATAAGAGATTTACATATCCCATTCTTCTAGTAGTCCACATGGACCAACCAGAGGCCAGCGATTGTTGACCGAACGGGTCAACTGTACAACCTCTAGCCCGGCCCATGTCAGAGCCTCAACTACCCCTCTTCTATTAATTCTTCACCCCACCTCCATCCTCCATCTTCCTCGAGACCAACACTATCGTGTTCCCCTATCATCCTTGACCTCCGCCCACACCCGAATCTTCATCAACCACCCTTGAGCTTCACAACATCTCCTCATATTTTCGACCGGAACCCACGACTATAAAATTGGACCCCTAGCTCCCTTTTGATTTTGATCCCCATTCTTAGCCTGAAACACAAGAGGAACCTTCCCGTTGATGTTCCATGGTGATAGCTCTGAGCTCCAGTCCTCCACGGCATGCATAAAGGTGAGGGTGGTGCGATCCGAAGTTCACCGCACGACCTCTGGTCGAGCTTCTTCTACTCCAACCTTCCAATCTTGTCGAGTTGCTAGGTAACATTATTTAGTTTGCTTCCCATTCTAGTAGATTAATCCTTCCTTTAATTTCATTAATTTGTTTCACGTTTAGTGTTAATTTTAGGTTTTAAAATCGCAGAGCCTTAAGCTCCGGCACCGAATTCACTATGCTTAGCCCGTTTCCAACCCTTGTTTTCGCCTCACCCTAATCATTTCTCCATCGAACCCCCTTGTTTTCCCCTTGATCCTGCAAGGATCGAGAGGGAGTTGGAGCCCCATCCTATGCCTTCACTGGATCTCCCTCGACTCGCTTCCCCACTGCGCATCCATCTTCATCCTAGGGTCGAGCACCTTCAGCTCGAGCCCCTCAGTCTTTTTGTGCAGGTCTACAATCGAAATGACCGCCCAAAGCACCATCAATGAGCAAGAACAAAGGCTCCCGGTGACCTGAGCTCCAGGGCTCCTCTGGTGAGTCCCAGACACCTTTGAGCATACCTGTTAATGCGCAAGGCTTCCAAGAAGGAGAGGAGACCTTCAGCGAAGGAAGAGGTGGACATAGGCGAGCGGAATCGGAGAATAAAGCTCGCCGGAGCTTTGTTCTTCAGGGGTTCATCCAGACCCCTCTTTCACCGTCGGATCAGGTAGTGGGCCCATATCTAATCCGGGCCCTTGAAATTAAACGAAGTGGTACACCACAGCAACCGCTCATCTCGCCATGTGGAGCGCTCTTCGCCTCCGATTGGACACTTTTAAAGGGGTAAATTACTTAGTAACCCCTCCTCCTTTTGTAACTATTATAAGCTCCTTAAATATTAATCACATTCAATATTTTGTGTAAAATTTGCAACTGGTCCCCCATCTATTATAAATTACATCTAGGTCCAATGCTAGGTCAGCTCATGTTGTCCCCCACGCGAGGTGGCCAAATTGCATCGAACCCCCTCCGGGTTATTTTATTTAATTTTAGTTTATAAATTTTATATATTTGTTCAAACTTTTGGTGTATTTGCAAGGAGACCCTCTGCTTTATATTTTATTACAAATATACCCTTGCCATCACATTATAATTAATTTTGTGCCTTTTATTTTTTATTGAATAGCTCCTAGCTTGGAAAATCGTGGAAAATTGTAGTAAATGTTTGATGTTGTGCATGTTCACGTCCTATTTTTAATTTAGCATTTACTTGTCTTTTCCATTTATTAAAAATCAAAAGGAGCTTTTATTCCATGTCTAATTATAAAAATACAACAATTAGAAAAACTTCTTTAAAAAATAAAAAATTATACCTTATATATTACTATATAATATAGCTACATATAAAAAATCACAAAAAAATCAAAAGAAAACACTAAAAATTGAAAAAAAAACCCTTCTAACCCTAAAAATTTACAAAAATTATATAAAATCCAAAAATTAGTTTTCTTATGTATATTTTTATTTATATTATATACTGCATATTTAAAATAGTTTTGAGTCATTTTGAACCTACTCTATTTTTTAAATCTCAAAACAATTTGACCTATTTATTAACTCCATATTTTGAAGTATTTTGAACTTTAAAAATGCCTAAAAAATAGGAAAAATTATCAAAAATTCACAAAACCATAGGAAAATATAAAGAAGGATTATTGATCGACTTAAGGACTCTCTAGTCGACATAGAGCCACATTGATCTGACTTACAACTTTTGTGAGTCTACCATAAGGTCTAAAAGCCAACCATTTAGTTAACATGAATCTTAAATAAGTTGGCTAATGAGGTCCTAGTCAATCGCCACTATGACTTAGTTGATGATACAGAAAGTCAACTCAAAAATCAAGGACTTAGTTGACTTAGTTGGGCTTGTGGTCGATTAAATTATAGTTAGTTAACTGTTCTATTCTAATAGGTGATTAAGTAGTGATTAATCAACTTACCCTTTAGACTAGATGACTAATCTTTGGAAATTGGGGCAATTAAGCTGAATTAGATGACTCATCACTTAGACGAGCCAACTAATCGACCGTCTGCTACACTAATAGTCTAGAACACTAAAAAGCAAAACTACCAGACTCGAGCTTAATCCAACATATATAATAACATCACAGAATTGTGAAAAATGCATACCTACATGAAACCACATGCTCTTCTCCATTTTGTAATGATGGATCATTATAGAAAACATGGAAAATAAATGATAAAAGGAAAAAAAACAATTACTCGATCCAAGAACAATAATGCACATGTTCGAGTATAAGTTTATTTATATATCATGAAACATATCGTAAATTGATTCATATATATTCTAACACATTGGTAGCATGAGAACACATCCACGAACATCAAGATATCAATAAATTCCTAAGGTCATGGTTCAAGGTTGGTTTTAGATCACTCTACCTTAGTTTGGATGTTGATTTTCTTGAATGAACTTCTCCCGCTCGAGGCTCCTCAAGACCCTTTAAATCTGAGTTTAAATAAATGGTTAGTCATTGGAGCCGACATCTAAGATGTGTAAGTGCAAGGTTGACTAACAAAGAACATGCTTACATAAGAGCTAAGTCAATGGAGAAGCCCTTTTAAGCATGCCAACCACATGGGCCCTCTTCTTCAAGCATTCCTAGCACAAAAACAGTGGTGGAGGGTGGCTCTAACATGGGGGCATCATATCAATCTAAGAAATGAGACCTCTAAGAGGAGTTTAAATAGGACTTTGCTGTCAACACTCAACTTGTATCCATACCCTCCTACTCTCTTTCCGCCGTGGGACCACTTCATGTGGGTTGATTATAGGACACATGGGCCATTTAATTGGTTCATAATCATGCTTATACTTTTCTTAGATTTTGTGCATGTAAAGTTTAAGGGTATGTTTGGTTACTGGGATGGGTTGGGTTGGGGTAACATCTTGTGAATAGTAGTTGCTTGAATGGTTATGAGAGTTGGAGAGGTTTGGAATAAGGAATGTGATGTGATGTCACATTGATTTGTGATGGAATTTCAACCCAGGAATGCATGAGGTAAATCAGATTATCCCAAGGTAATCCGGTAACCAAGCAGACCTTAAATTTTCTAGGTCACATGCCTAACTAAAGCAAACTACCTTGTGAGCCATATCGGCTGAAGGTTCAACAAGTGGATTGCTTCCACTTACCCGGATGGATTCCAGCAATAGGATATTAGAATCCAATAACATATAATATGTTATATTTGTACTACCATATTGACATAACTGCTTTCTTCCTATATGTTTCGCTTTGTACTTCAATAAATCTATTTCTGTCGTCTAAACCAATTCCCTTTTTTGTTATTTTTATTGAGTAATTTAGTATATAATTCTCTCGTTAATATACATGCACATATATACATATACGAGGGATGATTCTGTGAGAGCCAAAAACTGTAAGAGCATGGGAGCAATGGTTCTGCACCACTAAATTTTGTCACCTCTCTCCTCGTTGATTGGAGGAGGAGAGAGATGAGCATAATCTATTGGCCCAGATTCACCGCTCTCATGCTCTCACAGCTTTTGGCTCTCACAGGATAAACCCTCTTATATATATGTGGGGAAAGGGAGTCTACTTCATGAAGTAGGTAACCTTACCTACTTCATGTCCATGTTTGGCTGATTTTTTATTTTTTTGGAAAATACCACAATGTATTTTCATAACTATATTCCTCTAACATGTCATTCAAATTTCGTCAGAAATGAAGACTCCTATGCCCTCAATCCAAAACATTGAATTACAACAAATCTAAGACCGTTAAAATTACATATTCTGAATGAAAGGCATATATTAGGGAGATATAGTTATGAAAATCCATTATGATATTTTCCAAACATAGAGATTGGTAAAGCTACCTACTTCATACTACCATTCCTCTCTACATATATTATCGAATATAACTCAAAAGTGAGATTATTCTCATATAATTGCGGAATTCTAATTTTAAAGGTTATCATTGCCGAATCAAAAGGGAACCCAAAACCCCATTTCCCCGGCAAGGCGGAGCGCAATGTCGAGTGCACGACATCTCAATGCAGCGGCCAAGGCGACTGCTGCTGCGGCGGCCAAGTTCGGACCAAAACCGTCGTCGACGGAGGCTATGCCTATTGCCGCCCCTATCTCCAGGAGGCCCGTCCCCGCCGCTAAGACGAGGGAACTCCCCCGATCTCCCGCCCTGCGCAGGTTCCTCGGCCTGCCCGAGATATCTCGTCACGACCCCTACAAGAAAATCTGCAGCCTGGTCAAGCTCTATCAGCGGCAGGTTTGAACCCTGTTCTTCGATTCAGCGGTTTCCTTCGATTTAGCGGTGGATCAAGATTCACCTCTTTTGAATTAGGAGGCAGTTATAGAGTTATCGTAATTTTTATCTTATTTAGCGAACTCTTTTTTTGAAAATTTATAGCGGAATTATTTGGATGACAATAATCATTAATTCACGAGAAAAATACCAGAGAAGATGAAACTATTGGTATATTAAATAATAACGAAATTGTTTATATAGTATATGATTACTCTTGTGATTGTATTTGACAATACGTGTTGAGGCTTTCATACTTGCTATCTATTTCTCTCTTGTTCTTTGATGCTGCTCGTACGCTGCTTATTCAGTAATTATGAACGCTTGTGAGTTTAAATGTTTGAGTTTGATTCCGAAGATTGGATTTCAGGATGACATAAGCTAACATGGTAATTAGATGGCGAGATTATTTGCTAATAAATATGCTGCTTTCACATTTTTAAGCTCGCTTTTAATGCTGCAATTATAGATGCTGATGATGGATGTGTACTGAAACTAGGATGAGGAAGATTAAAGTTATACACACACATACATACTAAGCACTAGCCAAGTGCAATGCTAATTTTTTGAAGTGGTTGTTGAGACGTTTAATGATTCATTCTCAATCCTTCAATTCGAAGATGCTGATATAGTGATAGTAGGATATGGATTCTGGAGTGTTTAAATGAATACATGTAAAGCTAATCAAGAACAAATACTATGTGTGCTTACTGAAATACTTGATGAGGATTTTAGTCTTATTAGTTGATTTGGATCTATCCACCTGGGGGAATTTCATCTAAATGTAGAAATGGTGCATTCTTACAAAGTTAGTTTCAAGAGTCCGTTCTAAGTCACCTTCTTGTTACGGTGGAAATTATACATACTTGGGGTTGTTAGTGTTAAAAATATGAGCCCATGGTGAGCCATTTGTTGTTATGTAGTTGTCACATTCAAGGTTTCAAAAATGCGGTGAACATTATTCTATGGGTATGTCGGATAAAAGTGATTAAGTGAGCAAGCAGAGGAGTATAGAGGGCATACACAAATTATATGTGTTGTAGCATATTTTTTATAAAATAAATAAAATAATAAAACTAGATGTCAAGATTCATGTTACAATTCAACATACCCACATGATTAATTTAAAGAAAAGTTAACTCAAAAAACAATGTCAACAAACCATATCATGCATAGTACACAACCAACGGGAAACTAAAAAGTTAACTTTCAAATTGAGGAAATCAAACTAAAATTGTCAACTTAACAAATAATACAATGTGAGACGAAAATAGTTAATTGAAGTATGTTATTTAACAAATAATATAACTAAAGAACCAAAGAAACCTATTTATATATCTAACTTAATGAATAATAATTTGACAAAAAAATAAGCCTTACAAATTTGGTAATTAACAAATATTAAAGAGCCAAATCAAATAAATTTGACTAAATTGTTATTACCAATAAAACCAAACAGCTATCATTTTTTTAATAACTAAATTCTAAGCTGTAAACAAAATTGAAAAAATAAAGAAAAACCTTGAGATGATGGTTGGTTGGCGGCTGGCATTGGGGTAGGGTAGATGTAAACAGAGGCTAAGGCATATAACTGTGAACTTGGAAATTGCTGGTTTAGTAGGAGAGTCATCGCTGGTGGAGATGGCTTGATAGAGCAATAGAGGAGCATTAGCATGATGAAAGCGACACATGTAGATGGCATTGGGTGGCATGACCTTGGAAACTGGAGGAGGTGGAGAGAGGTTTGGAGTAGTGCTCGAAGCTGGGAAAATGATTAAGTGGGATTCGAAGTCAAGCTTGGGGTTGGGGTGGGGCGTAGAGGGTTTAAATGATTCAGAGTTATTAAAATCTTAAAGGATCTATATCTAGATCACATCTAATTGAAGGATATGCTCATATGTGGTGCATATGTGGCCACTTATGCGGTTTATGCTGTTTGGTTATGTACATGAACCACATCAGTTTGCCTATAACATATGCATTTAGATGTTGGTACGGAATACACACATGCAACTATATGGATTACATTTCTGAGCACATGTGTGTTTCGTTTGATAGAAATGAATTCGTTTACGCTATATAGCTAGCCGGGTCCCTTTGTATGAGGGTTATGAACAATGATCAAAGGAGTTAGATTGAGGACTCAACTAACATTTGTGCATTGTTATAAAAGTCGACCGACTAGTCGAGTCGATAGGGTGGCCGACTGATTATTAACGAATCAGTCAATAGTCGATCAACCGACTACTCGACCCGACTAGTCGGTCGACTGGGCAGACTTGTTGGTCAATTTTTGCATAGAAATTTTGTTTTGTTTTTTGTTTTTTTTAAAAGCATACTTATTTTAATATGCTTAATGTCTTATTTATATTCATCTACTTCTTTTATTTCATTATGATAGTATGGAAAATGTATAAATCATTGTAAATACATAAGAATATATATATATATACAAATAATTTTTATATATAATAATAATTTAAAAATGTCAAAACTGACTAAAGATCGACTAAATCCGATTAGTCTTCCGATTATAGATTAATCCTTCGTAAGTGACCTGACCTATTGAGTGCTGACTATCGACTTCTGCAACCTTGCATTTGTGAACATTATGCAAGATGTGCCTATTTTGAGAAGAGATGACAATTTTCTCCACATATAATTTTTTGATGAATGCTCTTGATGCAGGTTTTCGTCATAGGATAGGAGGCAAAAAATCCATGCAGCCAACCCTACTTAATTGTGGGAAAAAGGCTTTGTTGTTGTTGTTGCTCTTAATGCATGTTTTCATCATAGGAATATATATTCAAGCTAAATAATTTGGAAAATTGAAGAGTTAACTTGACAGGGTTGAGTTATACTAAGTACATCTTGCAACTGTCACAAAGTGGGCACTCATCCTTCGAACGGAGATAGATATATGTCTATCTATATGAAAATGTACATTTGAGAGACTGGGTTGGGCGTAATCAATGCATTGCCAATGAGCTAGTGTGCATGTAAGGGTATATGAGATTTACGATCTTTCAAAATAATCGTAAAGATTTATATGATAAATTGGAAGATAAAGAAAAAAATATATTGGGTTGAACAAATGTCCTGTGGTCATCTTATATAAGAAAAAAGATACAAATTCAGGAATATTAGAATACACTTTCAAAAAAAATGTGTGATTAATATCTTTTCTAATGGTTATATGATATATTGTTAGTATCTTAGAAGAAGACATGAATTATAAAAATATTCACTTTGGGTAACAGAAGTCTTGTAATTTGAAGGATACAAGAGAAGAAAGAATACTTGATGTTGGTGCAATTGTAGTAAGTTATAACATGTGATGCTTCCATTACGAGAGAATGATGGAACATGCTGTATTTTAGCGGATCCATTTGAGAGGATTCGGTTAAGATTTAGTTGGATTAAATCCCAAGTTTTTTTGAGAGAAAAAATTTAAGATTTAGTTGGATTAAATCCCAAGTTTTTTTGAGAGAAAAAAATTGTGCACTGAAAGTGGTGCGCACCCACTTTATTTATGAAAATTTTGACAAGTGTTCATAAAGATCTACATTAAAAAAATAGTCTTGGCATGTGCAATCACGTTCTATACATAGAACTGCTTGTTACGAAAAATCGTCTGACAATATGCAAGCCATAAGGTTCAGAACAAATCTAACAACAAGAGCTTATCACTGCGAGTATGGACGCTTGTGGCATTAAGGGACTCATATAAGCCATCAGAACCATCTAAGTCCAACCACCAAATTCTCACAGCATTGCAAACATCTTTAAGAATATAAAATTTAAATAACAAGTGATCCACATCCTCTCGGTCTTCAACACAAAACAGACAAGCCACATCCGTATCATTCAAATCACTAGCTTTATGGAAAATGCTCATCAATTGCTCCCTCCTCATATTCCAAAAGAGAACCTTTACACTCATATGGAGCTTTGTAGGCCACAATGGTTGGCAATCTCGAGCAAGATCATCAGGATCAAATATCTGAGGAACTGATAGGGCCATTTATGTCTTTTTTTTTATCAAAAGATCTTCATTGAAGCAAATCCCAATGGTCACTGGCCATCAGATTGACCCGCCTCAACATAAAGAGATTCTATCATCCTTATAAAATCTCGTATATGTTGCTTAGAGAAGTTAGTGGTAAATGTAGGCACCTAGGAACGATAAATTGCCACTTCCAACTTGTGGGATCCAGCTGATGCAATGAGCTGAGGGAGTATATCACAAAGAGCTCCCTTTTATAACCAGTAACAAATTCTAGAATTTAAAGAAGCATGCATTGTCTATCACTGCCCTCAACATGCATACAACCTCAGAATGAATAGCGTATATCCTTTGCGAAAAGCTCGATAACGAGCGAAGCAGGGTCACATCAATTATCAAACCCGGGTAACTTCATACATCTTCAGCATGGATCGACAAAGCATGTCATTATTCCCTCCCTAAATTCCTAGTACCCACTTCGTTAGGAGAGTCTTATTTGTTTCCTTTGAGCACTAACACTCCCAATCTCTTAAAACCACTGTCCATGCTATAGATTCATAATCAACTAAAACAATGCCTCGTCCATTCCTCTTGGAGCCAGAAACCATCGCACAATGACTTTAACCTCAACTACATCTTGGTAGGCAACAAACATTTGGAGAGGAAGAAAAAATGGATGACATACAGATCGCATGAAGAAGCACAAAGCCCCTCCCCTTGGCAGACATGGCATTTCCCACCTAGTTTGCTTCTTCTCAAGCATCTAAAAAACCTGCTTAATTCTATTGTAAGCTAACACAAAACCAAGATAGTTAACTAGTAGACTCTTCTATTGGTGCCAAATGCCCACCACACTCGTCGACCTCCACCCTCGACATCTCATACGGAACTAAAGCCAAATTCTCATGATTGACCCTCAAGCATGAGATGTCATCGAGAATATCCAACACCATTGATACCCATTGTCCGTAGTTACCCCACCATCCAATAAGATGTATCGTTCGCATAGTTTAGAATATAAATTGAGAGCTCCTCAGCTTGGATCCTTACTTCTAGAACAGATTGCACCATGTATGGCCATATTTGCAGTCATAGTAAAGAGTAAACATGTCTGCTACAATAATAAAAAGACAAGGAGCCATGGTTCCCATGTTTAACTCCCCTACGAAGTTGAAAAAACCATCATCTGGCCGACCAATCATCAATATCGGGTATGATGTAGTAGTGATGCTATGCTTCGTCCATGCCCACCAAGCATCCAGAAAGCCACACCTATACACGGAGGCAAATGAATATTAAAAAATCCTCTTTATAAACCAAAGTGTACCTTTAATCCTCACCCCTTCCATTCAGTTATCTCATTGGGAATTACCGCACGGTCCAACCTAGATTTGCATGGAGTGAAAGCCGATTGCATATGAGAAAAGATGGAATCAAGAGCTCACACTTGGGAAGCAAAAATTGAGGGCCTTATTCCGTTTCTGAAAACCATAATTGCTGCTCAAAGCTCCCCTATCAGCTCACTGGCATCATCTTCCACGACTTCCTAAAAATCTTCGAGAGAAAAGACTATGAAACCATCAGGAATGGTAGAATTATCGCCATCCGAACCTCGTGGGCCCTGAAATTCCACACTAGTTCATCTGCTTGAAATTTTCTTAGTTTGCTGGTGCTATGACAAATGTTTTGGAAATCGAACTGAAGATTGAATCGAAAACCTTACCACAAAGGTCAAATCTGGTTGAACCATGTAATCAAACCATATCAACCAGATGATGGCATCATTTATCTTTTAAACCATGTTAAACCGATAGGGTGAAACTAAAGTGTTGAACTAGTCAATCAAATCCGATCGAATCGAGACATGTGTAAAATACACATATAATACAATTAATGATCGAAAAATTGAATCAAAAATCATTTTTTTGAGGCTAAAAAATGAGGAAACACGCAATGGTGTCCGCCCCAAATATATTACTAAATCATAAAACTTACAAGAGCCAAGACTCAAGGAGAGTTTTGGCATGAGAGGTTACATTTCAATATAGAAATGCTGCAAATAAAAAATCGAATTGTTCCTAGTTAGCCATAAAAGCCCAGACAACCGCTATAGGTAGAAGAAGCTCTACCTTTGAATTGTTCTTCGTAGCAAACAAAAAATCCCAGAAGCCCTCTAAACTAGAAGTGTTTACCCATGCAATACAAAGCTCAACCCAAATTCTTGAAGTCTTCATATAGAAAAATAACATGTGCTCCAGGGTCTCTCTTTCTATGTTACAAAGGGGGTACACGTATGAGACTCCTACTAAAAATCTCGAACATCGATCTCTTGTGAGGATTTACCTTCTTTTGACTAGCCATATAAAATACTTATTCTGCTTGGGAGTTTCAAGCTCCAAATGAAATTGCAATCACGGTTCAAATTCCCCTCCACAACCAGTGGTGGTCTGACCACCGCTCTATAGGCTCTCTTTATAAAGAAGGCATTGTCCTTCCAAACCCAGCGATCTCGTCCCTCAGTTGGACCCTCCACCCAATTCAGGTTCTCCAAAAGCAACAAGAACTCTTCCAGACGTTGATCAGTAAATCTTGTTAGAAACGAAGGCATCCGATTCCTCATCATCCAGCACACCGCAACCCGTGCCTCGCGGTCCACTACTAGTGCAAAAATCTGAGGGAAGCGATTAGCAAGCGTGCCTGTTCCAGTCCAGTCGTCTATCCAAAATACAAAGGAGTCCCCATTACCCAGGATTGGTCTGAAAAGATATGTAAATCGAGGCATCACTGACATTATTCCTTTAAACGCCGATGGGAACATGGGAGGATTCATCAAAATGTTTTTACTGGCTGGAATGTTGTACACGTGACGAATAGGCCTGCAACTAAGGCTTTCATCTCTTCCCCAAATTTTGCTGTCCCACTTTAGAATAATGGCTTCATTCATTGATTCAAGTCGATGGACTTCAAGTCCGCCTATAGATTTGGCCTGAGTGATTGTATCCTAGTCATGAGATGGGTGGTTGAGCTCTCCTGCCCCGACTTTCCCCAAAAGAATCTCTTTATAGTTGACTCCACCTGCCAGCGAATACCCATTGGGAGAAGTCTCGCCGGGGAATAGGAAAACTGCCCGCCATTAAACTAGATACCCGGAATGATGTTTGGAAGAGGCTAATGACCTCCTTTTTGGGGCAGTCAGAAAGCATAGAATCCTGGTGTGGGTGGTTGAACTCTCAAAGCGGTCGCTATTTGGCCTTTCTTTTATTCGCCGACAAGAAGGATACTGGAATAGCCTATAGAATTGCCTTTAAAAGGACCAAACGTCCTCTACGGGACAACATCGACGCCCTCCAGCCCGCTAACTTTCTCTCCAGCTTCTCAATCAAGGGCAACCAATATGCCATCTTGAGCTCGTCGCTCGTTAAGGGTGGACCTTGGTAATGAATAGGTAAAGAATCTCCCGCCATCCCGAATTCCTCACTGCACTCCTTAGTCTCTGGATCTTACATTCCAAAAGGAATAACCGTGGACTTATTGTGATTGAGTACAAGCCCGGAAAGCTCCCCAAAGATCTCGAGCGTTATAGCCATCCCCTTAGCTTCCTCTCCGCCTCCCCTTAGTGATCCCCTGTTGTAGAACCTGATCGAACATACAAGGTAGAACATCTGCTGCAATAATAAATACACATATACCTGTATTTAGTGTTCAGTGTTCAGAAATGCGGTTTATGCGGCCACATATGCGGTCGCATATGCGTAGGCGCCAGGCATCCAAACCGCATGTCATATGCAGCCATATGGGGTCCAAACATATAATCGGGCTGCATACACTGCATACGTGGCCGCCTAATCGGTCAATATGCAGTCAAAATTAAGATTCAGATCCGGTTAGGGATCCAGATAAAGCAAGTTTCGACTATAACGAAACCCTCCCTCCGAGCCCCCAACCCTCTCACGACTCCAACACACACGCCTCTACATGACACTGCCTGTAGTGCCTCTCCATAATCACCCACTGAACCTAGAGCGCCTTCGATCACTTCTACTTCCTGTAGAGCTACTCCACTCTACACCTCCGTTCGTCATGTCCAATACCTTCAGCACCTCCACGGGCGCTTCTATCACACCTAGATTATTATTTTTGTACCT
Organism: Ottelia alismoides; assembly: GCA_037367405.1. Classification (NCBI taxonomy): domain Eukaryota; kingdom Viridiplantae; phylum Streptophyta; class Magnoliopsida; order Alismatales; family Hydrocharitaceae; genus Ottelia; species Ottelia alismoides. The sequence continues at coordinate 118,036 of JAZKJV010003391.1, read as the reverse complement.
TTTTAGTGCTACCCTATCTCCAGTAAGTTTTCTAATAAATTTATTTGGCAAATGTTATGTTTTTTACTCTAAAATGTGTCTTGCTTTGAGTTTTACAACAAGGATTCCATGCGCATTAATATTTTGCAGACTAAGGTTATTATTTTACAAAGCTTTTTAGTTAGTTATGATTATTTGTTTTTTGTGCTTAAACGATATCTTATTCATGAATGTTTAGCTAGTTCTTTCATAGGTTTTTCTCAAGCTATTTACATAATGCTAATGTGAATATTAGAAATGGGGATGTGACCTTTTATTTTGAGTCTATGTTGTTTTTTTTATCAAAGTACTATCCAATGAACTATTGCTTAAAAATTTCCAAACGTTTCCGGAGCGCCTCCAGGACCTCCAATCATATGTACACTTTGCCTACCTTTCATTTTAGAAGATAGAAAAGCAGTGGTTCTAGATCTCCTTGTTTTGTTTTTTTTTTGACGCTCAAAAAAGGGGGAAGCACTCATCGGTGTTCGCCCCAATCCATTAAAAAGTAAAGAAGGGAGTACTTACAAGATGGATGAAGAAAACAAAAACGAGGGATAAATGGTATCAAAATAGAGATACCCCCCACGCACCCGAAACAACGCTACCCGGAAGACCAATCTAGACAAAAGCGAGACGCCGAGATACAAATATTTTCCTTGTAGAACCTCTGCTGAGCAAATAGTGCCTCGTTTCTTCCCAACCAGATGCTCCACAGACGCGCAATCGGGCCCACCAGGTCCGCCCTCGACCGATTCCTGGCGTTAATCAAACTGTCGCAAAATGCATCAAAGCTGGATATATTCAGCCACCCCAAATCGTCCCAGATGGCACGAACACGGTCGCAATGGAAGAAGAGGTGCCAGCTGGTTTCCATCTCCGTACCACAAAGATCGCACAATTGCGAGACATTAGGAAACATCATAGCACAACGGTCTCGAGTAAGCAGCCGATCACGCCCAAGAAGCCAAAGAAATATACCAACCCGTTCCGGCAATTTGAGACTCCAAATGAACTTGCAATGATTCAGCAGGGTCGCATCGACCCCCACGGCGCTGGGAAGAAGAGCGACGTACGCCTTCCGCGTAGAGAAAGTACCCTCCTTCCAAGCAAAGTGATCACGCCCCCAGTGGGCGTGGGAGCATCAGAAAGAAGAGCCATCAAGGACGTGAAATCGAGCAGACGCTGATCCGATAAATTAGCAACGAACAAAGGGCACCATCAACCATCGACCCAGCAGGAAGCCACTGTGGCGAATTTGTTGCCCACCAGCGCAAACAGGCGAGGAAACAAATACTGCAAAGCTCCCCTCCCGGACCAATCATCCGACCAAAAGCGGAAAGAATTCCCATCGCCCAGAATAGGTTTGAATAATGATCTGTTGCGGTTAAAAGCGGACAAGACACCGCGCCAAAAAGAGGAAATGTGTCCCTCGAGACGCCCCCGTGAAGCGGATATTAAATCAATCCCCGCCGCCTCCCGGAGGCACTTCAGCATGAAATTATCTTCCCGGCCCCACACCTTCGCCGCCCACTTGAGAAGCATAGCCTCGTGCACCACCTCCAGCCGTCTCACTCCCAAGCCCCCATCGCGCTTCGGACGCGAGACAACCTCCCAACCCACCAAATGGACCCCCCTTCTCCCATCGCCCTTCTTACCCCAAAGGAAACCCCGGATACATTTTTCCAATCGCTCCCGAACCCCTTTGGGCATGCCACGCACGGACAGGAAATAAATTGGGATCGAGGAGAGCACGGATTTAAGAAGAACTAACCGACCCCCCTGGAGAGAAGCGCCGCGCGCCAGCCAGCCAGCCGAGCCTCCATCTTCTCAACCACCTTCCGGCAATCACGCAGCCGAGCACGGCCAACCGAAAGAGGCAAACCAAGATACTCCAGGGGGAGGCCGCACGGGGAAGAGCCCAAAACACGAGCACACTCCACAGCCTCCACCGGTGACATAGCAAACGGAACGACTTTCGATTTGTTCCCATTGATGTGGAGCCCCGACATCTCATAGAATAGTTGGAGCGTAGTAGCCATTCCCGAGGCATTAGCCTGGCCGCCCTCGATAAAACATAATGTGTCGTCAGCGAACTGTATAAGAGGAATATGATACGTACCCAAAGAACATCCGCGCGTAAGACTGGCCTCGGCCACACCATCAATCATACGCGGCAAGACATCCACCGCCAAAACAAAGAGGAGGGGAGCAAGGGGGCACCCTTGGCGAACCCCCCTGCATGGCTGGAACATTCCTCCAGCCGCCCGCCCATTTATAGAAACGGAGAAAGAGACGGTGGTAACACACCGCCGAACCCAAGAGATCCAGATCGGCGGGAAGCCCCGCCGCTTTAATACCGACCATAAGAAGCGCCAATCCAGAGAATCATAGGCCTTTGCAAAGTCAATTTTCCACAGCAGCCCCTTCGTAGCATTTCTGTGCCAAACATCGACGATCTCGGAGGCCACCGCATAGCAATCAGAGATTTGCCTCCCTTGGACAAAGGCTGCTTGTGAAGGCGAGATGAGCGAGTCGAGGAGTGGCGCAAGCCTTCTTGCGAGAGCCTTAGCAATGATTAAGTAGATGCCATTAGAGATAGAAATAGGCCGGAAATCCTCGATACGGTTGGCCGAAGGGGTCTTGGGGATAAGTACAATATTAGCCTTGTTGATTTTGTTGAAGCCCCTGTTCCCCTCACAAAATTCGAGAGCAACGTCCAAGACGTCATTTGCGAGCACGTCCCAAAAATCCCGATAGAAAGATATAGGGAAGCCGTCAGGCCCTGGGGCAGCATCAACGTTGAGGTCCCAAGCCGCCCCCTTGAGCTCCTCCAGAGAAAAAGGCCGAGAAATCGTCGCCGCTTCCGAAGGTGCAAGGACGGAGGCCCCACGGCCCGTCCACCGCCACGAACGAGTAGGTTGACGGTCAAAAAAATTCTTGAAATAAGTTCCCAAAGCCACGCCTAACTCCTTCTCCCCCTGAAAGAGGGAACCATTGTTTTGTTTTAAAAGTTATCTGCCACAGATTCACTGCATGAATATAAATAGTACACATTGGCTTTAAAGAACCCGCTTATTATTATTGTTATTGCATATTATACTAGGTGATTGCCTAATATATTGATGATTTAATCTGTTATACGGTTATAATGCTATTCTTTCTTATCATATCAGATCTTATGTAAAACTTAGGCCAGAGTTTTTGTAATCTCTCAGCATTCTCAATACACACAATTGGTATCCATACAATTGTTGTATGTGGTTGATGATATTCATAAATGCATAGAATTTTAACAAAAACGTTCAATGGACAATCATTTATGTAAATTTTTTGATGCATAAATCTCTAATATTTTAATTTATTATTATATTTCTAATGTTTTAATTAAAATAATACAAACAACATATTCCGCATACACATCCGCATATAGTTTCACTTATCTATTTACTTGCTTCAAACCACTTGATCGAACGTATACCACATACCAACACTCACATACAAAAAATGTAAGAGTAAGAAAAAATTAATAAATAGATGCATAATATATGGAAACTATATATATTTACATATTTAAAATACAATAAATACATACTTTACATATAAATGTTGAAGTACATAAATAATATATATCTCACCATACATATACTTTTACATATAAATATTGAAGTACATAAATAATATATATCTCACCATACATATAAAGTATTTTTTGCATAGACAACGTCCTACATGTATATTTCAATAACTATCTTTATGGATATATAATATAATAGATAAATTGATAATCCATTTATCAAATGTAGTTGTTTGGATGAGTTGGTAAGTAATTAATATTGTTCATGAGTTAGTTTGTAAATAATGTTGCTGAGTTGGTTTGTAATTATGCATTCAACTCCTACCTTACGTATTATTTTTGAACCAAATTTGAATTCTCATTCAATTTTAATTAAACCAGATTTCAAATTAAATAGAGCTTTTTACCCCAAGAACTTTATAATCTTTCTAAATTACCTTCTCGACTTTGTAAACATCTTTATTATCCCCTCAACCCCATAAATTTGCTCTGTCTTACACCATTAATATTGCCGTCAATTTTACTTTTACTTGAATCAATACCTTGGGTCAATCTAACTGGATGAGAATTAGATGGTGGATCTTCCACCTCCGAACTCTTTCTTTCTCCCCTGTTCTTCCTCCATTCTTCTTCTTCTTCTTCTTTTTCCTTTTTATTCTCTCTCTACTCCATCCCGTCCACCAAATCACCAATTTTTTTTGTATTTTCATGGATAACATCTCTCTTTATTTTAAGGTGGTTTGGCCATGGTCAAAGGAGGTCAGCTGATGCGTCGGTGAGGAGATGTGAGTTTTGGAATGTTGAGCCGGCTAAAATAGGGTGTGGAAGGCTCAAGAAGTGTTGGAATGAGACTATACGAAGGGATCTTAGTTTTTTGTATTTAAGACCGAGAATGACCCAAGATAAATCTGAATGGAGACAAAAAATCCATGTAGCCGACTCTACTTAAAGCGGGAAAAGGCTTTATTGTTGTTGTCATCATGGATAACATCCCTTCCGATCACGAAAATATTTTTCCTGAATTTTTCGGGTCAATTTCATGAATCGATTGATCAAATATTTGAGGTTGCTAAACAAATAAAACCTCTTCTCTTTTCCTAGTTCTCTGCACCTATAATTTCCCCCAATCTTCTTCTTCTTCTTCTTCTTCTTCTTCTTCGAGTGACACAACCCTTTCGATCACAACCCCACAACAAGCAACCGATCACCTTCACGAAGGTGCACACCTTGCATGTGCAGTTCCCCTCGCAAAGCTTCCGGCAACTTGAGCATCCTTGGTGGTAGACACCCAGTCCGCGAGTTTCAGCAGCTTCAGTGCCTCCAACTTCTGGATCTAGGGCTGCTAATTGAACTAAACATGTTCGTATTCGATTAGAATTCGTTCGATAGTAGTTCGAAAAATGTTTGTTCATTTCTAAACAAAATGAACATGAACTTCAATTTTTAGTTCGATAACTTAATAAATTGAACATGAACATAACACATGTTTGTTCGATAAAAGTTCGAGTTTGATATATGTATGTGTGCGTGTGTTTGTGTGTAACTTCGTATTTATAAACATGATAAATTTTAGTGTTAAAGAAATTATGCTATTTATCGGGCTTTGTACCTGTTAGGGTAAACGATACTCTGATGTGTTATTCCATAGAGCCCTCGGGTCTCTTATGTAGAGAGAAAACCCTTGGGTAAATTACATAGACGTACGTTATATAAATAGAAAACACAGAATAGTACATCATAACATAATATAACCTCTACACTCCCCCTCAAGATGGAGCATAGATATCTATCATGCTCAGCTTGGAAGAACATCTCTGGAAAGGTCCTCTGAGCAATGGCTTGGTGAATATATCAGCAGTCTGGTCCTCTGAACTGACATGAGAAGTAGAAATGAAGCCCTTATGAATCATGTCTCCAGTATAATGACAATCCACCTCGATGTGCTTTGTCCTCTCATGGAAAGCCGGATTATTGGCAATAAACAATGCTGCCTGATTGTCACATTGGAGATTCATAGGCAAGGAGACATGTACATTCAAATCTTCTAAGACTGCTCTAACCCACATCATCTCTGCGCTTGCTTGTGCCATGGCTCTGTACCCGGATTCAGCACTGGATCTCGCCACAACAGTCTGTTTCTTGCTTTTCCAAGAAACTAAAGAGCTTCCTATGAAGATAGCAAATCCAGAAGTAGATTTACGATCTCTTGGACATCCTGCATAGTCTGCATCTGCACAAGCTGAAATAGACAGATCTGTATCTTTCCTGAATAGCAACCCTGTGCCTGGGGAGGACTTCAGATATCTCAATATCATATACACGACATCCATATGAACTTGCCTAGGCTTCTCCATAAATTGACTCACCCGGTTTACTGCAAATGCAATATCCGGTCGAGTTATAGTAATGTATAAGAGCTTACCCACCATCTCTCTGTACCTTCTCTTGTCCACCTCTTCGGTATTATCATCGTACAACTTCATGCTTGGGTCCATAGGTGTGCTTGACGGTCTGCATCCAGTCATTCCTGTTTCACCAAGCAAGTCTGTGACATATTTTCTTTGAGTCATTACCATCCCTTGAGCATTTCTTGCAAACTCTATCCCCAGAAAATATCGTATCGTGCCCAGATCCTTCGTAATAAACTGGCTTCCCAACAGGGATTTGGTTATCTCAATTCCCTGAGCATCATCTCCTGTAACCAAGATGTCATCAACGTATATCATGACAACAACTGTACCTCTAGGGGTCTTCTGGATGAACAATGAATGGTCCGCATTTGATCTTCTGAACCCCTGTCGTTCAATTAGCTGGGAAAGCTTCTGGAACCAGGCTCGGGGACTCTGCTTGAGTCCGTAGATAGCCTTATGAAGTCTGCACACCATCTGAGTCTCCCCCTCAGCAGCAAACCCAGGTGGCTGCTGCATGTAGACTTCCTCCTGTAGGTCACCATACAAGAAAGCATTCTTGACATCAAGCTGAAAAATCGTCCAGTTACGTACCACAGCAACAGATAGTAGGATACGAAGAGTAGAGTGCCGAGCCACTGGTGAAAAAGTATCGCAGATAGAGCCACTGCAAATCTCTGAAATTCGCCCGTCAAACGATGAAAGTAGACCTGAGAAGCAAGAGGGTAGGAAGCACAAGACCGCTTCTGCTTCCAAACTGCAATGGGTATCAAGGCCTTAAATGCCGGTTTCGGTCACCATTTCGGTATCGACCAAAACAGAATTTCGATGGAATTTTGGTGGAATTTCGACCGAAATTTCGGTCATTTTTTGTACTAGGACCTCCATATTTCGGTCATTTCGGTCATTTCGGTCGAATTTCGATTTCGACTGGATATCGATATTCGACAGAAATTCGACCAAATTTCGCTGAAATTTGAGGCCATGATGGGTATATCCAGGTCATTGGGAACCTCCTCCATCTGTGGGCTATTCTCCTGCAACGATTCCTGCACAGATATATCTCCAGACCCATTGTTAGAAATCATGTTATCAAAACAAACCTGGGGCATCCTGGATGACGGGTGATGACCATGAGCAGAAGCAGTCCGACAGGTATAGAATTTAGGTAATGGTGGAACAATGGGCACATGCAATTGGGTAGTAGGAGTGGGTGGAGGAGGTGGTGGTGGTGGAGGTGATGGTGGCCATAGTGGAACCACAAACACATGAGGAGGAGGTGACTGACTCGTAGGAGGGTTGGCATGTAAACCTCATCATCTGAGTCTGATGAAGCCAAGCTGTCATCTGCAGGAGAGAAATACACCACAAACTCAAAAATGTGACATCAACACTGATATAATATTTCTTACGCAATGAATCATAACATCGGTATCCCTTTTGGGTCCTTGAGTACCCAATAAACACACATTTGATAGTTCTCGGAGAGCTTGTCAAGGCCTGGAATCAACTGATGAACAAAAGCAACAGAGCCAAACACACGAGGGGTAAGTGAGAACAACTCCTCAGGGAAAGCTATAGAGAAATGAACTTTCTCACCCAAGACAGACGATGGCATGCAACTCACCAAGTAGCATGCTGTAAGAACTGCATCACCCCAAAACGAATATGGGGCACGATTCTGGATGAGAAGAGCCTGAGTGACATCAAGTAAATGACGATGCTTTCTCTATGCAACACCATTCTGTTGAGAAGTGAAAGCACAAGACGTTTGATAAATAATTCCAGGAGATGAAAGAAAATGGGATAAAGCACGAGTACAGAATTCCAAAGCATTATCAATCCACACAAATTTCACAGAGATAGAGAAAACATTCTGCACTTCATTGATAAAAGTTTTGCAACATATGACATATCTTCTAGAGAGGGAGGTGACCAAACCGTAGGCGTCAGGTATAAGGAGAAATTGGTCTTGTTGCATAAAAGGATACACCAGCATGGGGAGTTCGAACTAGGCGATAAAGACCACCCTTCTCACGGCCACACTCAATCACTCTGCCCGTAAGAATGTCTTGAAAAACAAGAGACGATGGGTCAAAAATAGCTCTATAGTGCAAATCCTTTGTAATCTGACTAATGGATAACAAATTCATAGAGAAATCAGGAGCATGTAACACATTCTGCAGATGCATCGAAGGCGTCAAACAAATCTGTCCATGTCCAGTGATCGGAGAATGCGTCCCATATGCAATCATAACAGTTCTCCCTGGTGGAACCTATCTATATGCTGTAAGCTGATCTCTGTCCCTACATAAATAGTGCGTTGCCCTAGAATCCATAATGCAGTTAGTAATCTCAGATCCGTGACAGGATGTAAAAGCTAAAGTACTACCCGAGGTACTAGCCGCAGCAGACGTACTGGCAGATGCGGAGGCTGCTACATCTGAATGACCTTTTGGAGATGGTGAAAAAGAAGGAGGCATGATATCCCACAATCTAGCTATGAAGTCATCAAACCTCTGATCAGAAGTAGGAGCAGCAAGAGACTCAACCTGCTCTGCGACACGGGCTGAAGTCGGAAAGCCATGCTTGGAATAACATGTATCATCGATATGTCATGGACGGTGATAATACGTGCATGGCCGACGAATGCGACCTCCTCTACCACGAGGTCCGCATCCACGGAAAGAAGAAGAGCCTCCTCTTCCTCGAGAGGTTGCCATATCCGAAGAAGTCTGGCAAGTGGCTGTGGATGGTATAGTAATCCTGCTGAGCCTGCGGAACACTTCCCATGGGAAGAATAGTGGCATTCACTAGAATCTGGGAGTGAGCAACATCATAGGCAGGGTCAAGGGCTGCTAGGAATACACCAACCATGGTAGCATTCTTATATGTCTTCTGCTGCTCTGGGGTCGCCGTTAGAGGTATGGAGCTGTGGAGCTTCTCAAACATCCCACGCAGGGATGTATATAACGAATGAAGGGGGCGTCCGCTCTGCTTAATAGTGAATGTCATGCTGGAGTTGGAGGATCTTCGTCTCGTTCCTTGCTTGAGAATATGTTGTTGCGAGTATATCCTACATCGCCTTAGCAATATGCTGATGTAACACATCAGTGGCGATCTCAATCGTCAATGTACCAGAAAGCCGAACTTTGGCATATGCGTCGTCCGCCTCCCACGAGGCATTTATCCTAGTTTTCTCCACCAGCTCCTCGGTAAGAATATGCTTCTTACCATTTGACTTCATAAGGCTTATGAACTGCATAACCCAAAGCTCATAGGTTGTCCCATCCATTTTGACAATAGGTGCTGGACCTCTGAAAGCACTTGTGGCGGGTACATCGACTTTGTTCTTGTTGACGCATATTGAGTAACTGTATCTCTTTGTTATTTTATTTTCTTGTTATTCTCTTTATGTAATTTACCCATAGGCTACTCTCCTATATAAGAGAGCCTAGGGCTATGGAATAGAATCATCTCATTCACGTTTCCCAACATGGTATCAGAGCGACGGTCCTAGGCCGGAGTTCTCGAAACCCTAAACCTACCCCTCCCCACCCGCCGGCCTCTCTTCTCTCTCTCTTCCTCTCGGCGCCGCCAAATCCAGCCTCAGCCGATCGAAGGCCCCTCTTCCCCGATCTGCGCCTCCAGCGCCTCCAGCGCATCTTGCGCCTCCAGCGCATCGTGCGCCTCCAGCGCATCGTGCGCCTAAGTGCGCATCTGGCGCACAGCGCCTTCTGCGCATCTCGCGCACCTTGCGCTTCCAGCATCGCCCCTCGCGCATCTGGCGCACAGTAGGCGCACAAGTACCTCTCGCCCCCGCGCTGATCGACATCTGCGCAGCACCCCTTCAGCGTGCTGTGCGGCATCTGCACACTGCACCATAGCGTGCACTTCTTCAGCGCGCTGCGTGACATCTGAGTGCTGTGCGCATCTCGCTCATAGCGTGCGCTAGGGCACGAGACATCGCGTAGCAGGAAGCAGTAGCGCGCGTTATCTCACAGCGCGCACGTCATCTCCTGCCAATCAGCGCGTGAAGGTTACATATTACGTGTACATACTGTGCGCGTGCGGATCGTAGCGCGCGCAGATCCATGGGGATAGTTGCTTGACGTCTACACACGCAACTAGTCCCGTCTATGTCATTGTAGACAAAGATTATCTTCTCTTAGTCACTCCAGTCTTCCTTCTCCAGTATGTCAGACATCAAGGCAGATATCCCGTCTATGGGCGCATTTCGTGGTCCAGCGCCCATTGTCAAGATGGATGGTACAAACTATGAACTGTGGGCAATGCAGTTCATGAGTATGATGAAGTCTACAGGTAAGAAGCACATTCTTACCGAGCCCGAGCCTGCAGAGAAGACTGGAGTCCATGCCTCATGGGAGGCTGATGATGCATATGCCAAGGTTTGGCTATCCGGCACATTGGCTATTGAAATCGCCAATGACATTCTACATCAACCCAAAGCGAAAGACATGTGGGATATCCTGGCAGCAACATATTCTCAGGCGAAGAATGAGACAAAGATCCTGCAACTACAACATGATATATTCACAATAAAGCGGAATGGCCGTCCTTTACATTCTCTCTATACATCATTGAGAGCGATGTTTGAGAAGCTTTATAGCTTCATGCCTCTTACCGCCACGCCAGAACAACAGAAGACGTACAGGAATGCGACGATGGTGGGTGTGTTTCTCGCTGCACTTGATCCAGAGTATGAGGCAGCACGTTCACAGATTTTGGCGGACTCGACTATTCCTCCCATGGAGGAAGCTTTTCACAGATTGAGCAGGATCACAGTACCTTCAGCAGCTGCAAGTCAGAATCCCTCAGCTATGGCGGCCAACAGAGGCCGTGGCTTTCATCACCAGGGCCGTGGACGTACTCCCCGTGGAAGGGGTGGCCGCACTAGGCCAACCTGCTCATATTGTCACCGAGTTGGACATACTGAAGACACATGCTACTCAAAGCATGGATTCCCTGCATCTGCACGAGCAGCTGAGCAGATAGAGCCCCCATCTGCTGCTACACTGGATCAACGATTTGATGATCTAGTTGCCCGCCTCAGGGGCATTATCCCACCATCAGGTCCAGCACCGACTACAGAGAGTCATACTGATGCTGCTGCCTCTGCCTCTGCTTCTACATCTGCCAGTACTTCAGGTAGTACACTTGCACTCCACAGTAGTAGATCTCATATACTGCCATGGATCATGGACTCTGGCGCCACACATCATTTATGTGGCGACCAGAGTCTACTTACAGGATACACTCAGATCCCTCCAGGACGGACAGTAGTAATTGCTAATGGCACGCATTCCCCTATCACTGGTCAGGGGGAGATTAGATTGACACCCTCTATGCAGCTGAAGAATGTCCTACATGCACCACATTTTTCTATGAATCTGTTGTCAATTAGTCAGATCACGAAGGATCTCCATTGCCGAGCTATTTTTGATCCATCTTCTTTGATTTTTCAGGACATCCGTACGGGCAACGTGATTGGTCATGGCTATGAGCAAGGAGGCCTCTACCGTCTGAACCAGACCCCATTTGCTGGAACCACATCCTCTCCCGCTGAACAAGTATCTCCTCTCCTGTGGCATCTGCGTTTTGGTCATTTACAGCTTCAGAAGTTGCGTCTAGTCCTACCCTATAGTCTCTCTCACACACCCATCCAGTGTGAGGCGTGTCAGTTGGGAAAACATCATAGGTCGTCTTTTCCCAGCAGTCAAGGTCGGAGTAGTAACTCCAAGTTTGAGTTGTTTCATGTCGATGTCTGGGGTCCGAGTCGTGTACCCGACCATCAGGGGCACAGGTTTTATATTATATTTGTGGATGACTACTCTAGAGCATCATGGGTATTTCTAATGAAAAATAAGTCTGAAGCAGGAAATATCATTATTCACTTTCTAAATGAGATTCAGAATGTTTTTTCCACATCTGTAAAAATTATGAGAAGTGACAATGCCTTAGAGTTGTGCACCAACAATCTAGCCAACTACTACTCCTCTAAAGGAATTTTACACCAAACATGGGGTTGCAGAAAGAAAACACCGTCACCTACTCGATGTCACAAGATCACTTCTTGTTCAGAGTCATGTTCCGTACTCCTACTGGGGTGATGCAGTTCTTACTGCATGTTATCTTATCAATCGTATGCCTTCGTCTGTCTTGAATGAACAGGTTCCTTTTTCACTTATTTATCCTGACAAGGATCTGTTCATTCTTACCCCTCGTGTGTTTGGGTCAGTCGCATTTGTCCATCAGTTGTCGCCTGGTTCTGACAAGCTCTCTCCTAGGGCTGTCAAGTGCGTCTTTGTGGGGTACTCCAGAACTCAAAAGGGGTACAAATGTTTTGACCCTGTTCGTCGGCGGTATATGATCAGTGCAGATGTTACATTTTTTGAATCCATTATGTATTTTTCAGAATCCGGGAACACGCAACCACCACCTATATCTCCTGATACCGTATTCATGGCACCACCAACATCACCACCGTCACCACCATCACCACCACCACCACCACCGCCACCACCACCGCCATCAACAGTATCCCCATTACCATTCCATTACACCCGCAGGCCGCATCCAGCTCATGGTCCTGACCAGTCAACTAGCTCGCCTATGGTATGTAATGAAAATATTAATGTTGATGGATCTGACAACATTTCTCAGCAGGATGCATTACAGGAGCATGGTGATACCACAGAGGATCTGGATGTTCCAATCGCTCTACGCAAGCCGAAGAGAAGCTGTGCCAAATATTCAGTATCAGCAGTTGTGTCTTTTGAGAGGCTATCTGGACACTTCAGGACGTTTGCATTGGCACTTTCAGCTACAGACATTCCACGGAACCACCATGAGGCTTTGCAGGATTCTAGATGGCGGCTAGCAATGGAGGAAGAGATGGCGGCACTTCAGTCTAGAGGAACATGGAGTTTGGTTACTATACCTCCAGATGTCAACCCGGTGAGTTGCAAATGGGTGTTTACAGTTAAACACAATGCAGATGGCTCCATTGACAGGTACAAGGCACGCCTAGTTGCAAGGGGATTCACACAGACATATGGGGTAGATTACCTTGACACGTTCTCCCCTATGGCGCGTCATTCCACTCTGCGGATCCTGCTATCAGTTGCAGTTACTAGAGACTGGCCACTCTATCAACTAGATGTGAAGAATGCATTTCTGTATGGAGACTTGCAGGAGGAAGTCTATATGCAACAACCACCAGGTTTTGCTGTTGAGGGGGAGTGTTCCAAGGTTTGCAGATTACATAAGGCCATCTATGGCCTTAAGCAGAGCCCCAGAGCATGGTTCCAGAAGCTGTCAGACCTCTTTGAGAAACAAGGATATAAACGCTCCAATGCTGATCATTCCTTGTTTGTACAGAAGACATCGAGAGGTATTATTGTAATCATGGTTTATGTTGACGATATCTTGATTACAGGTGATGATGACCAGGGCATTAAGCAGGCAAAGGAAAGGCTGGGGACCGAGTTTGTCACCAAGGACCTGGGAGTCCTTAGATATTTTCTGGGGCTGGAATTTGCCAGAAATCCGTATGGATTAGTCATGTCACAGAGGAAGTATGTTACAGATCTACTGAGTGAGACAGGTATGCTAGGGTGTCGACCTGCAACGACACCAATGGACCCTAGCATGAAGCTGTATGATGATGACACAGAGGAGGTGGACAGGAGAAGATATAGAGAACTGGTAGGCAAACTGTTATATGTCACGATCACTAGGCCAGATATATTATTTGCAGTGAGCCATGTGAGCCAGTTCATGGAGCAGCCGCGCCAGGTACATATGGATGCAATACACATGATACTTAGATATCTCAAATCTTCTCCAGGTAAAGGTCTGCTATTCAAGAAAGGAAAGGGGATTTCTATCTCAGCATGCGCAGATGCAGACTATGCAGGATGTCCTAAGGATAGGAAGTCCACTTCAGGGTATGCTGTCTATGTTGGAGATGCTCTAGTCTCATGGAGGAGCAAGAAACAAACTGTGGTAGCTAGATCTAGTGCTGAATCCGAATATAGGGCTATGGCCCAGGCTACTACAGAGATGATGTGGGTGAAAGCGGTGCTGACAGATTTATGCTTAGATATACCACTTCCTATGAACTTGGAGTGTGATAATCAGGCGGCTTTGTTTATTGCAAACAACCCTGCATTCCATGAACGGACCAAGCATATTGAGGTGGATTGTCACTTCATACGTGATATGATTCAGAAAGGATTCATTGCCACATCTCATGTTACTTCAGAGAACCAGACTGCAGATATATTCACCAAGGCATTGTTACGAGGTCCATTTCAGAAGTGTGCTTCCAAGCTGAGCATGATTGACATCTATGCTCCATCTTGAGGGGGAGTGTTGACGCATATTGAGTAACTGTATCTCTTTGTTATTTTATTTTCTTGTTATTCTCTTTATGTAATTTACCCATAGGCTACTCTCCTATATAAGAGAGCCTAGGGCTATGGAATAGAATCATCTCATTCACGTTTCCCAACAGTTCTCAAACATATTGCCGGATGTAGAAGACTAGGGTTTTATAGACCAAAGTGTGAATGTCTACACAAACATACGTGGATTTGAATGCATATGTGGACTTGTGCACCTAAATCCATTAAATAAACAGAGGAACCGACATCGGCGACGGAGACCGTGCCGCATAGTGGTGGCGGAAAGGCGGCCTCGGGAGAAGGCCAACAACGGCTAGAGGGCGAGTTGCGCGCGGAAGCACTGCACGCGTAGAGGCCGTGCGGGGCTGCTGCGCGCGGAAGAGGTGGCGCGCGAGTGGGGGGGGGGGGGGAAGGGGTACCGGCACACGGTGGCGATAACGTGCGGAGATGAGGGCGGAGGGTGGAGCTAGGGTTAGGGTTTTGGGTACGAGAGCTCCGGTCTAGAACCGCCGCTCTGATACCATATTGGGAAAAAATAAGAGACTTGTTTATTCCTGGGAATCCTAGGCTCTCTTATATAAAGGAGAGACCTATGGGTAAATTACATACGTCAGACATAAAGATATAAAATAACAGAAAAGGTACATAGGAACATAGAAATATCTGTACAGATACAATCAGAAGGAACTATCTTTACCTCTACTATAATATGCAGATGCCATGATCTTCTTTCCAGAAGACGGGGATTCGAGTTGCAGTGGACTCAGTGGGCCTTGATCTATTTGGTGTCGTGTTAGGTTGAGGCTCAACATGGGTAAATATGTATTTTGCCCTTCGGTTTAGCTCCTGAGGAGATTTTTGTTTGTGAGTCCTGATTGAGGACTCCTCGGGCCTTTTCCCCCTTGGCCTATCTAGGGTTGCCCTTGATATGTGGTGGACTTCAACAGTCTGACTAGCTACCTTTGTTGCAGAAGATTGAGTAGAGGTTAATTGGTTCGAAGTTATCCTGTCTTTCCAGGTTAGGAAAATTGATGTTGCTTAAGTCAGTCTTTTCTGCTAAACATAACTTTTGCTTCTTTTTGAGGCTTCTTTCAGCAGAGGAGATGCTTTTTTTTGGTCTTCCTCGAGTGTGTGACACCTTTGGCATTCCGTTGGTGGAAGACGAATACTTTACAAGAGGATGATGGAAGGATTGGTGTTAGCCTGAGTGAGATGATTAGTCTCTTTTGTCCAAAAGGATTTGCTGCATATGAGATGAAGATTTGTACTTACTTTGGCCTCTGGTTTGAAAGATATATGGAGTTTCTCGAAGCATTCCGGTTCCCCCTAGGTCTGTTAGATTTCCCTTGACTTTCTAGAGGGGTATAATTTCCGTGCTTCCTGATATCTTGCTCTCCATGCTACTTGTTTTAGGGGATGATTGTGGTTCCAGCTTCTCGCATGATGATTTGACTTAGGATGGAGCTTTATGTGATCGATTTCTATGATTGATTTGACATAGGATTGGGCTGTGCGGGTTGCCGGGACTCGGGATGGTGGTGCTTATATCTTGTTTTTTTTGTCCTTATCTCTCAAATCAAAGACGGGAGGAGTTCATGCCTATGCTGGATTCTTTGACTGGTTTTGATTTCATTTCTGCTGATCGAGATTGCTGGGCTTGATTTGATGGTAGGTTCTCTGTTAAGAAAGCTAATAGAGTCCTATGTGGAAATGTGGTTTCAATCCGAAGGGTTGCATCTCTGATGGCAGAGGATTTTGGCTTGGAAGGTACCAATTTGGGTCACAGGTGACCTACCTGGAAGTGAGGTTGTGATCCAGCTTTCTGGACTTAAGTAGGTCTTTGACAGAGACATGTCTACGCAAGGTCTTTGACAGAGACATGTTGCGAAGATCCCCATCTGGTTCACGCCCCATCCCTCCCTTTTCCCCCTCACTCTTCCGACAGTCCACATGCTTTTTCTAGCCTGACTCCATTTTTGATGATTATTAAAAAACATTGACCCTCCAAGAGTTGACCATGCATGGGAAGATAAATTGACTAATGAGCGAGGGAATTGGACTACAAGGCCTAGAGGCAAGATGCCGAAGAATGCCCAAAAGAATTTAAGTCAAAGTGTCCAGGTCCACTATTTCAAATTCAGTTTTCTCTGTTAAGAAAGCTAAGAGTCCTACGTGAAAATGTGATTTCAATTCGAGGGGTTGTATCTCCGATGGCAAGAGGATTTTGACTTGGAATGCATCGATTTGGGTCACTTGTGGACTTGAGACATGGGGGGGTGATGACCCTGCTTGCTGCTAGGCTCTTTTAGGGTAGTAGTGGTTCTTGTGTTCGATGCTCGACTGAGGTTGGAGACCTGGATCGTTTATTCTTTTTGTGCCGGGATTCAAAGGAGGTGTGGGACAAAGGTGGCCTACCTGGAAGTGAGGTTTCGATACAGTTTTCTGGAATTCAGTAGGTCTTTGATAGAGACATGTTGCTGGTTGTTGCAATGGTGTGAGCATTATGGTTGGCTAGAAATAACACGGTCTTTCTTTAAGATGGATTTCACACGGAGAATGCGATTGAGCATGGAAAATTTTCAACAAGTCACCGTCTATGTAAATTTTATTGCTACGATTTGGTATAGTTTTGTACTTTTAAAACTTATGAATATATGTAGTTTTTTGGCCCCATGCCCTTTTGGTCAACGCTCTTTTTCCTTTAAAAAGGTATATATTCTGATAATGCGGGTCACATTTTAAAAAGCAACAAACCGACAACCCCTTCCTATCACTCTTAACGCAAACCAAAACAGAGTAGATGTGCTCCACAATGGGAAGATGGGTGTGTGAGAAGACGAGAAGCAGCAAGATAATGATGATTACTACGAAAAATAAGGTGCCCACGAGCCCTCCCTCCAGAGAAAACGAAGATTATCATCCCTCTCCTCCACTGACATTCTCCCCTGCCATAATGTCACCCTCTGTCGCTGCCTTGTCTCAGTTGTGGACCACACGTGCACCCCTCCCCACCTTAAAACTCCCCGTCCTCCCATGACCTTATCATCAACCCTCCCACTCTTTTTATCCACATCTACCTCCCTCCGACCCGCCAATTATGCCTTTGTTAATATTGCATTTTATATCACACTACAATTAGCTGATCCGGAGACATTAGAATATGCTACTGGAGTCAGCACGAGCCTTAACAAATACCTGGTACTCCGTAAAGTTTTGACTATATATGCACATGGAAATTTGTCACCTGCTATTTATATGCTGAGCTATTTGATCCCCGCGAATTTCTGTGTGAGGTTTAATGTTTTATCTTGTCTGTCTCCTTTTATAAGAGATCACAAATATTCTTTCCCATTGAATTCCCTCTCGTGGTCTTCTCTTTCAATATCACTTTGGTGTCTGCAGAACCCCAGGAACGGAAGGCTGATCAACATTGATGCAAAACTGAAGGCTTTACATGAAAGAAGAGATAAAGTTGATATGCTGGAACTTGAAAAGATCGTATCAGAATTTGTGAAGCTAAAATGATAAGATTAAAGGTCACGTTGATAAGGTTGTTGCAGCAGATGTCAGTACTCTGCGTTGAATATATGCGTGTTTGCTAGGATTAAAAGCAATATTTAGTTGTTGCTGATTGTTCGATTGCAAGGATTTCTTCTCGTTGTTCTCACGTCGGGATCTAGCAGGGAATGTGACGGATGAAAATGCTACATTTTCTTTTATCCTATTGAATGTACCACCATTTTATATCTATAGTACTTCCATCAATTTCGTAATATTTGCTATAGAGAAGTTACGAGTTAGAAGACCCTTTTTTTGTTGTTCTTACAGCATTCTAAGCGCTGGTAAGTATAATACATTTTGGGGGTTAACTACTATGCATATGGGTTAACGTGCATTTTTAGTTATAAATTGTGATAATCTGTGCAAACTGAAACATGTGTTTACTTCTAGATTAGATATGCAGAATGACCTTTTCCCCTTGTCCTTGCTTGTTTTAAAAGGTTAACTATAGGTTTGGTATTGTACTTTGCAATTTTTTCCGTTTAAGTGGTTGTTAATTTGGTTATTTTGGAGTTCGATTGCGAAGGTAAATCTTGCTTGTTTGGTAAACTAGTTTTTAAGATAATTCCTGAACTCCTAACAGTTTGGGTGGCATTATATTATTATATATTTCTTAAGTTAGTTTAGACTTGGGATATTTAACCTTGTGTTTTACTTTCTTGTCATTTGTGACAATAATAGAATAAGATACTTCTAAAGCTCATTTCATAGTCTAATATCCATTATGCGTTGCAAATACAAGTTGCGGAAAATAAAAAATACATCTAAGCTAATTCACACTGTTCTTGAATGAATCAAGTACGCGACCTACGATGGTAGTATCACTTTTGCTTTTATGCAGTGAAGTGCATGCTTCAATCCCAAAACAAGGGTAGCATTTTTACAAATAGAACAAACAAGCAGATAGCATCCCCACTAGAATATTTCTTTCCTCGAGATTTTTCTCTAGCATGTTGTCGACAGGTGCGTGGATGACTAATGGTTTTCAATGGCTCATCCGGGGTGGAGAGAACAATCAACAAGTATGTGAGACATAGGAATATATGTAAAGTAGAAGAATATAGCTTTAATTGTGGTAAAAAGCAATTAATATAGATGGCATGCATTTCAATGTCCTCTGAGATGCTCGAAGAAAAAATGCACCTCTTGCACGATTTAAGTGGTGGACGAGAGATACCTTTGACGGTTTTCAAGCTTTGCTCCTTACATATCAGCTGCCATGCTGATGCTCGATTTGATATCATATGCCAATATAAGGATGAATTTGAGAAGTTCTCAAGCATCACTCTTGTCAGATCAACCACCAGGTTTATACCTGATTTGATCTCATATGCCAACATAAGGATGAATTCAAGAAGTTATCAAATATCGTTCCATCGTTTCTTCTAGATCAACCACCATGTTGATGTTCTATTTGATTTCATATGCTAATATGAGTATGAACTTGAGAAAAGTTTGAAATTTTGAAAAAGTTTCTATAGTAATTTCCACAATTGTCGATATTAAGCAAAGATAAAACCTTATTTGGTAAAGAGGCACTGAGCCAAAATATATCCTCATGAGTTTCTGCATTTGATAAGCATAATAATAAAAAATACACAACAGTTTGCTCAGTTGTGAGCCACCATCCAAAAAAAGAATAAGACATATCGGTGAAAATAGGATCAAAACTTAAGATTGAGTTTCACTGAATGGCCACCCTAGGATAGAGTAAGATATAACTGTTTATTTCAGTGTTTGTCATCCATCTTCCCCGGAAATTTGACCCCATTGACCGAATCAGAAGACCCATCCAGTTTATGGTTTTCAAGCCAGGATTTAAGGTTAGTAACTTGCGATCTTTCTGCAATCAGCACCCATCGATTTTAATCTAGTTTTGGCGTGCGGCTAAAGAGTTGCAACCTTGGGTCAGAGAGGATGCTTTATTGGTCGAGGAGTTCCCTAGAGAGGGAAGATTTTCTTTTACGGGTCGCTCCCCATTTAAGCTGTCAATCCATGACAATGTATTTCTCCCATATTTGACCTCTTTGGAGCACACATCTCTAATTTCAAGGATCGGAACTTGACCAACCTCCAAAAATTTGAGTCGTATTGTTTGTTTTGGCAATATTATGAGAGATATTATTTATATTGTTGCATGCTTTAACAATATTCGAGGTTATCAAAGATGGATTTTCTTGACGCTGGAACCAAGATTTAGTAAGCATAGAATTGTCGGATGTTTAAGATTGATTATTCCCTATCCATCGTTTTCTTCTTGGCGATAAATGCTACCTCACACATCTTTATATCACCACTTTTCTTGACTGTTACCTTGCCATAGGAAGTTATTAAACAGCCCTGAAAGTTCGATTCAAAGTAAAATGAATCAAATATGAATTTGACTTGTGGAATATCAGCGTTCCAAAATAGAGTAGAATATTAGTCATGATATCTAGTAGGAAAAAGAATATATTTAAGAGTTTCCCAATTCCCATCATACATTTATTTCCATGTTCTCACATTCTCAACCACATCTTTTTCCTTCTCCTTTTCGTTCTTTATAAAAGATCCATCAATCATAAGGTATATATTGGTGATCAATCTTCTTGCCGTATTAAATACAACTAAGCCAAACATGAATCAATTTGGTCCCTTCACCATATGAGGAAGAAAGAGTATCTAGATCAACATCTACTCATTTCCTTTCTAATATAAACTAACTCCCCCTTGCCCCAACACCTTTATTGAGCAATCCGCACTTTCCTTCACGTTTGCGTGATTTTAGCATATCAAAGCATTCCTCCTCCACTTTCTTATTTTGTTGGTTACCTTGCAAGATAATTCATAAGTGACGACCATCAACAACACACTGATCATCACCTAAGTATTTTACAAATTCTTCTCACCATTATATTAGTTGTTCCTATATATATTGAAATCGCGTACGATTCATGACTTTTCTTCTAATATAACATCACACTGCATGGGGTAATTTTATCGTGCTAAGTTATTTGTTGCTATCACCATTGTTTTAAATAATAACGATTTTATTAGTTTACTATTGGAGCTTGGTTTTATCTTGCTTTTATATGCAATGGTAAATACCTATAAAGACTAGTACGAAAGAACATGTATTTAAGAGTTTAATATATTTATGATGATAGAACACGTATTTAAGAGCATATCTTTATTTCCATGTTCCATGTATTTAAGAGGAAATAATATATATTTAAGAGCATATATTTAATATATTTTAGTAGGATAAAACATACGTTTAAGAGCTTGATCTTGATATATTTATCTAGTTCCTACCTTATATTTATTTCCATGTTCTCACATTCTCTACCATATCTTTTCCTCTTCATTTTCATTCTTTATCAAAGATCATCGAGAATAAGGTAGATGATGGTGCTCCCTCTTCCTGACATGAACACGATAGTCATGCTACATTGAGTTCTTCCTTCACTCTATTGTCGTTTGTGATACATTAAAGTATTCCTCCTCAGCCTCCTTGTTCTGTTGGTCATCCTTGGAAGACAATTCATGGTGGTGACTACCATTGTTAAGATGACATCGATCATAACGTGAATGATCTACAAGTTCTTCTCACCATTATGTTAGTTGTTCCTTTGCATATTTATAATCCTGTAGGATTCATGACTTTTGTTTTAAGATAATGATGATCACCATGATGCATGAAGTGATTTTATCATGCTAAGTTATTTGTTGCTATTCTCGTTGCTTCAAATAACAAGACCAGTCTATATTCATCTTTTATAAGAGCTTGGTCTTATCTTGCTTCAATATACAAAGGTAAATGTAACGTGTTCAACCTTTTCGTTAATAATTTTCTATACCTTTAGTAAGACTTATATAATTACATTTTATTTATATAATTCTTTTATCAAAGAGAAAAGAGTAAATTTAGATAGAAAAATACACAATATCCGTAAAAGTTAGGTATTTTTATACATTATATATTATATGTAGGGTATCTTCCTTGATTATATTATTTTTCAACTAGTCTTAATTTTATGTATTAAAAAAATAGAAATATAAAATACGACCTTAAAAGTTATAATATATACTTATATAAATATTTTATATTAGACTTGAGTTTCAAACTAAATAAAATGAATCGAATTTTGATATTTGAAACTCAAAATGAATTGAAATTGAATTCAATTCAGCAAATTTAATTAACATTTGATTCGGCTTCAGATTCAAAAATTTTCAATGAATGGAATCAGAATCTGGGTGGATTTGAAGGTATTTGATTTGATTAATACCCCAAAAAACAACAAGGAAGTGAAAACTATTTGGGCTTTCCAACCTTGAAGCTTATTTGCAGATTTATTAATGATTAATTTCTAGTGAGGATGTTTCAGGATAGATGGATGCTGAACTGCATTTTTACCTCTTTAATAGTCATATTTATTGTAGCACTGGAGGCGAAAATGGATCCAAGTAGAAACCACAGATGTTTGAATATTATAGAAAATTTTATTCTTAGTAAGTATACCAAGGTTGAACATAGGGACACAAGCTTCCTCAATGTTTAATCATATTTAAATATCTAGATTAAACGATCATTTCTCCATCTAGTTCAATAAATACACACAATGCACAAATAACATGATGCCAAATATAATGCATAAACAAAATATGTTTTTCTTTGATTTTATACATTTTAAATGTGATGTAATATGCAACAGAATGCCATGAGATGCAAACATGAAATAATGTACAAATAAGGCCCTAAATTAGTCATACAATTGAGCAAGAAATGAAGGTTTAATTTCATGAGCAAGTAATGCATCATAATTAATCAATAGATGAACAAATTACATTAAAAATAAATGAGAACTTGATACAATCTACTTAAATTTATCACACCATTATAAGTATTAAACATGACATAAGTGATACCATTAGATAGAACATCAAATAAGCAAAATAATAAGATTGAAATCAATCAAATATGAGTTTGAATGCTCAAAATATAAGCAAAATGGTCTAGGGGTATAAACACAATAAAACATGCAAATTAAATAGAGAAAAAAACTCAAACAAGTCCTTGGAGGGGCATTTTTGTAATTTCATAAAGTCGGGAGGTCTCCTATGCAATTAACCCAGCGCCACACATGAGGCACGTACGCTTTGACCTATTTGTAATTTTGGAGAAGTTGGTAGGCTTCTTTGTAAATTTCCCGGGCCATCACGCGCCTCGCAAGTGGATGAAGGATCGGGTGGAGGCCTGGGCCGCTACAAGTGGCTTGAGCCACGTGGCGGTTCAAGGCGACTTCGAGCGAGGCTCAGTCCCCCCAGACCTCCGCATTTCGGATGGGCGATGTTGCTAGTCCTCAGCCGTTAGATGGACATCGGGAGGGTGCCATCCAACAACACATGTAGCATCTGCTACCTCCTCCTTCGTCGTGCATTGGCAGCACAAATGGAGCTCTAACGAGACGCTTGGAGCTCCGCCTTGCTCCTCTGTGCACGTTGAAGCACCAGAAAGGGTCCTAGAAGGGTAGCGAAGAAGACTTGAAGGAGGAGAAGGCATGGAGGCTCCTGGATGCTGATAGCAACTTCTGCTCCCCAGAGGTTGAGCTCTGCCCAAATTCTAACCATTGAGGATGGACCTGCAGTTTGGGTTAGATGGGGGATATCCTAAGCGGGGTGAGGTGGACTGGAGGGCTACAGGGCGAAGAAGAGGAAACCCTGAATGGGTTCTCCTCTGCCTCCTACGGAGGAGAAAGTCTAGGGTGGAGAAGGTATGGATGATCAGAGATGGTGATCTAGACCCCATACGGAGATGAGGGAGGTTCGACGAAGCTACGAAGTTGGCCGATTGAAGGTGATAATGGTGTGTGCACCTAATTAATTTGGAGAAAAGAGAAGAAAGTGAAGAGGAAGAATTTACCTGAAGATTGAAGAACACACGTGGATAGTCAGAGGACTTGGGCCGAGGTATGGACATACCTCAGGTCATCGCTCAGCCTAGTAAGCCAGGACAGAGGGCTCAAACAACAGCTGAGCCGTCATGACATGGTCAGCTCGACCATGGGTCGACATCTGGGTGGAAAAAGGTCTTCGTCCCCTCGATCTTCCACTTCTCTATCACAGGAGAGAGGGGAGGGACTCGCCCTTGGCCCATGAATGGTGGATGCTGTGGAAGGATCTAAAGAGGATGGCTTTGTAGGAGGTGCATGGTAGGTACAAATGACAGTCGAGGTGTTTGTAACTGCCGCTAGGAGGCCCTAGAAGGTAGGTCGTGGATATTTAGGGCATGACATGAAAGGAGGAAGAACGGTAAACATCTGCATGGCGATGGATCGTGGGGAGGTTACGTGAAGTGGAGGAGGAAATTGGAGAAGAGATGTGTGCGAAGATGTGAAGACAGTTACATGGTGGGGAAGATGATGTGGTGCCGTTGGATCTTCATATCCAACGATCTAGGAGGAGGCACGATCGTGATGTCCAGATGAGATCAGTTGATCTGATTGAAGGGCTGAGAGTACGATAAGAGGGAGCATATGTGATTGAATCACTTAAGCACAGATGGACGGTGAAGAGGCGAGGCGCGCAACGAAGAAGGGACACATGGGCGGATGCGGGGAAGCCATGCAGCCCAATGGAAATTAAGAGAAGAATAAAAATAAAGGAAATTCAAAAAGAAATGCTTACAAGCAGAATTAGAAAAAAAGTGCAAAACATAAAAGTTGTAGATCTCGATGAGATTTAAAAGTTTTATGTTGAACAAAAAGTCAGACAAGGTCAAATAAATAAGGACATATTTTTGGAAGTATTTTTAATGATAAAAAACACTTGATTTGAATTCTTTTGATATTGTTTTTATTTTTAATTCCTTTTTAATGTCACAACAAATATATATAATAATTATCTAATTTTTGGAATTTTTAATAAGAAGAAAATGAAAGGAAATAAAGAAAATAAAAAGATGTTAAATATATACAATAATTGGGGTTATTATGTACAAAGGTTTAATTGTTAGTATTAGTGAATTAAAGCTAGATTTTAATGATTTGTTTAAGATACGAGAATAATAAATAACAAATATGATTAATATCGGATTCATTAACGAAGACAACAAAAATTTAAGGTAATTGAAGTCGAGAGAAGTAGAGTAAATGATGTTCCCTAGTGAATTGGACTATTATAGGTGTTGACTTCTTGTTAAATTGAAACTCATCCATATTATATCCTAGAATTGAGGTCATTGTTCAATCAAAAGATATGTTAAGGCTATATATTGATGGTTTATTTTTATTAACCTGGAGACTGAACATTTTTGAGAATGTTCTTTGTGTAAAATTGAGACATCAATTACCTTTTCACCGTATTTTAGGAAGATCAATGTGTCATTCGTAAATATGATATTTGTAATCTCTTGAGTTCTACATTGTAAACACTAAGACTAAGGGTACTATAGTCTTTTTAGCGGAGAGGCATCTCTCCTTGTAACCATAACCCTAGGTCTTCATCTATATAAGCAGGGTTCTCATAATAGAATAAGTAATTCTCATTCTGATTTTAACTTGGTGTACTTGAAAAGCAAAAAAAATCAGAGTTGCTTATAATGGCCTGACAAGTCAGATTCACTGTCGCTGAAGCAACTACTCGAATCTTCCCGCAGTTTCAACAATTAATCCATACAGATAATCAAAGCAATTAAGAGCAAGATTTAAAATTTATTATACCCTACTAAAAGTGTATAGTGATAAGCAAGTAGGGGTCAAACACAGGAAGCAATGGAGTAGAGCAAGCAAGATCGAAAAATCTAAGCATAATGTGCCGCTCAACACTTAGCCAAAATATGATTTTTGTGGGTTTTTATTTTTTTTATAATTTTATAATTTAATTTTTGTTTTTATAATTTTTTATTTTGTTTTCATTTTATATTTTTATATTTTCTTTTTATATTTTTATATTTTGTATTTCCTTTTTCTCTTAAATATATAATATAAGATATATAAGATTATATATATATAATGATAAATAAAAGAGATGTTAATATAAATAAAAAAAAACAAAAATTACAGAATTAAATATTTTTGGATTTTAAATAATATTTATTATTGTGATTTTTTTAAATTTTGCTAAATTTATATATTTTTAAAATTAAAAATATCCCAAAATAATGAAAAATAAAAAGATCGAATTAAAAAAGAGATGAAAAATACCAAACAGTATCAAGATTTCTCTAAATTAATTTTAATATATAAAAAATAATATAAAGAAAATTACAAAATAGAGAACACTATTTTTAGAAATTTTAGGAATTTTATACCTTTTTATAAGGGATTTTAGGGATTTCAATTTTTAAGAGTTTTGTATTTCAATATTTAGTGATTTTTGGTCTGAATGTTGCAAATACATAATAAACAAAAATATATTTTTTGGGGAATTTTTCAAAACACTTTTTTTTTATTTTTTTAGAATTTTATAAGTTAAATAGGGAATAAAGTGCTATTTTTTATTTTTATAAAATAATAAAAAGGTCCAAAATGGCAAAATAAAATTGGAGCATCGAAGTGTGTGCAATTCGGAACCTACACTTATTTTTTTGGGAAATTTTTTGAGCACAAATGTTATTTTAAATAAATGCAACAATCTCACAATAATAAATGGCTTGGTAGGGGTAAAAAAAGTAAATAAATTAAAGTACAGAGCCAAAGTTGCAATTTTTCCAAAAACATAAAACGTGAATAAAAATTTAACGGACTAAAGAAAAATACAGGAACCAACGGGGGCCTTCCTGCAAAATACCCTCCTCACGTGGGTGACCACGTGAGGTGAGCTGGCGTGGACCTATTAGCAAATAATAATTATTCATAGGTGTTTTCGCAAATTTCACAAAAAATAATACACAACAACTGATAGTCGATAAATACCAAAAATGGCTGGGCCTAAGATGCAAAATGTCCAGGCCTAAGCGGGAGCGGACGATCTGATGGATCCAGTTATGCAACGCGTCGACTCCTCATGTGGTGATGACGGTTTGGCATGGACGATCAGGATTAGATCTCTGAGCGAAATCCAACGATGAAGGCTCGATCATTTCCAATGCCTGCTGCTCGCCTGGAAAAAAGGCCTCGATCTGACAGCTCCAAGGCCAATTAGAAGAACATGGGAAGAACTCTACAGGGACGAAGTTTGATCAACGATGCAACGCAGCTCCGACAGTCTTAGAGCCACCTCCGAGACACAAAACCTTTTTGGCGACATCCTCCACCCTCCAGGTGCATCAAAGTGGCGCCGTGGTCGTCGGCGTGATTTGGTAGGGAGCTGCACATGGAGGGTCTCCTGCAGCTCGATGAAGGAAAAAATGGGTCGTTCTTTGTTGTTCCTTGCAGGAGATGTTATAGGGAACAACAATGGAGTAGGGATAGCTCCGGATGACCGGAATGAGCGAAGGATGGAGGGTGTGGGCCTCTCCGCAAGCGACAGCGGAGCTGGAGAGGCCTGATCTGAGAAGTGCGTCTTCGGGAAGGTCCTACTGACTTCTGACCGCCCAAAAGAGCCTTCTTAGGCCGGTAACCGGGGGGCTTAATCATTCCTATGCTTCGGATTGCCGGACAACTTCGGGACGCGATATCAACTTCAAGTTAGAATATGCGCGATATAATCAGACAAAGAAGAGGTTTGATAAAGCCGTCACTCTCTCTCTGTTGCGGGGCTATGAGAAAGAGAAGGGAGAGGGTCCGTGGGACGGGGGGAAGAGCTGGTGGAGGTGGGCATGAAGGTAGTCGCATAGCCACTGCGGTCAGAACTAGATTATCTAACTTAAAGGCAGACAGACAAAGCATAGTTTGCCGTCGGGTGCAGAGCGGGTCTAGGTCCGGAAGGTTAGGTAGTACGGAGGAGGCATCAAGCCGCCTAGGAGGAGAGGCGAAGTCCTTGTTCTGTGCAAGAACATGGTGGATGGGGGTGCGTCGGATGATCAGAAGACATGGGGGAGATGATGACGATGAAGGCTGGGTCAGAGCAGGTCTGGAGTGATAAATATGCGGTGGCAGAGCAATGAGCTCTGGTGAGGGTACAAGGTGGAATTACACGGCACAAAGATGAATTAAAATGACACTATGGTGGAATATATACTACTGCTACTCTAAAGAACAAAATCTACAAAAGAAAAGAAAGCTTACTACCGAGGAATGATAGGAGGATGGAGCTTCGACGAGGCTCGACAGAAGGCCTGGACCTCTTCGATTCTATACCCATGCTCACACCTAAGGAATGGATCCAACTCCTGCTGTCACCAGAAACAAGGATCAACGCTCAGAAGTATGGTACACGGGTGGAAGAAGGATCAAACTTCAATTTTGGATGGAGGTGTGATAAGCGCTCCCGCTACCCTAGTTAATTCAGGCAGATTAATGTCCAAATTATTTCTGATGTTCGTTGCAGTCGGGTAACGAGAGGGAATCAAAAACCACTTTTAATTTAAGCAAGTTAATTTCAAGCGGCAAATTTTTTTACTTGGTGGAAGTCCAAGGTCGAACTCAGGGAGGCATCTGTCTCCTTAGGTGAATTTTCAGCAAAGTTCCAGTGTTCGATTTTCAGAGGAATAATTTTTTTGGTCTTTTTTAATTTCTATGCAAGACACATGCAAAAATCAAGCCAATTTAGAACTTAAATCAGATAGGTATTCAAATGAAGTCCAAAAATAATGAAAATTGACCAGATGATGAAATATGATGAAAATAGACTACCCTATTTTTTTGGAATTTTTTGACACTAAATGAATTTACTGTGAATTAAAAATTAATGCAGGGTGATTTTGACTAATTTAATTTTAGTAAATATCAGATCACAGTATTTTGGGGAATAAAAATTATCCTAGATAGATCTAATGATGAAGAATCCAGGAAAATTATCAGACCTTAATTTTAATGTGAAATGAACCTATTAAAAATAAACTAAGGAAACCACCAAATAATTTATTTAGGCCTCGAAATGCATGCAAATGAGATGAAATTTTTATGCAAGGTGAAGTTAAATATCTAGAACTAATGTGAGTTTTTGGGAATTTTGGATTATAGAGAATTTAATATTAATTAAAAGGTAAAATTGGGCAAAATATCACACAAATGAACCAATTAATTAATTAAAAATTCTACTGATATCACAAAATTATGCCAAGTGTCACATAAGATAAAGGACAAGTTACACTACAACATGCAATTTTAGGAATTTAAAAATGATGAAATATGGACACCTAAATATGCATGCAAAGACTGGGGTATAACTGCAATACAGAGATTAAAAATTGATAAAATTAAAATATGCTGACAGGGACCTTAATGCAATTACCTAGAATGCAGGGGGATGGAAAGCAAATTCTCCACTGACGCACGTGCTCCTCACGTGGGGTGCTTCACAGGGACTGAAATGCAATTTCTGAAACTTCCAGGGGCCTCTGTGCAATTTGCCCAAGCCGCACGTGCTCTTCACGTGGGGTGCGCTATCGGAGGCTCGGGCGTTGGCTCGGATACCCTGGAGGTTCGGCAGGAGGCTCGGAGAAGCTTCGGGTGGTCCGAGCCTAGAGGTCGGGGAAGAGGCTCGGACCAAACGACTTGGCGCGATGGAGACCGTCGGATCAAGAACGATTCAACGGTTGCTGGATGCTGGGGCGTGGCAAATCAGTGACCGTTGGATCTGGATGGATCCAACGGTGCCTGGAGATCGATGGAGGGGGCTACGTGGCGTGCTTCTGTCCGTAGGATCACTGGTCGATCCAACGGTGATGGGCTTCCTCCATAGATGACGATGTGTCGCGCTAAGCACTGCTGGATCTAGATGGATCCAACGGCTCTGTGCTGCTCCGGCGCTTGGCGATGTGGCTGGCTTCTGACCGTTCGATCAAGATGATCGAACGGTGGCGGTACGTCTTCCCCAACAGTCCTCCGCCACCTGCGGAGGAGAAGGCAGGGCTCCGGCGAAGGGGGGCTTGCTCCGCCCTATTGTCCTGGCGTCTATGAAGCTCACCAGAGGCTGTGACGTAGCTGGGTAGATGCGGGGCAAGGTGGCGAAGCGTCCGATGATCCCAGGAGTGAAGGAGGCGTGCCGGAGCTCGATGGCGATGAAGGGCGGAATGAGCTCCAGTGAAGTTCCGGCCAATCCAATGGATATCACTTGCAGGGGTTAGAGGGGTAGCCGAAGCACGTGGTGTGTATGTGGAGTTGTGCTAAGTGAGCGGCGAGGCGTAGTCGGAGTGAGGGGTGTCCAGCGATGGTGCTCCGCCGAGGTGGCAGAGCTGGTGTCGGTGAAAGTCGAGATGCGGTGTTTGAGGGAACGGAAGGGTGCGCGAAGATCGGAGCTCCATCGCGGAGCTCGGAGGAATGAAGGTGGAGTGAGAAAACGATGATGGAGGTGGAATTAAATCGGAGAAAAGCAAAGAAAATTAAGAAGAAGACCAGAAGAGGATGGAGGGGGCTACCTGGGGAATGGAGCCCAGATTTGAGCTCCAGGTCGTTGCTCGAAGGTCGGTAGTATGCCTGAGCTCACGCAGCTTCGCGGAGGAGGGGCTGCAACACGACGGAGTTGGCATGGATCTCGCCGGAGAAGATACCTGTCTTCGCTCAAGGAATCACTCAATTTCTGTCACCAATCGAGGGCTCTGAGCTCTAGGTTTCTCTCTGGGGTGGCGGATAGCCGTGACAGTGGCCGGAGGGCGAGGATTTATAGGGCGAAGTTGATGGGTGAGCTGGTGACGAGATGAGGTTCATGGTCGTCGTGGAGCGTCTCTGGTGGACGTCGTGGGAATAGAGGGAGTTGGCGAGGATGAGGGAAGAGTGGGGCTGATCGTGGAGGCGTTGGTAGTTGGAGAGGGTGGCAGGAGTGGAGGCTAAAATAGAAAGGGGCAGAGTGTGGCGCAAGGCTGAGATCGTGGGAGAGAGGGCGACCGGAGGTAGGAGACGAAGTCCTGGCCGTTGGATCTTGTGATCCAACGGCCCAGATCGAAGCGCCATGGAGTGGCTTGGATCTGATCTGAGGCGAGGCGATCTGAGCGTCCGGATGCTATCACGTGGCGTGAGGAGGAAAGGGCACTGACGAGCGGGTGCGATTAGATCCGAGGCGAGGCAGTCAAGGGCGCTGAATGCGCCACGCGTCGCGTTATGGGAGCGGCGCTGGCGAACGGTGGAGATGGGCCCAGGGGTTTGATCGTATGGCTAAGGATCTGACACTAAAGAACGGCAGGGATCAAGAGATGAGGGTGAGATCGGAAGGCGCAAGATGCGCCACGTGAAGGAATATGGTGAAGGCGCTAACGGATGGATCAGATCTGAGATGGAAGTGATCTAACGACAGGGGATAAAGGCGCACGTGGAGATGGCGCAACCATTAGATCGGGATGAAGATCCAACGGCTGTGGGCGCGTGCGGCTAGGGCAAGGGGAGCGGGCCGCGTGGCGCAATCAGAGGGCGCCACGTGGCCAGCTGTGAATGGCTGAGAGAAGAAATGATTTTAGAGAGAAAAAGAGGCCGAATTTGGAAAAACTCAAAACATGAAATTGTAGGTCTTGATGAGATCTACAAGTTTCATGTTGACCAAAGACGGAGATGAGGTCAAATATGATACAAAAATACAGGAGTACAAATATACACATATTTAGTATACATAGAGGCTCAAAAACCCAACTTCTTCCTACGAGCTCCAAATTGGATGAAATTAGTCTCATTTTAAAGGTCTTTCAATGTGTATTACTTTGAAAGTGAGTAGACCTATTTTGGAGTTGGTACAAGAGACTTATGGGCTTTCTAAGATCCAGAGGTTCTAGGACTTTATTGGATATTTTACACAAGAGATTTCTGACTCTCTTCCTTATATTATTAACTAAAGGTATATATATTATAAGGGAGGTGTTATTTTATAGGTGGATATTTACAAGTGATCCTGGCTTCTTATTTAATGCAATATGAGTGCTAAAATGCCTATATTATGAATGCATGTATGAATGCTAATTGTGCAAGATAAAGGGAAATATGCTGCTATTTACTCGGGAAAAGCCTCTATTTTCAACTTTTAGAGTGATGAATCACAGATTCATCAACCCCCTATACTTAAACCTTGCTCGTCCCCGAGCAACTAAAATGAAATGCAAGAGTGAAATGATTTTGGGTTCCATACCAAGGTCATGAACAAAAGTTGAAAATTGAGCCTGACTCAACCTTTGGATTAATTGTGTGGCGGAACCTTATTGGGATCTGAACTTAAGACCTAACAGACTTCAAGTTCCACATGTCTTCTATTCAAGACTCCTCAATAGTTAGGTTAGAACAAATCCTCAAACGCAAATTTCTGATGACTATGATTCTTACTTGTACTGTGTAAGTGAAATGTAACTCTCCATATTAGAAATGACTCAGAAACAGCCTCCTCTAACAAGGTAACTCAATAACCCGGTCCAGTAACTCTTTCCTCGAGGAGCGGGGTATTCCCTTCTAAGTTCAAGTGCGACCAGCTCAAGAGGAGGGGGTAGAGAAAAGAATGGACGGTATCCAGTGTAGCTACCTATCCCGGGATGCCTGGCCAGTGTAGCCAAGTCATCCAGCTGCATTTCTTTGCTAATATACATACTCCGACAGGTATTATTTTTTTACTTGGACCTGTCTGATTTTTTTGGAGTTTTTGCATTTTTTTCAAACTCATACAAGGTGCAGCATGTACATCAGGAGTTTTTCCTCTTGAGCCAGTAGACTATCCCTCTTTTGAAGCATTATTGCAACCAACAGCGTCCCGTCCTTAGACGTCAACACTACCAGACTAGGTTGAGATGCACTACCCTCCCTAGAGGAGGACGGATGTTTCCACCCGTATGCTACTCCAAGCTAAAGGATTCTACCTCCTCACCATCTCATCAATGAAGAGCTACGTGCATTGTGCTTGTCCAAGTTTGGTCATTATCTAAAAGAATCATGCGTATGCACGAGATATTCTACTTAGACTGATTAACATGACATGTGAACATAGACTTGCGGACTCAAAGAATTAAGTCACTTGACATGAGAAATCTTAACTCCAGTTCCTATAAGGTTCCTCTGAATTAGGTGGATTAAGGTCAAATCAAGTCCATCCTCAATATCTACTCATAACTTGGTTCAGAACCCACTAGCTTTTCACTTTGCATATGCAAGATATGCAGATGAGATGCAGAAGACATGTTATGCAAGACTCTTTTTTTTCTTTTCTTTTCAGATGCAGAGATGATATGCAAGAGTAAATAAGAAGCCTTTTTTTATTTTCATTTTCATTTTTTTGGTATACCTCCTATTTTACAACAATTTACAAGAGTTATATAAGTATTATACAAAATTTACTAGTGTTATAAAATATACAAGGATACATTTTTTTTTCAATTTTTACCCACTCGTAATTATTGTAAAAAAATATATACAAAAAGTACGCAAAAATACACGAAAGTACGAGCTATGGATAAAGTATATATGTAATATATACACACCCCCTATACTTAGCGTGTGCTATGTCCTCAGAGCACGAAAAGCGAGGAAAAAGACATAGCTCGTGCTAAGCGTAGGAGAGCTAAAGAGAATGGAAAATGTATAGAAAGCGACCGACCCCCCCTATACTTAGGCTCTAGCAGCCTAAGTGTAGAAGAAAGTCAAAAAGTGGGGCGGGCGAGGTCAAGAAGAGAAGTGGATGAATATACAATGCGGGCATCGGTCCCCCTATACTTAGGCTCAGGTCAGCCTAAGTATAGGACGGAAGTGAGTATGAGGACCAATGTGATCTGGAGAATGTACAAAGAACCGACTCAGATGACTCATCCCCCCTTAACTTAGGATCTGGTCATCCTAAGTATAGTCCAAGATAGTGATTTAATGAGGCGGGGATGGGTTACTAGAGTCGCGGGGGAGAAAGGATAGAATGTACAGGAATGATGGTATATACAAGTGAGTCAGTCTGAATCTTTCAAGATGCTGCTGATGGCTAGAGCTCACTGCTGCAAGGTCTCATACGCGGCTCGAGGTGTATCTGCTGAATCTGTCTTGCGCATGAATACAATCTCCTCAACATGGGCTAACTGCTCATTGGATTCGACGAAGTGCTTCAACAGTTGTCCATTCACTAGGAATGTCGGTGCGTCATCTGCGAGATATGAGATCTCGACACATCCACTATCATGCACCGTACGGACGACAAATGGGCCTGTCCACTTGGACTTCAACTTGCCTTGGAAGATCTTCAGCCTAGCATTAAACAACCATACCTTCTGTCCAAGAACAAAGGTCTTTCATCTGATATATCTATCATGCCAACGCTTCACCTTGTCCTTGTACACCAAAGTGTTGTCATATGCGCGGATTCTGATTTCCACAAGCTCATTCAGATCCATTTCTCTCTGCTTCTGCCTAGGTGTGTGTTCCAGTTGACCTTCTTAATTGCCCATTCTGATTTGTGCACTAGTTCTGCGGGCAAATGGCACGGCTTTCCGAATACCATTCGGAATGGGGAGTTTCCTAACGG
The DNA here is from genome assembly GCA_037367405.1 of Ottelia alismoides. Classification (NCBI taxonomy): domain Eukaryota; kingdom Viridiplantae; phylum Streptophyta; class Magnoliopsida; order Alismatales; family Hydrocharitaceae; genus Ottelia; species Ottelia alismoides. Next base: position 83,549 of record JAZKJV010003391.1, on the reverse strand, counting down.
TGTCTTGTAAGCTGTCCTATATGCCCAGAGGACTTGATACAAAATCTGAGACCAGTCCTTCCTGTCTGGGCGGACAAGCTTTTGCAATATAGTCTTCACCTCCCGATTCGACACCTCAGCCATACCATTGGTCTGTGGGTGGTAAGGACTCGTGACACGGTGTTCGATGCCGTAGTCCTTCAGGAGTTTCTTCACCTCCCGATTTACAAAGTGGCTACCCCCGTCTGATATCATCATTTTGGGGATCCCGAACCTATAGATGATGTGTTCTCTGATGAATTTACAGACAGTCCTGCCGTCTGCGGCTCGGATCAGGATAGCCTCCACCCATCTGGATAGATAATCTACCGCGAGAAGGATATACTCAAACCCGTGGCTAACAGGGAATAGGACCATGAAATCAATGCCCCAGGCGTCAAAGACATCACAAATGATGACAGGCTGCATTGGCATCTCATCCTTGGAACCAACGGTTCCTCCCATTCTCTGGCATACTGGACACGACTTCGCAAAGGTGATGGCATCACGAAGCAGAGTCAGCCAGTAAAAGCCACACTGAAGTACCTTCCATGCGGTCCTCTTCCCGGAGTGGTGTCCTCCTGCCTCCAAGCCGTGGCATAAAGAAAGGACACTCTGGTATTCCTCCTGAGGAATACACCGTCTCCAGACACAATTCGGTCCTTCAAAGAAAAGGATCGGATCCTCCCAATGGTAGTGTCTAGCGTCCGACTCAGTCGGTCGATGTGGCTCTTGGGACAATCTTCGGGAACCTTCTTGGAGACAAGGTAGTTCACGATATTGGCGCACCATGGGAGTGAGTCGACAACAAAAATCGACTCGTCAGGGAAGGAGTCTCGGATAGGTGAATCCTCGGAAGTATTAAGATCTTCGAGATGAGAGAGATGATCGGCTACTACGTTCTTCTTTCCAGGTTTATCACAGATGTCCAAATCAAACTCCTGGATAAGTAAAATCCACCGAAGAAGATGCGCCTTCACGTCCTTCTTCTCCATCAGGTATCGCAGTGCCGTGTGGTCAGTGAACACAATTACCTTGGATCCAATTAAGTGAGATCTGAACTTGTCCAAGGCAAACACTACCGCAAGCATTTCCTTTTCTGTAACTGTATAGTTACGCTGAGCGGTGTCAAGCACTTTGCTTGCGTAGTGGATTGCGAACGGGACGCCATCCCTTCTCTGTCCTAACACAGCCCCAACAGCAAAGTCTGAGGCGTCCGTCATGATCTCAAAAGGTAGAGACCAATCTGGGGCTTGTAGGATAGGTGCGTCCATTATCATTCCTTGCAATAGCTTAAAGGCCTCAAGACATTTGTGATCAATGATAAACTCCATGTCTTTGCTTAGAAGCTCAGTTAGCGATCGGGCAATCTTAGAAAAATCCTTAATGAATCTCCGATAAAATCCGACATGCCCGAGGAATGACCGCAACTGTTTGACGTTGGTTGGTGGCTGGAGTCGTCTGATCACATCCACCTTGGCAGGGTCAACCTCCAATCCTCTCTTGGAGATGACGTGCCCCAACACAATGCCCTCCGTCACCATGAAGTGACTTTTCTCCCAGGAGAGCACTAGATTGACCTCACAACATCGTCTGAGGACTCGGTACAGATTCCTAAGACAGGAATCAAAGGAATCGCCGTTGACCGAGAAGTCATCCATGAAGACTTCCAGGAAATCGCCAACCATTTCGGCGAATACAGTAATCATGCACCTTTGGAAAGTACCTGGAGCATTGCATAACCCAAAGGGCATGCGCCTGAAAGCATAGGTACCAAAGGGGCATGTGAACGTGGTCTTTTCTTGGTCCTCTGGAGCTATGGCTACTTGATTGTAGCCTGAGAACCCATCCAAGAAACAAAAGAACTCTTTCCCTGCTAGTCTCTCTAGGATCTGATCAATGAACGGTAGGGGGAAATGATCCTTCTTCATCACGGCATTCAGGCGTCTGTAATCCACACAGACGCGCCACGACGTGGGCACTCGCATCACGATCTCCTCTCCGTCCTCATTGGTGGTCGTTTGAATTCCCGACTTTTTCGGGACAACATGGATTGGGGCCACCCATTTAGAGTCGGAGATGGGATAAATGAAACCCGCGTTGCACCATTTCTCTATCTCCTTCTTCATAACCTCTCGTAAATTTGGATTCAAATGACGTTGGAATTCACGAGAGGGTTTGGCTTCATTCTCCAAGTAGATATGGTGCGAACACAGAGCAGGATTTATCCCGTGGAGATCGGAAATGCTCCAACCTATAGCCTTGCGGTTTTTCTCCAGGATCTCTAGCAAGCGAGATTCCTGCTCCTCGGTCAATAGCGAACTGATGATGATCGGAAATTTCTTTTCCTGACCCACAAGGAAGGCATATTTTAGTGTTGTGGGTAAAGGTTTGAGCTCAGGGATAGTGTGATCGTCTAGGAAATATGGCTCAATCCAATCTGGCTCGGTGTTGGAAGTGGCTGGATCTTTCTCTGTTATTGCTGCCACCAAGTTGTTCGGCTCTGGAGTCGGATTGTCAAAGGTTTCCATGCAATCAGCAAAAGCCTCGTCTGACTCGTCATCCTCATCTTCCGATTGTCCTAAAGAGGTAAGGATTGACATGCCCAATTGGGCCTCTAAGTCATCGAAGATGTAGGGCGATGCAGGTTCTGAGCTGTACTCGTCTCTGAGGACCTCGCAAACTGACTCATGCACGGGATCATCTCCGGAAGGGATGAACTCATCAGTGCTGGCTGGGTTTTGTCTCCATGGCCCAGCTATGTCTACATGCTCGCAGTCTGCTTCAGTTGAAGAGTACTTGGTGTTGGATTTGGAATCCGGTCTCTGCCATCTGGTCTGCTTCATCTCAAGTTCCTCATCTCCGCCTGTAGTTTGGAACTGGATCTTCTCGATCTTATAATCAAAGAAGGCCCCTGCTGTTCTGAGGAAAGGCCTGCCTAAGATGATCTAGGAGTCTCTCCAATTACAAGGGGTTTCCATATCTAGGACAGTGAAGTCCACCATGTATTCCTGCCCCTCGACTTTAATCACAACATTCCTCAATTCTCCTTGGGACCTCTTGGTTGATTTATCAGCAAATTGCAGGAGGGCTCTAGATTTCCTAAGAGGTCCGAAATTAAGCCGCTCATAGAGGGCTGTAGGCATTAAGTTGATTGAGGAACCATTGTCCAGGAGAGTGCGTGCAAACGCGATGTCATCAACATGACTCACTACATAGTGTGCACCCATGTCTCTTCGTTTCTTGGGAAACGAGTTCTTTATTGCACAAGTCGTGGCTACTGATAGAACGTGTTTCTCAACACAGCTTTTGGTCTTCCTGCTAACCCTAGTAGGTGTGCATCTCACCTTAAGGTATTTTTGAAATGCAGGGGTCATTTCCACGTACTTGTCAAAGGGGATTGTGACCTTGATGTGTTTGTTGCAGAACTCTGCCATCTCAGGGTCATCTTTTTGGATTTTTTTCATTTTATTCTTTCCACCCTTGAGAGCTCGGTGGAAAGGGATTATTGACTCCAACTCATGTTCTGAAACAGAAAGGTTTTCATTGAAATCTTGAACTGAGTTCTGTACATGACTCGGACTCTTAAACAAACTCGGACTCTGACTCTGACTGAAAGAAAAATGCTGAGGCGAAACCGGTGATGCATCTTCCGTGACTTCTTGACGGTCCTCCTCAGATGGAGGTGCGGGCTCTTCATCGGTTCCGTCGGACTCTATGCTGATGCGGGGTTGCTGCTTCGAGGACTCAGATGTCCTCTTCTTCTGCCAGTGGTGATGGTGGTGCTGCTCCTCTTCTTCCTCCAAGTTATCCTCAGGTAGAGACTTGGCGGCTCCTTCCTTCGGTGCCCGTGCCCGATCAGGCATGGTCACGGTCCTTCCGCTCCTGAGGGACATATGATTCACATTATCATACGAATGGATCTCATGTTCAGATAAATAATTATCTGAATAATATACCTGATCACGAGGTCGGTTCTGGCCATGGATTATGCTGTTCGGGTTGGCCTGAACCTGTGCGAGAATTTAGGTCTTTGGCGCCATCTATTGATCCTGGGTACGAGAGACACGATTCAGATCAGTTCTCATATCCAGATAGTCATTCTTCATTTGTTGGACCCTATCAGACAGGGTCTGGATCGCCAAGGTGAGGGACTCCAATTCGGTGGGCTGGGCTGGCTGATTTGCGGACGAGTTTCTGTATTGGCCCTGCTGGCCATGCCGATACTGCTGCTGGTGGGACGGTGCTGGGCCCTGCTGATATGTGCGCTGCTGCTGCTAGTGCTGCTGAGGCTGGTACCCTTGTTCAGACCTGGACTGAAAGCGCGGTGCGGGGACGGAGCTGGTTCCTTGGTAAGCTGGGGTAGGTCGGTGAGGCTGACCGTTCCCCATCCCCAACTGTCTGCTGACGGGGTCACGGCTGTACCACAGCCCGTTGATCTCGAACATCTGCGGAGGCTCCTCGTATCCGATCTCCACTTGTGGGGGTGCATGCTGTCCTGCTGGGTGTAAGTCTGATCCTCCACCCAGCCACTCTGGGGCCCCGGTGCCTGTTCCTGTACAAGATGGACTCGATGTACAGGTGCAGGTGGTGCAGAAGGGGCAGGTAGCTTCATCTTAGCTACCTTCTCAGTAAGTTCCTCCACTTGCTTTGGTAGACGTGAGAGAGACTCAAGGTCAGTGACCCTCTTGTGGATCTGTTCGACCATGGTTAACTTCTCAGCAATCATCCCCATGCTAGGGATGAGGTCCTCGGTCAGATCCGCTACAGTCCTCCGGGTTGTCTCGTTGGATAGGATTGAGGAGACAACTGATAGGCCCTGGTGGCCTGCGACCTGCCGGTTTCCGCCATCTGCTCTAGGATCTTCCATACGGCATGCTCGTTCTTGTTCAGATAGCTTCCTCCGCAGGCGGCACTGACTAACCCCTGCATCTCCGGGGTTAAACCACAGAACAAGGTCTGGACTAAGATCGCCTTAGAAATGCCGTGGCAGGGGCATTTCTGAACTAAGTCATTGAACCTATCCCATGCATCATGGAAGGGTTCACTGGGTCCTTGGGAGAAACTGGCGATCTTCGTTCTCATTTGGTTAGTCCTACTGAGAGGGTAGAACTTCTTCAGAAATAGGTCCTTGAACTGCATCCAGGTTGTACATATCACCCCTAGGTTTTCCAGCCAATGTGCTGCCTTATCACCTAAGGCAAATGGGGTGGCCTTCAGTCTAATGTAATCTTGGCCAACATTGGGATGGCTAAGATTTTTTGCAAACCAGCTCGAAGTCTTGAAGGAAGGTATACGGTTCTTCATGGGCATTTCCATTGAACTTCGGTAGTAGGCTAAGGAAATGGGGCTTCAGCTCAAATGCTTCGGCGGGAACCGCTGGTGCCAACCAATTTTGTATCTCATTCTCCACTGGGTTGTAGGCATCAACCATTGGTCGGTCGACTCCTCCTGCTACAATAATTTGTCCCATTCTAGCCGTGAGATCTGCATTTCTTTGTTCGGCTTCGGCAAGGCGATTAAGAATTTGTCGTAATTGATCCTCATCCAGTGGTGGCTTCTTAGGCGGCATCTTGTCCTCTATTCCTGGGTATGAAATAAGGTCAGTGTCAGAGGACAAATCAAGGAAGTGATTCTTACCGAGGCGATGGTCTTCCTCGGTAAGCTCAGAGGAGAGGAAAGGGCTGGTTTGAGAGTAACCACCCTGGGTGTGAGGGAACCAGAACTCAAGAGGGTCATGAGTCCTGGGTGGTCCAAGGTGCGCTAGGGCCGATGAAGAGGAGTTTCGTGGGGGGCTCATAGAGAGATTGGTGAATAAAGAGTCGATATCCCCCCAGTCACTCATCTTGATTTGGTGAGAAGAAGATAGGATTTTACTCCTACCTGAAGCAAACAAATCAATCCAAGACCCTGGGTTCACACTCAACACAGTGAAGAACTCGAAATCGAGTCCAATTAGTCTTGTAAATTTTAAGTGTGATTTTTCAAGCAAGATAGCAAGGATTACGTGGCCTAAAGGGAAGTCGACTCAGAGCCGGATGCGTCTTCCCTGTTTAACCTGTCGCCTAAGATACCGCCGGTCCTTCCTTTCTTTGCTCGTATCCCAAATCGATGGATTCAAAGACCACACCCCTATCTACCTGCAAGCAGGCGGAGGCTGACAAGGCCGGAACATCACCCCGAGGGGTTACTGGCAACTTGTCGCAAAGTACCGCAATTTCGCCCCTATCTACCTGAGACAGGCGGAGGCTACTTGGTACTAGTCAGTGAACCTTAAAAATTTAACTTGTGATATTTGCTAGGATCAGTCGGAACGTGATATGGAAGGCGGGGATTTGGGCTCTGCCTTAAGGTGTTCACACACACTCAAGTACCCTCACTCAGCCTGAAAACAAGGTTAGGGATTAATCTCCCGCAAACAAATTTTCCAATTTTATTATTTTTTTTGTCAATAATGTTAAGCAGTCACGGTTTTTAGTTTAGTTCTCACTGATTTGGTCCAACCATACAGCACGCCTATCGTCCAGTCCCAATTTCCGTTTAATTTAATGTGAAAAACAGAGGGGGAAATTGGGAAAATTCGATGCAAGAAAAACAATGATGCGTATGCTGAGTTAAGGAGACTTACAGTGATCCCTTCGCTTTTTATGCAGGATACAAAACAGAATTGAAAACTTTTTATACTAAATGCAAATGCAAGCGAAAAATCCGCTCCTAGACAAGCAGTTCTATTAGCGAGTGAAGAACAGGTTGATTGGCTAAGTCCTGCGGTCTAAGTGCGTCTTTGAAGTGATTGCGTGGTCCTAGAAATTACGAGCACAAGCAATTCCTAGATTGGCTCGAGGAGCCGCTAGTGCAAGCCTAAATTACCATTCAACCACACAGCACACGGGGACACAGTTTCACTATATTTACACGCGCGAGAACCCAAATGGGAACCGCTGGAAATGATGCGAAAAAAGAAAGAAATAAAATAAAAGTACAAATCCTCTCTATTCACTCAATAAATTACAATGCCGAATCTTCGAAGCATCTTCGACTCCTCGCGTTCCTCGCACAGAAACAAATTGAGGTCAGAGAGTGACACAGAAAAAATGCAAAGAATTAAAAGAGAGAAAATATTCACAAGAAAACCGAGGGTCAGACTACCCGGGGATAGAAAATCAAACACTTAAAAATCACTGTAAATTAACCTAAGCCGTGCCTCCCCGACAACGACGCCATTTTGATAAGCGCTCCGCTACCCTAGTTAATTCAGGCAGATTAATGTCCAAATTATTTCTGATGTTCGTTGCAGTCGGATAACGAGAGGGAGTCAAAAACCACTTTTAATTTAAGCAAGTTAATTTCAAGCGGCAAATTTTTTTACTTGGTGGAAGTCCAAGGTCGAACTCAGGGAGGCATCTGTCTCCTTAGGTGAATTTTCAGCAAAGTTCTAGTGTTCGATTTTCAGAGGAATAATTTTTTTGGTCTTTTTTTATTTTCCATGCAAGACACATGCAAAAATCAAGCCAATTTAGAACTTAAATCAGATAGGTATTCAAATGAAGTCCAAAAATAATGAAAATTGGCCAGATGATGAAATATGATGAAAATAGACTACCCCATTTTTTTTTGGAATTTTCTGACACTAAATGAATTTACTGTGAATTAAAAATGAATGCAAGGTGATTTTGACTAATTTAATTTTAATAAATATCAAATCATAGTATTTTGGAGAATAAAAATTATCCTAGATAGATCTAATGATGAAGAATCTAGGAAAATTATCAGACCTTAATTTTAATGTGAAATAAACGTATTAAAAATAAACTAAGGAAACCACCAAAAAATTATTTAGGCCTCGAAATACGTGTAAATGAGATGAAATTTTTATGCAAGGTGAAGTTAATTATCCTAGATCTAATGTGATTTTTTGGGAATTTTTGGAGTTACAGAGAATTTACTATTACTTAAAAGGTGAAATTGGGCAAAATATCACACAAATGAACCAATTAATTAATTAAAAATTCTACTGATATCACAAAATTATGCCAAGTATCACATAAGATAAAGGACAAGTTACACTACAACATGCAATTTTTGGAATTTAAAAATGATGAAATATGTACACCTAAATATGCGTGCAAAGACAAGGTTATAATTGCAATACAGAAATTAAAAATTGATAAAATTAAAATATGCTGACAGGGACCTTAATGCAATTACCTAGAATGCAGGGGGTGGAATGCAAATTCTCCACTGACGCACACGCTTCTCACGTAGGGTACTTCACATGGACTGAAATGCAATTTCTGAAACTTCTAGGGGCCTCCGTGCAATTTGCCCAGGCCGCACGTGCTCCTCACATGGGGTGCGCTAGGCTCGGAGGACTTCGGAGGCTCGGGCGTTGGCTCATATACCCTGGAGGTTCGGCTGGAGGCCCGGAGAAGCTTCGGGTGGTCCGAGCCTAGAGGTCGGGGAAGAGGCTCGGACCAGGCGACGTGACGCGATGGAGACCGTCGGATCAAGAACGATCCAACGGTTGCTGGATGCTGGGGCGTGGCGAATCAGTGACCGTTGGATCTGGATGGATCCAATGGTGCCTGGAGATCGATGGAGGGGACTACGTGGCGTGCTTCTGTCCGTAGGATCACTGGTCGATCCAACGGTGATGGGCTTCCTCCAGAGATGACGACGTGTCGCGCTAAGCGCCGCTGGATCTAGATGGATCCAACGGCTCTGTGCTGCTCCGACGCTTGGCGATGTGGCTGGCTTCTGACCGTTCGATCAAGATGATCGAACGGTGGCTGTACGTCTTCCCCAACGGTCCTCCGTCACCTGCGGAGGAGAAGGCGGGGCTCCGACGAAGGGGGGCTTGCTCCGCCCTATTGTCCTGGCGTCTATGAAGCTCACCGGAGGCTGTAACGTAGCTGGGTAGATGCGAGGCGAGGTGGCGAAGTGTCCGATGATCCCAGGAGTGAAGGAGGCGTGCCGGAGCTCGATGGCGATGAAGGACGGAGTGAGCTCCGGCGAAGTTCAGGCCAATCCAATGGATATCACCTGCAGGGGTTAGAGGGGTAGCCGAAGCACGTGGTGTGTATGTGGAGTTGTGCTAAGTGAGCGGCGAGGTGTAGTCGGAGTGAGGGGTGTCCAGCGATGGTGCTCCGCCGAGGTGGCAGAGCTGGTGTCGGTGAAAGTCGAGATGCGGTGTTTGAGGGAAAGGAAGGGTGCGCGAAGATCGGGGCTCCATTGCGGAGCTCGGAGGAATGAAGGTGGAGTGAGAAAACGATGATGGAGGTGGAATTAAATCGGAGAAAAGCAAAGAAAATTAAGAAGAAGATCAGAAGAGGATGGAGGGGGCTACATGGGGAATGGAGCTCATATTTGAGCTCCAGGTCGTCGCTCGAAGGTCGGTAGTGTGCCTGAGCTCACACAGCTTTGCGGAGGAGGGGCTGCAACACGGCGGAGTTGGCCGCGGATCTTGCCGGAGAAGACACCTGTCTTTGCTCAAGGAATCACTCAATTTCTATCATCAATCGAGGGCTCTGAGCTCTAGGTTTCTCTCTGGGGTGGCGGATAGCCGTGACAGTGGCCGGAGGGCGAGGATTTATAGGGTGAAGTTGATGGGTGAGCTGGTGATGAGGAGAGGTTCATGGTCATCGTGGAGCGTCTCTGGTGGACGTCGTGGGAATAGAGGGAGTTGGCGCGGATGAGGGAAGAGTGGGGCTGATCGTGGAGGCGTTGGTGGTCGGAGAGGGTGGCAGGAGTGGAGGCGAAAATAGAAAGGGGCAGAGTGTGGCGCAAGGCTGAGATCGTGGGAGAGAGGGCGACCGGGGGTAGGAGACGAAGTCCTGGCCGTTGGATCTTGTGATCCAACGGCCCAGATCGAAGCGCCATGGAGTGGCTTGGATCCGATCTGAGGCAAGGCGATCTGAGCATCCGGATGCTACCACGTGGCGTGAGGAGGAAAGGGCGCTGACGAGCGGGTGTGATTAGATCCGAGGCGAGGCAGTCAAGGGCGCTGAATGCGCCACGCGTCGCGTTATGGGAGCGGCGCTGGCGAACGGTGGAGATAGGACCAAGGGTTTGATTGGATGGCTAAGGATCTGGCGCTAAAGAACGGCAGGGATCAAGAGATGAGGGCGAGATCGGAAGGCGCAAGATGCGCCACGTGGAGGAATATGGTGAAGGCTCTAACGGATGGATCAGATTTGAGATGGAAGTGATCTGACAGCAGGGGATAAAGGCGCACGTGGAGATGGCGCAACCGTTGGATCGGGATGAAGATCCAACGGCTGTGGGCACGGGCGGCTAGGGTAAGGGGAGCGGGCCGCGTGGCGCAATCAGAGGGGGCCACGTGGCCAACTGTGAATGGCTGAGAGAAGAAATGATTTTAGAGAGAAAAGGAGGCCGAATTTGGAAAAACTCAAAACATGAAAGTTGTAGGTCTTGATGAGATCTACAAGTTTCATGTTGACCAAAGATGGAGATGAGGTCAAATATGATACAAAAATACATGAGTACAAATATACACATATTTAGTATACATAGAGGCTCAAAAACCCAACTTCTTCCTACGAGATCCAAATTGGATGAAATTAGTCTCATTTTAAAGGTCTTTTAATGTGTATTACTCTGAAAGTGAGTAGACCTATTTTGGATTTGGTACAAGAGACTTATGGGCTTTCTAAGATCCAGAGGTTCTAGGGCTTTATTGGATATTTTACATAGGAGATTTCTGACTCTCTTCCTTATATTATTAACTAAAGGTATATATTATAAGGGAGGTGTTATTTTATAGGTGGATATTTACAAGTGATCCTGACTTCTAATTTAATGCAATATGAGTGCTAAAATGCCTATATTATGAATGCATGTATGAATGCTAATTGTGCAAGACAAAGGGAAATATGCTGCTATTTACTCGGGAACAAGCCTCTATTTTCAACTTTTAGAGTGATGAATCACAGATTCATCAAGGTGCGTTTAAGTAGGGGCGCTGATCGGGCTCCAAAGAATGAGAAAGCTGGGGAAAGTCCGTGGTACTAAGATCGATGAATCAGGCCGGCGTGTTAGATGGAAGATCGAGGAAGGAAAGTCTCGAAGTAATCTTCCCAAAATAACGTAAGGATCTAGCTGCAAAAATCGACAAAAAATGGGTCAAATGAGGTTCTGGCAGTCTGCAGGCGCGGGTCAGAGAGTTGACCTTGGTCAACCTTCGGATACACCTGGTTGGTACACGTGTACCGACCAGGAAAATCCGACCCAAAAAAATATGTAATATCTATAATAAATATTAAACTAATTTTTTAATTTTAAGTTATAAAATTTAAAAATATTTCTTATTTTCTATATTATTTTATTATGATTTTTATTTATTTTTAGAGGTTTTTATTTACAAATTAATTTTTAGGGGTTAATTATAGGAATATTTATCTATGTTTTGTATACTTTTATTTTTATTTTGTAGTTTTGATTTATTATCTTATTTTCTTATTTTATATAAGTATAACTTATTTTTATATACTTAAATATATTTTTATTATTTTTTTGATATATTATTTACACTTAACTAAGTAGAGGTATTAAATGTATAGGTATGTGTATAGATATTTCATCTATGTATTATATATACATATTTTATTTTAATGTCCTATTCATTGTTTTATCTTAGTTTTAATATGTAAATATAATATAAATAATATTTAAAAAACTATAAAAATAAAAAACTATAAAAATAATAAAGAATAATTAAAATGATTATTTTATAGTATAATAGGGGACCAAAACCTAACTTTCACATCTTAACTCCAAAAAATATGAAACTACTTTCATTAAATAGCTTATTAAAAGTTATAAACAATTAAAGGTTTTTGATACATTTTAAGTTTTTGTTTGAGAGATATGGGTCTGGAAAATTAGGATTTCGGAATCTTATTCAGAGTATAACTTTTACACTGTGTATTATTTTTGTATGAAGTAAATTTCATATTTTTCTATATATTATTGTCTACAACTTTCACTTCAAAGTTTCTTTATTTGAGTTATAATAAGTAGAAAATAAAATGGATCTCAAAATGAATAAATAATGAATTAATAAATGGGAATTTTATTGTATTATTGGCCCTTGTCTCCCCCTACTTTATTCCTTGTCGACCTAGATGAATGTTAATTTGTACAAATAGATGCATTTACATGCATTAACTAGGTTTTTAAGGCCAAAATGATAATAAAGGTGATGAAATGGAGATTCATCACCCTCCTATACTTGCCTTTGTTAGTCCCTTGTATACACTTATGCAATAAATACAGAAAATGAAAAACAAAGAAAAGAAAATGGATTAAGTTTAATTCTCAAACTTATCTTTACAAAATCAAAGTTTGGATCTTAAGTCGGACCTTTTGAATTTAGAGCGGACGAAACCTTATTGGGAATCGAATTTGAAGTACAACCTTCAAGAATCCCAAAACTCTGCTCAAGTCTCCTCGATAGCCGTGTCGGAATACTTCAACTCATACGCAAACCCTTGTGACTATGAATCTGACTTATACAGTGTATGTGATGGTGGATCTCCCCAACTGAAATGACAAAGAGACTGACTTCTCCAGCATGACAACCCAATGATTCCTCAATCCAACAACTCTTACCTCGAGGAGCGGGGTATTCCCTTCTAAGTTCAAGTGACAACTAGCTCAAGAGGAGGGGGAGAAGAGAAGAATGGACGGTAGCCAGTGTAGCTACATATCCTAAGATGCCTGATCAGTGTAGTCAAGTCATCCAGCTGCAGGCTCACATGATATGACTTTGAGGCTCAAGCTTGCTTATTGACTATACAAATATGTACACTCCGGTAGGCATTTTATTTTCAATCGGGCTTGTCCACATTTTTTTGGAGTTTTTGCTTTTACTTTTTTTGAAATACTATATACAACAACATTTACATAAGGAGTTTTTCCTCTTGAGCTAGTAGACTATCCCTCTTTTGAAGCATTATTGCAACCCACACTCTCCTGTCTTTAGACGTCTCTGCTACTTGACGGGTTGGGGTGCACTTCCCACCCTAGACGAGGACAAATGCTTCCACTTGTGTGCATCTCATACCAACAAATCCAATCCACTCACCATTCCAAGTGAGTTGAGACAAGTGAAAGGTGCATGTGTCCAAGTTAGGTTATTATCAACAAGAGTCGTGCTTGTACTCTGAAATGCTCTACTTAGACAGTCAAGAATCCATTGTACCAAGTCTCACGATTCTCAAAGAATTTATTTTTTTGCAGGAAAGAGAGTTCAACTTTTACCTAAATAATAAAATATAGGAAAAATACAAGAAAGTACTTGCGAGAAATAAACATTGCAAAGGACAATAGGTGACTAAGTAAAAAATTAAATACTCCTGCAATATAGTCCACATGGAAATTGGACGGGGAGGTTCTAAGCCTGAAGCTCTGCTTTGATCTCCCTCCAATCCTTCTTCCCTACCACTTATGCTTCGCCTAGCTCCAGAAGTACCTCCCACAGAGTTGTCACCTCTGTTTTCTTGCCGGTGATAAAAACCAGAGATGAAGAGGTTGGGAGAGGGGTCGCCATTCGGCGGCGGCGACGAGAAGATGGAGAACCCACGACGGAAGGTTCTGGAAAACGCCGCTGTCAGCGATGCCATGGGAACTCACCTCACTTTTCTTCTCCTTTAATTCCATCTCCTATAAGGTTCCTATAATTAGGTAGATTTAAGGTCCAACCAAGCTCCAATATTCGGATTTTACTTAGACTTGTTCAATTATCAAACTCAATCCGAAAAATATGAATGCTATGCAAATGCTATGTACAACACAATGAAAAATATTTTTGTGATGCAATTTTCAAAGTTTTGAACTTTTTTGGATTTTTGAAAAAAACTTTGCAAATGTTTTTGGTATTTCAAAAAGTTTTTTGCAAATGTTTTTGGATATAAAAATGTTTTTATGATTTTTGAAAACAAAAGATTTTGGATCAAAACTAGGTACAAATATTCACACGGGGATGCATCTTATATTTACAAGAATTGGATTTTTAAGAATTTATAAGGGATAAGTGATCCTTTTTATGTATATAAAGAATTTAATGTGATGTATATATTCCTCAACCTTATTTGAAAATGATTTTTTCAAACAATTTTGAAAACTATAGTCCAAAGTAATTTTTACAAACATTTACGCACATTTGAAAATCATTCTGCAAAGGTTTTTCAAACGATATATATATATATATAGAGAGAGAGAGAGATTTTTTTAAAATATATTTGCAATCATTTTCCATACCATTTGCAAATTATTTTGTCAAACATTTTTATTTCACATAAAGAAAGAAGTTTTTACAAACAAAACTCTTTTACAAAGGTTGAAAATATTTAACAAAATATTTTCCAAATGGTTTTCAAAAGTTTTTTCAAAATGATTTTCAAACTATTTTTCAAATATTTTGCAAAAAATATTTTTACCTGATTTATTTATTAGTATATAAAAAAGAATTTGAGGAATGATAAAATATCATTTTATTAAGAGTTTTTAATGAATGTTACAATATATTTTATACAATATTTTATCCATAATTTAAAATATGAAAGTACAAGTTATGGTTAAAGTATATAAGCAGTATATATGACCCCCCTATACTTAGCTTGAGCTATGTCCTCATAGATCAGAGAGAAAGAAAAGACATAACTCATACTGAATATAGAAAAGTCTAAAGAATATCTGAATAAGGAAGGAGTAAACAAATGAGAAGTTGTCTGTCCCCCTATAATTAGGATCAAATAATCCTAAGCATAACAGACTTTACACAAATCAAGGAGGGTCAAGGGTGGGAATGAACGGATCGTACTCAGACTGTCTCCCCTTGTACTTAGGGTAAGATATCCCTAAGTATAGACTAGAAGAGGAAACAACGAAGGTGATCAAAGAATGAAAGAACTCGGGGTGCACATCCCCCTATACTTAGGACAAAGTATGTCCTAAGTATAGAAGACTGACAAAAAGAGACGATACATTTTCGGTAGAAAAAAAGAAATGAAAACGAAAAGAAGAAAAGACAGATGAGGATAAAATAAGAGGTTTGAATAACTCGGGGAGAACATCCCCCATATACTTAGGTTTCATTTTGAGCATTTAGCACTTGATTCTTCACGTGCAGCAATTGCCTGCTTAGGATGAATTCTGTGTGCATATCATCATATAGTATAGGCTTAAAAATTCATGTCTTGCATCCCGCGTGGAGAGAGCTGGGAAACATTGTAAGTCTTCTAACTGAGCATTCATCATTTAGGCACTAAGGTGAGATTCCCATCTTAGTGTCGCCTTGCATTGCTTTTTTGATTATCTCCCTCTGATTTTGGATCACCTAGGAATCAAAGAAAATACAAAAACATTATGCGCTTGTATTGAATCTACTCAAAGCAAGTGATAACACAAAAAAAATTAAAAAAGGGACTGCTAAAAATGCTTGACCAAAGTAAAATTGATTAATTGGACTCATTACCTTGGGTGAGCAAATCCCTCATTTGTTTTCAGGTTGCATTGGAAGGTCCCCTTCCCTGAGAGAGCATTATCGTAAGGAATAGAGCCCAAAACTCAATATGTGGCTGCCTTGTGTATCACATGGATTTCCCAAGTATTGGTGCTTTTATCGTACGTAGATGAGTAGGGATTGGTCAATGATGATGTTCTCTATTGTGTACAGCATCGACCTTGTCCGAAGTAATGAGCTTAGGCCATGCCTTCACGGGGGTGTCTATCTCATCGTCTAGTGTCCGAGTAGGTCCTTGCACGTGCATGGGTGATTCTATTGCGCAAGGTCCGAAGTAGTGGTTTCACCTATCAGCTTCCTCCCTCTATTTCTTTGGCCGAGTAGGGATCCAGGAAGGGTTACAAGGACCTTAAAAAGTACAGACTACTAGTTACAAACGAGGAGGACAAGTACGAGATACTTTTTCGATAGTACTCTCTCTCTCTCTTATAGGCGTAGTGCTCTAAGGACTCGTTCAAAGATTAATTGTCTGAAAATCAAATCTAAAACTTACAAACATAATTATCGAACCTTCACGGCTTCACCGATCGAGTTGGTGAATCCATTGTTTTGAGGTTTGATTGATTTGTCTTATTAAGGTCAAGATAAAAAACATCGCGTACTTGCGCAATTTTGCTCTTCTTTCTCTTTAACTCTTGCTCATTGTGAGCCTTCTACTGTTTTACATCTTTTATTCCTTGTTTGTCTCCGTGCTCTTCATACATCATCTGTCTCTTTTTGACCATCTCAAGATGTTGTCACACCGATGGTTAAGTCGGGACTCCGTTGACACCCACATCGATTCCGTGTTGCCAACATCTCCAATAAGGCAGGATGATCTCCATGAAGTCAGTTCAGATCTTGCGAACTTCTCCTTGGACTCCATGATTCTCTCCTCTTTCAATACTTGCCTTTCTCCAATAAATCCGTTGTTCGGGATGGACTCGTAGCCTGATCTAGCTCTTCCTCTCCAAATAAATCGGGATTACTCTTGTCCCAGAATCAACCCCTTGTGGATGGATATCGATCTCAGCTATATCCCATGCTCCATTCATGACAATCTGGGATTGACCTAAATTCCATATTCATCTCAGCAGTTGCTATTCAGATAGAGACTAATTAGGGTTTACTTCGTCATGCAAATCATCAACCCGATAACAAACCAGAAGTCCAAGCTGATTCAGCGATGGCTCCTATTGGAAGAGGTAGGGACTGCAACTCTAACCAGTCGAGCAGAAAGACCAGGGGGAAGAGCAGTATACCATGCAGAATGAAGTCAACAATCAGCTGCTCGCTTCAATACAGGCCATCCAACAGCAGCTGACCAATCAGGCCCTTGCCCAGATCGCTTTCCAAGATATGTTGAACGATTTGAGGAGGAGGGCCGATGAGAGAGATGCTAGGAGGGATGATGAACCGAATACAGAAATGAGTTTAATCAGGGAGGTGCAGGAGATGCTTTTTCTGTGGAGGACCCCATTATGAGATATGGGAGGCAGGAGCACCATCGTCGCAGCCAACTCTGAAGGAAACTTACAACGCAGGGGCAGGTCGAGTCACCTAGTGGATCCATATTCCACCAATACATTCCCATTTCGAGCTGAAGCCGCAGTTCCTATCTTTGCTTCCCACCTTTCGTGGGAACACAACTGAGGAACCTTACATCCACCTAAAAAAAATTGGTTGCATCTGTGCCACAGCACATTACCCCAATATCCCTCTAGGGGTGATCAAGATGGCTACTTTTCCTTTCAGCCTTCAAGACAAGGCTATGTATTAGGTTAGTCATTTAAGAAAAGTGGTGACGACCTGGGAGGAGTTGAAATCATCATTTCTTCATAAATTTTACACTCTCAATCACCTGAATCAGATGAGCGCCCGCATCTCCAGTTTCTGTCAGTGACCCCATGAGACAATACGAGA
The DNA here is from genome assembly GCA_037367405.1 of Ottelia alismoides. Taxonomy (NCBI): domain Eukaryota; kingdom Viridiplantae; phylum Streptophyta; class Magnoliopsida; order Alismatales; family Hydrocharitaceae; genus Ottelia; species Ottelia alismoides. The sequence continues at coordinate 66,085 of JAZKJV010003391.1, read as the reverse complement.
GGCATGGGAGAGGAAAAGTGTCCTCACCACGAAATTCCCAAGATCAGTCTCCTAGAGCATTTCTTTGGTGGGTTGACACTAGAAAGCCAAAGACTCGTCAATGCCTCTTATGGTGGCTCACATTTCAACAAAGACGAGGATGTCGTATGAAACATTTTTGAGGAGATGGCTGAAGGAGAAGCTGCTCAATCATCATCACGCGCCTATATGAAGATGTCTACCACCATCAACAAGCCCCGTAAACATGGATACTCATACCGAAGACAAGGATGAGAGCTCCAACCTCAACATCATTGGGAGCCACTTGTCTAAGGTAGACATGATCGAGAAGAGGTCACAGGACCTCAAAAAACTATCAATCATATATAAGAGGACCCAGGGCTTGGAAAAGCTCGATCTGATTTCCTAGCAGGTGGAGCAGCTCGTCTGAGCTTTGAATGCCAACACTTGCAACTCTGTGTCTGCCACTGTCAAGACTCCCACTGAGCAAAAGGAGCCAACACCTATACAGTCTCCTCAGCCGAGTCTCCTGCAGCCCCAACCAATCCAGCACATGTACTATGTGCAAGTCCCGGAGCAGCCCTCACATTCCCAGACTCAGATAGTTGTTTATCAACCCGAGATGTCGCCAGTTTAAACGGAGCAATTTCCTCAACCTCCATCGTAGATCCAAGAGATAAATGGTGTATGGGAGCATGAACAGCAGCTGGCCCATCCTCAGGTACATTATCGGGGTCAGAACTCGGCCAATCGACCACATCACCAACAGCAGCAGGGTGGAAGGAACTTCCATCGCTACCCACCCCAGAACTAACAGCCTCTGCAATATGGGAACACATGGATACAGGGCTTTCCTCTGCAACAGCCAGCTACATCATATTAAAAATTTTATCCCTCTGAATAGTATTCACAATACTCCTCTCACCCTTCTCCTCACCATTTTTCCCAGGGTTTACAAGCAGCAGGCTTCCCTACACTATTAGAATCAGAGGCCCCACTTGGGTGATTCTTCTGAAGATGCGCCAGTTAACCTGACCCTCGCATGTCTGAAGCAACTAGTCACGAACATGGTTGAGATGACCCAGAAGAACGACGATCTGATGGCTGCAAAAACCGTCATACCAACCCAGGTCGACGCTAATCCAAATAATTTCCGACGCAAGGAGTAGGTAGTGTGCAGTGATTTGCCCGATTCATGTAGAAATGATTTGTTTATATCTAACGTTGTTACTCTCAGGAGCAATAGAGTACTGCAGCCATCGACAGCCGTGAAGGGAAAACATATTGCATCTTACGGGGAATCAAGAATCGTCATTCCAGCCAGCACGAGGGCCGAGCAACATTTTGAAAGGAACACCATCTGGAAAAATCACAAAAAATGAAGAAAATACAAAAAGATAACAACATACCCGGTGGAAACCAGCCCGCGTTGGAGATGGTTGTACGTGTCGAAGAACCCGCACCAGTCTTGAAGAATCTTACACCTGCAGTGGATCCAAAGCTAGCACACGAAACCAAGCATGTATTTTTTGGTCCACAGCTTGTAGATTATTTTACACATTTTTATCACCTACCTATAAATAATGATACAAACAAAACTTTGAATGACACTGTTTCAGATTCTATAAATATTCCTTTTCCCGAAGCAATGAAAAAACAAAAAAAAATGAAAAATTTGAAAAATGCTTTGTTTGATCATGCCATTATAGAAAATATTCAAATTTTATTTTAAACATGCCTTTGATGAAAGCTCTTGAGTACATGCCAGTTGTGAAGAAAGGATTAAAAGATGCATGTACAACTAGGTGCATGCCTCATCCTCACAATGCAAGAAGAAAAGGTGGCAAGTCCGAAAACCATATTCTTATAATGTCCGTAGTCAATGCCATCAGCAATATCCTGGACAAAAAAGCCAAATAAGGGAGAACCACTCGTTCGTTGTCAGATGTTTAACCAAGAGTTAGAAAGTACTTTGCTCGACAGCGGATCTTCTGTCAACTTAATGCCAGCTTCACTGCTTAGGGAATTCGGGTTAGGACCGTTCAAACCTACAAAGATGATTCTGCAATTCATAGACAAATCTGTCAAGCGGCCTAGGGGCATATTGGAAGATGCAGTCATCATGGTTCAGGGGATGCAGTTCCCTGTCAATTTTGTTATTCTAGAAATGGATGTCTCCACGCCTCTACTCCTCACCCCCATCATCATTGGACGATCGTTTCTACGAACAGTCAATGCAGTAGTGAATTATAGAACTGGAGAAGTCACATTCGACTCCAGTGACAGCAAAATCAAGATAGAGATCATGTCCGATGAAAACCTAGAGAGGGAACATCTACAGCGGGATTGCGGGTGATCAACCATTCTGAAGAGTGTGACTTTTTGGGGGAAAAAATCCAAGACACCAATATCTTTATGGATGATCATGCGATCCATGAATTCCTTTGCCCCGAGGAAGGAATGGAGAATGCAGTCGAATTTCCCCTGTCGATTATGATGAGATTCTTACTGAATCGCTTGATGAGGTTTCTGAGATCATGTGCCCTCAAGACCACGAGCAAATCATTGAGGATTTCTGCAATGAATAGGACATTATTGAAAAATTCTATGAATTTTTGGATGAAGAGGCTGAACGAAGCAGGCTGGATGCCGAACAGATGAAAGAACAACCACCTGCTATGATAGCCAAAGTCACCATCGAAGCAGATCCCACTCTGCCTGAGCTGAAACAACTACCCTCCAATATGGAGTATGCCTTCCTTGGGGTGAACTTAACAAGTACCCGATCATCATCAACGCTCATTTGACCGAAGACTAAGAATCTCGTCTGATGGAGGTTCTTGAATGAAACTGCAAGGCTATTGGTTGTAAAACTTCGGATCTCCATGGGATCAACCCTTCCATTTGCTCGCATCGCATTTTTCTTGAGGAAGATAATAAACCCTCTCGCGAATATCAGAGAAGGTTGAAGCCGAACCTTCGAGAGGTTGTCATGAAAGAAGTTCAGAAATGGTGCGATGCAAGATTCATATATCCCATCTCTGACAGCAGATGGGTAAGCCCTCTGCATGTAGTGCCGAAGAAATCAGGAATCACCATCGTAATGACAAAGGAGAGGAGATCGCGATCAGAGTTCCCACTTCTAAGCGAATGTGTGTAGATTACAGAATACTCAATCATGCTACCAAGAAGGACCATTTTCCATTGCCTTTCATTGACCAGATTCTTGAGAGACTTCCAGCGAATGAATACTTCTGCTTCTTGAACGGATACTTTGGATATAATCAAGTTGCTATTGCTCCTGAAGATCAAGAGAAGACTACATCACCTGTCCATTTCATACATACGCCTTCAGATGGATGTAATTTGGACTGTGCAATGCTCCAGACACATTTCAGAGGTGTATGCTTGCAGTTTTTGCCGACATGGTGGGAAATTTTCTTAAGGTCTTCATGGATGATTTTTCACTCTACGGGGACTCCTTTGATCAATGCCTTGATTATTTAGACTAAGTCTTACGGAGGTGCTACGAAGTAAATCTAGTGCTCTCGTGGGAGAAGAGCAAATTCATGGTGATTGAAGGAATTGTGTTGGGTCACGTTGTATCTAAACGTGGCATGGAAGTTGACCCAGCCAAGATGGAGGTGATTTCTAAACTTGAGCCACCTACCACGATCAAACAAGTCAGGTCATTCTTGGTCCATATCGGTTTCTACCGACGATTTATAAAAGATTTCAGCAAGTTGGTCAGACCATTGACAGAGCTACTAGGTAAGGAGAATGATTTCATTGTTGATGACCGTGTGCTCCTTGCCTTCCATCATTTGAAAGAACTTATCACTCAAGCCTTTGTTCTGCAATCGTTGATTTGGACATAACCTTTCGAGATAATGACAGATGTGTCAGATTATGCCATCGGTGCTGTGCTCGGACAGAGGAAAGACGACGTCCCATTTTCTATTCACTACGCTAGCCGAACGCTCGATGAAGCATACAGAAATTACATAGTCACTGAGAAGGAGCTGCTAGCGATAGTTTTCTCCTTGGAGAAGTTCAGATCTCATCTCCTTGGGTCCAAGGTCGTCATCTAGACAGATCACTCGACCATATGGTACTTACAGCAGATGAAGGATGCCAAACCACATATAATCCGGTGGATCCTTCTCCTCCATGAATTTGACCTTTAAATTCGAGATAAACCTGGAGTTAAGAATGTGGTGTCCCATCATTTATCCAGACTTCCTAAGCCCAAATCTCTTGAACTGAACTTGCAATCCATCATAGAAACCTTTCTAGATGAGGCAATATTGTCAATCACCTTGCTTCCCTGGTATGTTGATATTGTGAACTATCTTGTGACCAAGAGAACTCCACAAGATTGGACAAAGCTGAAATTGGACGAATCTTTGTCTAATATCCATTTTTACCAGTGGGAGGATCCCTATCTATTCCATGAGGGGGCAGATTATATATGGAGGAGGTGTATTCCTATGGAGGAAATTCCGAGTGTCCTTGCACTTTGTGTGATAAAGAATCAGGATGACACCGTTTCAGGAGACGAACAGAAGCAAAAGTTCTTAAGAGTGGCCTTTGGTGGCCTACATTATTCAAGGATGCAGAAGACTACATCAAGCATTGCACTGATTGTCAGAAGATGGGTGACACCATAAGAATGAGAGATACGATGCCTCTGAAGTTCATTCAGATATATGACATCTTCGACGCTTGGGGCATCAACTTTATGGGCCCATTTCTGAACAGCTAGGGCTATGAATATTTTTTTTGCTGTCAACTATGTGAGTCGTTGGGTGGAGGCTATTCCTGCCCGAACCGCTGGTCAGACTGTCTGTCGATTCTTAAGAGATAACATCATTGCACGGTTCGGGATCCCTAAGATTTTAATATCAGATCGGGGAAGCCATTTCATAAATAGAGAGGTAAAGAAGATAACCCAAGAATCCTACATAGAACATCGTGTCGCTTGATCGCACCACCAACAGTCCAATGGCTTGGCTGAATGTTCAAATATGAAGATATAGATAATTCTACAAAAGCTTGTGTGCACGGATCACAAGAACTGGTCTCAGCTACTAGACTCAGTTCTTTGGGCTAGTAGAACCGCGTACAAGTCGCCACTAGGAATGTCTCCCTACCGCTTGGTTTTTGGCAAGCCATGCCATCTTCCCGTTGAACTGATTAATAAATCTTTATGGGCCACTAACATCTGTAACTTGGACTCTAAGAAAGTCGGGAAGAACTGAAAAGTGGATCTGAACAGATTATTGGAATTCAGAGATTATGCATATGACAACAACCTGATGTAGAAGGAGAAGGTCATAAAGTGGCATGACATTAAAGATCTTTCTAGGCATGCAAGTCCTTCGAGCCGAGTCAGAAGGTGTGGTTGTTCGATGCAAAATTAAAGATCTTTCTAGGCATGCTGAAGAGTAAATGGACATGGCCGTTTACAGTGAGGCATATGCGTGACAACGGAAGCGCGATGATATCTGGTTTGTCATCTGACGCACAACCATTTGTGGTCAACAGCTTCTGAAGCCATATCTTGAACATGACACACTTTTGTATGTCGTTGACTCAATCCAAGTAATCTATGACGATGAGCTGATCGGTCTTTGATGCTGATCGGTGCCCGTCACAACTGGTCTTGCAAGCGCTGTATATGACCTCTCTCGGCACGTGGTTGCATAGTTGAATTTTTAGCAATTAATTACTCTAAGTCCAAACGTGAGAACTATAGGTGCATGCGAAAGTTATTAGGTTTTTGGCCTTAGGTTACACGATCAAGCACGCCTAAAGACTAAGGGCTCATTCCACAAAACAAATAGAAAAAAAGGTGGAAAGCACAGAACTTCAGGAAACAAAGCAAAAGAAGGCGATGAAATCCTGACAAAATCCGGTGAGCCCCCAAGTGAACAAACACTTGGAATTTGAGCCCGAGTGTCCAAGTCCAAGGTATATGTATTATTAAAAATTATTGGTTCAAGAATAAAAGCCACTCTCTCACAAAAAGAAAATGCCTAACTTTCTCTCTCTCTCTCTCACTAGAGCCCCCTACTCTCTCCTGCCGGCTAGGTCAGAATAGCCGGCTCCTCATCCCAAGGCTGCATAGGATCACCTAGGTGATCCTCCTCGGTCTGCGGTCCCTCGCAAGAAGACAAAAGAAGAGATGCTAATCAGTTCAAAATTGAGAGTCAAATAGAAAGCAATAAATGTAGGAATGGCTAAGCAGTATAAAGAGACAAAAACTACTCTAAAACTGATGCTCCCTGACAATGGTGCTATTTAAAAAGTAGAAGAAATCAGAGTCACTAATAATGGCCTGACAAGTCAAACTCACTGTCGCTGAAGCGACTACGCGAATCTTCCCGCAGTTTCAATAATTAACCCGCACAGATTATCAAGCAATTAAAAGCAAGAGTTAAACTTTATTATACCCTACTAAAAATGTATAGTGACAAGAAAGTAGGGGTCGAACACAAGAAGCAATGGAGTAGAGTAGGCAAGATTGAAAATCCAAGCATAATGAGCCTCTCAACACTTAGCCAAAATATGATTTTTATGGGTTTTATTTTTTTTATAATTTTTTATTTTATTTTTGTTTTTATAAGTTTTGTATTTATAATTTTTGTATTTTGTTTTAATTTTATATTTTTATATTTTCTTTTTATATTTTTATATTTTGTATTTCCTTTTTCTTTCAAATATATAATATAGGATATATAAGATTATATATACAATGATGGATAAAAGAGATGTTAATATAACTAAAAATAAAAAATTACATAATTAAATATTTTGGGGTTTTAAATAATATTTTACTATTTTTGTGATTTTTAGTGATTTTTCCTAATTTTTATATATTTTTAAAGTAAAAAATACCTCAAAATAGGGATAAAATTAATAGGCTGAATTAAAATGGAGATGAAAATTACCAAACAGTATCAAAATTTCTCCAAATTAATTTTATTTGTAAAAAATAATATAGAGAAAATTATAAAATAAAGAATATTATTTTTGGAATTTTTAGGAATTTCATAACTTTTTATAAGGGTTTTTGGGTTTTTAATTTTTTAAGAGTTTTGTTTTTATTTTTAGTGATTTTTGGTTACAAATGCATAAATAAACAAAATATATTTTTGGGGAATTTTTCGAGATGATTTTCTATTTTTTTGGAATTTTATAAGCTAAACAGTGAATAAAAGTGCTATTTTTGATTTTTTTTATAAAATAATAACAAGGTCTAAAATTGTAAAATAAAATTATGGCATGGAAGTGTGTGCAATCAGGAACCTGCAACTATGTTTTAGGATTTTTCTGAGAACAAATGCTATTTTAAATAAATGCAACAATCTCACAAAAATAAATGGCCTAGCAGGGGCATAAAAGTATACAAATTAAAGTAAAGGGCGAGAGTTGCAATTTTTCCAAAAGTATAAAACCTAAATAAAAATTTAACAAACTCAAGCGAAATACAGGAACCAACGATGATCTGCCTACAAAATGCCCACCTCACGTGGGCGACCACGTGAGGTGAGCTGGCGTGACTATTAGCAAATAATAATCGTTCACGGTATTTTCACAAATTTCACAAAAATTAATACACGACAACTGAAAGTTTATATATTAATCAATAAATACCAAAAATGGGTGGGCCTAAGATGCAAAATGCTCAGGCCTAAGCATGAGCAGACGGTTAGATGGATCCAACTATGCCGGGCGTTGACTCCTCGTGTGGTGATGATGGTTCGGCGTGGACGATCAGGATTAGACCTCCGGGTGAGATCCAATGGTGAAGGCTCAATTAGATCCAATGCCTGCTGCTCCTGGAAGAAAGGCTTTGGTCAGACAGCTCCGGGGCCAGCTGGAAGAACAGGCGAAGAACTCGGCACGGACGAACTTTGATCGACGATGCATCACAACTCCGATGGTCTCAGAGCTGCCTCCGAGACGCAAAACCTTCCTTGTGACGTCCTCCACTCTCCAGGTGCATCAAAATGGCGCGGTGGTCATCGGCGTGATCTGGCAAAGGAGATGCACCTGGAGGGTCTCCTGCTCGATGAAGGGAAAAAGGGGCCGTTCTTTGTTGTTTCCTACAGGAGATGTTAGATGGAACAAAAATGGAGCTAGGGATAGCTCTAGATGGCCGGAATGAGCGAAGGATGGAGGATGTGGTCCTCTTTGGCGAGCGACGGAGCAGGAGAGGCGGAGTCCTTGTTCTGTGCGAGAATAAGATGGATGGGGGGTGCGTCAGATGATTAAAAGGAGGAGGGGGAGATGATGACGATGAAGGCTAGGTCGGAGCAGGTCTGGAGTGATAGATATGCGGTGGTGGAGCAACAAGCTCTGGTGAGGGTACAAAGTGGAATTATACGGCACAAGAATGAATTAAAATGACACTAAGACAGAATATAGAGTAATAATACTCTAAAGAACAAAATCTACAAAAGAAATCAGAGCTTACCGCCGAGGAATGACAGGAGGATGGAGCTTCGGCGAGGCTCGATGGAAGGCCCGAACCTCTTCGATTCTATACCCATGCTTACGCCTAAGGAGTGGATCCAACTCCTTTTGTCACCAGGAACAAGGATCAATGCTCAGAATTATGGTTCACATGTGGAAGAAGGATCAAACTTCAATTTTGGACAGAGGTGCGTTTAAGTAGGCGCGTTGATCGGGCTCCAAAGAACGAGAAAGATGGGGCGAATCCATGGTGATAAGATCGATGAATCATGCCGGTTAGATAGGAGATCGAGGAAGGAAAGTCTCGAAGGAATCTTCCCAAAATAATGCAAGGATCGAGCTGCAAAAATCGATAAAAAATAGGGTCAAACGAGGTGCTGGCAGTCTGCAGGCGCGGGTCAGAGAGTTGACCTTGGTCAACCTTCGAAGACACCTGGTTGGTCCACGTTGACCAACCAGGAAAAACCAGCCCAAAAAAGATTTGTAAAATATATAATAAATATTAATGAATTTATTAATTTTATGTTATAAAATAAAAATGTTTATTATTTTCTATTTTATTTTATTATGTTTTTTATTTATTTTTTAGAGGTTTTTATTTACAAGTTAATTTTTAGGGGTTAATTATAAGCATATTTATCTATGTTTTGTATATTTTTATTTTTATTTTGTAGTTTTGTTTTATTATTTTATTTTCTTATTTTATATAATTATAACTTTTTTAGACACTTAAATATATTTTATTATATTTTTCTGATATTTTTTTTACACTTAAATAAATAGTGGTGTTAGATGTATAGGTATATGTATATGTATTTCACCTATGTATTATATATATATATATATTTTATTTTAATGGTTTATTTATTGCATTATTTTAGTTTTAATATATGCATATAAATAAATAATATTTAGAAAATTATAAAAATATAAAATTATAAAAAATAAAGAATAAATACAATGAATATTTTATTGTACAATAGGGGTCCAAAACCTATCTTTCACACCTTAACTAAAAAAATGAAACCACCTTCATTAAATAGCTTATTAAAAGTTATGTATAAGTAAAGGTGATTTTGATACATTTTGAGTTTTTATTTGGGATATATGGGTCTGGGAAGTTGGGATTTTGGAATCTTATTCAAAGTATAACTTTTATATTATGTATTATTTTTGTATGAAGTAAATTTTATATTTTTCTATATATTATTATCTGTAATTTCATGTTCAAAGTTTTTATTTGAGGTATAAAAATTAGAAAATAAATGGGTCCCAAAATGAATAAATAATGAATTAATAAATGAGAATTTTATTGTATTATTGGCTCTTATCTCCCCATACTTTATTTCTTGTCGACCTAGTCATCAAGATGCCCAGGTCTCGAGGTTTAGGGTCATAAAATACCTTTGGCATTTTATTCTGTTTCTTTTCTTTTCTTTATTATATAATTTTGGCATTAAAAATAGTATTTTATACACAGTTTATACAACAAAGTATGAATGTTAGTTTGTACAAATTAGAGGTATTTACATGCATTAGCTTGGATTTTAAGGCTAAAATTATAGAATAAAGGTGATGACATGGAGATTCATCAGTACTAAAGTTGTTTGCCCCCACCCCTCCCCTATGTCATCTGCATCTTCCCCTCTCCATGTTTCATCTCTCCGCTTGCCTTCGCCCCTCTTAATACACTAGTGCCGCCTGGAAAAGCCTCGTTACAATTCCAATCCCTTCTTCCCAGCTGAGTTCCACCTATGATCCCATTCCTGACAAGCCGTGTCCCTAGTCCCAAAAATCATTGCCCAGCCCAGTGACCATTGCCCATCCATAACATCCAATTCCCCTAGTCTCCAACCCGATCGCCCTATCTCACTATACTCCTCTTGAACCTACCCCCATCAAACATTGAGAGCCCCTGCCCCAATGCCCCTTCTAGCCATCCTAATGCCTCCTCCGATGCTACCATTCCTCCTTCATGCAATCCAACACTACCACAATATCTTGTTACCACTAATTGTTGTCCATCACCATCAATTAATCTCTACTGCATGTTTGAGCATTTTATCCAGACTCCATGTGCTCCAACAAAATGCATTTAGTTTTAATGACTTAGATTTTGCCGATGACTTTGTCATATATTTGTTTTATATCTTGATTAAATTTTCAGGTAGAAGCTCAATGCTAAAAAGTGTATAGAAATCTATAACGCTGAATTAGAGTATAAAACATGATTATGAAAGAAACATCTTAACTCTTTCTCTAAAAAGTTCAAAACTTGAATCTAAAAGTTAAAATGCATTTATAGAGGAGATTTAAAGACTTTGGAGGTAAAAAACAAGTAAAGAAGACTCAGGTGCCCTTCTACAAGTTCTACTGCATCGTACGATCTACATAGTTTTTATTTATGTGAAAAACAATATTCTAATTTTTGCATATTCTTGATCATCAAGTAAAATTAAGTTAGAATCATTAAAATCAATTTTTGGCTACATGATCGATCATCTTAACACCCTGATTGATCACCCATGATCAATCATATTTTGATCATGATTGATCAACCCTTGGTTACTATATTTTATTTGATCAATCAAACTTTTAAAACTAATCAATCATCCTTGATCGACCATCTTTTGACCATGTTGATCACTTTTTATATTGCATCTCAATGACCATCTAACTTTCACAAAATGATCAATCATATTATTGATATGATCGATCAACCTTGAATCATGATCGATCAACCTTGAATCATGATCGATCAACCTTGAATCATGATCGATCATCCTTGATTTTTTGAATATAATAACGTTGAAATTTTCATTTTTACTCACTAATGGCTCATGGAGAAATGTTCGACCCCTTTCACACTACTATAGAAGAAGAGGAAGGGTTAGGTAATGGTAGAACAGAGCGGGTTGACGATTCTCGTCATCCCCTAATTAATAGTCTTCATGTGACTCTTTTTAAGTCCTGATTAATATTAGGCATCAAGATGTGAAAGTAAATAGGGGAAGAAGAGTTGTCATGACAGAGAATAAGAATGACTATAATAAACCGATGATTCTATCAAATGAAACAACCCATATACTCAACACTTGACCAACATTTGTTAGATTATCAACCCCATGCAATCTTAGTTATTGGTGAGGGCTTCGGTTCATTTGCTAGCATTTGCTCAACCTTTCAGAAAGTGTGAATTTTTTTAGATATACTTTACACACCTCACGTGGATATTAATTAAGTCTCTGATTTCATAGAATTCTTGATTCACGAGGATCATCCCTCTGCGAAGGAGTATCTCTTAACAGAGAATCTAACCGAAGATGAGAAAATGGTGGTAAATAAGTTGCCAACTTAAGTATTGGAAGGTATTCGTTCCATAATATTACTTTTCAATAAATGGAAAAGTCCCTTGATACCAAACATGTTAGATTTGCTGGGGATCAATGATAGCATCCTCTATAAATCAAACTGATAAGTTCATAGGCCTATTCGTAAGTGTACTTTCGCCTGAAGGATACCTTCCTCCCTAACATTCCAATCATCTCCAATGTGGATGATATGCCTAGAGTGCTTTATGTTACAATCCGAGATAATACAATATAAATCGAGCTTGTGTTCTTGAAGTGAGGTGGAGTGACATAGAACTAGCCTAGTTAGACTCAACTTGCCATAAGAAAGAGGGAAATGGTGCATGATTTGGTGGTTGTGCTTTCTCCCCCAAATTGTATATTTATGCAACAAGCTAAAGCTAGTCTTCTTGTAGCCGTCACCTACTTATAGACCAGGCCACCATGAAAGGAGAAATCAAAACAAAAAATCAATATGGAAAATTTTATTTGGTATATGATGTTTTTTAGAATTGAAATCCCACAGGAATATACATTGAATGTTGAGTTACACATTGAATTTATGATAGTACATCCACACTATAAATAATTTTTGTGTTTTTTCTAGAAGAAATGAAATAAAAGAAATGAAACAACTAGGGAACCTTAGGTCATTCTTGAAAAAGATAGCAAAAAAATATTCCTAAAGAAGAGACCCCATTTAGATGAGAGAATGAGGAAGTGGAGGATTTCCCGTAGTATACAGAGTTAATCAAGATGAACACTTCCCTCAAGCAAGAATTCCTCTGCATCCGCAGCTATTTCATCTGCAGCAGTGGGTGGTCGAGTCATCTGGATTTCGTTAGCTAGCATGTTTCACCATTCAGAAGTGACTGGCATTTTTTTTCTATGCATTACACACCTCATGTGGATCTAGATTTCAACAGCATAAACACATTATGAGAGAGTGGAAGGGTGATGGTTACGACTTTGGAGGAGGATTGCGATGATGGCCCCAACTATGATCCTAGTCTAAGCTTGTTGTAACTTTTCGCGCTATGTGGAAATCCTTTACTTGAAGTCTAATCGTTGGCATGGATATTAGGTAATATGTATCATCTTGTGTTGTCAAGATATAGTATTACACTTTGTGATATGTGTGCATGGGGATGATGAGGACTATACATTGGGAGGAAGCATGACTTTGAGTCCCAGCATTGTAAATAGGATGGCTAATGGTCATTGTTGAGACACACAATCGAAGATAAACATTCTTAATAATAGAAAAGAAAACGTGCTATTGTGTACTATATTCAAGCTCTATTTACGATTGTGTGCTATCAAGCTCTCTTCAATCGAAATCTCTCTAACTACACAAGATCTTTGTGCTTAATAGTGATCATCATCATTCTCGAGAAGATTATGTTCTAAAAGATTTATAAGCTTGTAAATTCAAGTTTTATTGCTAAACTATATTTCTGTTCAGTATATTGTAAACATGTCTTCGAGATGTGAATCCCTTTCTCTCTAAGATAAAATCCACATTTATGAGCTGTCCAATAAAGGGTACATGTTGTATAAGAGGTTGTACTACTATTGAGATGCTTTTGGTGAGGGTCAAATGTATTCTCAAAAGGCGAGAATAAAGTTGCTATGGCGATCGCTCATGAAAGGCAAATCAGACAACATTAACCCACAATTTAACAATAATGCAATGCAATGTGAATGTGGAGTTAAAATTTATTGTAACTCTACGAAAGATGTGTATATGTGTAGTTACGTAGAGTGTCAAACTTAGGGAGCAAACATGATGGATTGTGAAATAAATCCAAAACTTTCCTTCTTATCTTTTTTTACTATATTTTTGTGGATTTCTAATTATATTTTATTTTGGGTTTTTATCAGTTGTGCCCCTCTGAGATATTGCAATTTCAGTTATGCCCCTCCCTTGTTAAGAATACCAATTATGCCCGCGACTGCTTATCATTTTATCACTTGTGCCCCTCCGTTACTTTAGCCGTCAATAATTTGAGCCTAACCATGGTTTTATCAAACCACAGTACAGTTAAGAGGGGCATATCCGGAAAAAAAATCCACATACCCCTTTCATTCTTCCTCCCTCCCCCTCACCCTCCAGCCCTTCCTCCTCTGACCACCTCCTCATACATCCCCTTCTCCTTCGTCATTCACCATCATTAGCAGCAAGGCGACAATGAGGCCATGAATTCTCGACGATGAGACCGACCACCTCCTCCTTCATTCCCTTCCCCTCCTGGGTCTTGACAACTGCAAAAGAGGTGAGAAGCTCTAGGTAGAGGAGAGCACAGGCAAATGACTTCAGGGCGGAGGGATGAGCTAGCTCTGGGTGGAGGAGGGCGAAGGGGGAGTACCTCTGGGCGAAGGTGGCTTGTTAGGTGTTGAGAGGGAGGTGCAGGGGCAGGGGGAGGACTCGGGGGGCAGAGGGGGAGGTCTGTGGGTGGGGAGATGAGCTTGGGGTAGAGGAGAGGAGGGTAGGGGGGAGCGTGGGCAGAGGGGGAAGCACGGGGGAGGAGGCGCGAGGGCAGGGGGTCGAGGAGGAGAGGGAGCAGGTGGGAGGAGCTCGGGCGCAGAGGGGGAAATGCATGTGCGGGGGGAGGATCTTGGAGTGGATGGAGGCACTAGGGGCGGGGGGGGGGGGGGGACCGGGGTGGGGGGGGGGGGGGGGTGGTGGTGAAGGGGAGGCGTAGGAGCGGAGGGAGGGGCTGGGGGCGATCGGGAGGAGCCGGTGGAGGAGCAGGAGGGGGAGGAGGAAGAGAAGGGGGATGAAGAAGAAGAGGATCGGGGAGGAGGAAGAAGAAGAAGGGGCTGGACATTTCAGTCCATTTTTCAAAACTAATTCCCGTACGTCAACTAATCTGAGGGCCATAAGTGATAAAACGACAAGAAGTCAGGGGCACAACTGATATTCTCAAAAAGGTTGGGGCATAACTGAAATTGAAATATCTCAGAAGGGCTCAAATGATAAAAACCCTTTATTTTTTATGGTTTTTTAATGTTTTATATTTTTCGTTTTTTTATTTTATAAATTTTATATTCTTTTTTATATTTTCTAATTTTAGTTTCTTTTCTTTTTAGAAGATAAAATATATGTAAATGTAATAATCTGTATAATATAGATACTATATATAATATATGGAATAAGTATATATAAAATCAAGAAAATACCCTAAAGTACAATCCTTTTTATTTTTTAAGATTTTAAAATATATTTTAGGTATTTTTTATAATAATAATAATATAAGCTGATATATCTATATATAGAATGTATGCTTTTATATTTATAGATATAACTATAAATACTCAAAATTGATGATTTTTTCTTTTTTATATTGTTCTCTATTTCTATTAATTTTCTTATAGTTTTTGTTATTTTTTATTTATAATTGATTAAAAAGGTCAAAAAGTGACTTATAATAATAAGTTGAATTATTTTGGAATTTAAAATAGATAAATACCTCAAAAATTTCCAAAACTATCGTTTATATATAATATAGAATTTAGACAAAATTTAGAGACAAAAATGGATATTTATACTATTTTTACTGAATTATATAACAATTTTGGAGCCTTTTAATTTTTAGTGTTTTTCATTTGTATTATGTAGTAGCAAAAAATAATAATAAATAATATGTATTTTTTTTGGAATTTTCAAAAATAATTTTATAGTTTTTTATATTTTAAATGTAAATAGAAGAAAAATGCACTATTTTGTATTTTTAAAATTGAAAAATACTTTTAATTACCTTTAAAATATATGTGATTTATTATAGTCCCAAGCACTTAAAATACCTTTCCTATAATTTTTGGATGCAAAATGCTATTTTTAATAATGAAGATACAATAAATAAAATCAATTGCACTGGTAGGGACCTAAATGTAATTTACACCAATCAATGCTGACTTGGTCTCGGGGTTAGGTTATATAAATATATCTTTCTGCTATATTTATGTTTTATAAGTCATATTGTACATATATACATACCTACAACCTGTCTTCTTTTTATTTTCTTTATTTTTATTCTTTTATTTATTTACATGTTTTGGATGCATATAAGTGCATTTTTTATTCATGAGTGTGGTTTTGATAAAAGATGGAAATTAATGAATATTTACATGTATTTGTTAAGGATTTTAAGATAAAATACAGAAAATGTTAATGAATCATGAATTCATCACGGGGCCACCCACTTGGAGTCAGAAATAGGGTATATAAACCCTGCTTTGCACCATTACTCAATCTCTTTCTTAACTATTTCTCGGGGATTAGGGTTTAGCCTTATCTAAAATTCCCAGGAAGGTCTCGCATTATCCTCAACACATATTTGGTGCGAGAAGAGAGCGAGGTTGATCACCATGAGATTTGACATTGTCCATCCAATGGCCTTGCGGTTGCACATAAGAACTTCAAGTAGCCTGGACTCTTGTTCTGTAGTTAATGTCGAGCTAATGATACAAGAAATCTCTCTTTGAGTCCCGTAAGAAACACATACTTGAGTTTAGGAGGAAGTGGTTTCAACTCAAGCAAATTTGAATCATCAATTTGGTCCGGGTGAACGACACCTAAGTCTGGCTCTATGTTCGATGATGGTGGATCAACATGTGATGTGCTAGCTACAACTTTGATGAAAGGTGAGTCAGATCACAAAAGTAGTGCAGTAATTCAACCAAATCCGCGTTCAGCTCGTCATCTATATCCCTTGACCGTCCCGAAGAAGATGATATTTCCAGATCCAAAGGGATCTCTGTGTCGTCAAGGGTATAGGCATATGTGTCCCTAAGTAAATCAGGCAACACCTGGCAAACTACACTGTACACTGCATTCTCTTCAGATGAGGGGGTCTCGCTCTATCCTGCTAGAGTATGTTTCCAAAATCCAATTGTGCTAATCAACTTGTACTCTACCTCTGAAGATTCTGCGTACTCAGTACTAGATTCGGAGTCGGGTCTTTGCCATTTTGTCTGCTTTATCTCTAAGTCTACTTCTCCGCCCGGAGAACGGAACTTCGTCATTCCTATGCCATAATCGAATGCTGCCCCTGCGGCCATCAAGAATGGCCTTCCAAGAAAGATTATAGATTCTCTCCAATGATTCGGGGTTTCCATATCAAGGACAGTGAAGTCCACTTTGTACTCATGCCCCTCAACCAAGATAACAACATTATTCACTTCTCCCTTAGATCTCTTCATTGATCGATCCACAAATTGGAGTAGAGCTGATGTTTTCTAAGAGGTCCTAACTCAAATTTGTAATATAATGTTAAGGGTTGAAGATTTATTAAAGAACTGTTATCCAAGAGAGTGTGTGCAAATGCAATGCTACCGATGCGACTCTCCACATAGTGAGCAACCATGTCTCTCTTTTTCCTTGGTAGATTATGATTTTTTGACACAATGGGTAGCGACAACATTTAAGACATGAATCTCCATAAATTGATTTGGTTTCTTCATGCGAGTCCTGGTAGGAGTGCATCTCATTTTCAAGTATTTCAAAAATGTGGGATTGATGGCCACATACTGGTCAAATGACACCTTAACTGTGATGTTTTCTGCATGGCACCTTAACTGCGATGTTTTCTTAACAAAACCATACCATTGCCGGGTCATCTTGAATGGTATTTTTCAGTTTATGCTTTTCTCCCGTAAAAGCACGAGGGAAAGGAATGGAAGCGGTCGAGATAGGGTATAAAGAACCCGAATCATAAACAGGAACATCAACCTTTGTTTTATTAGAAACATAATTCTTACTACAATGATCTTTTTATTACAGTGATCTTTATTTTTCAACTGATCATAAAAATTGAAATTGTCTACATCAGGTTGCTGAATAGATGACAAAGGTGAATTTACCGCGACTGGAGTTTCGTGGTCCTCTGTAGACTCCATTGGTGCTTTTCCCTTCTCGTGAGAGGGAATCCTCTGTTTCCTTGGATATGGCGGTGAATCTAGATTTCTTTCTTCGTCATCTATATAAGTATCATCAAATTGATCTCATGAACCGTGTCGCTCCATTTCCCTTGCTCAGTCAGGCACGAGCACTGTCCTTCCGCTCTTAAGTGAAACATTATTGATATTGTCAAATGAATGGATCTCATGTTCAGATCTAGATGAGCCTGACCAGTGTACATGACCACCATATTGATGAGATTGAGATTTGTTCATGCTATTAGGGTTAGCTTAAACTTGGGCGTGAATGGATGTAGCAGGAGTTGTCTATTCATCTCTCTAACGGGATAAGCCACATCAACCCATAGATCCTGGAGTTCATTTCGAAAAGAGCGGATCTCCTCGAGCATCTGCTTTGGGTTGTCAATAGGTTCGGTCTGAGAGCTAGACAGTTGTGAGGGTTGCTTCGAAGATTGGCCTTGAGGGGCCTAGTATTGTTGTCGGTACTACTAAGGTGCATGCTGGTATTGCAAACCCTGCTGGTTCGCTTGGTATTGGCCCTGTCAGTTATATGACTATTGTGACCTCAGATGTTGGTAAGAGGCGAGTGGGAATGTGACATTATAGAAGGTAGGGGGATGTTGGTAGGACGGACGGTCCCCTGTACTACCCTATCGGGCAGGGTCATGAGTATACCAAATTCGATTCACTTCGAACACTGGAGGCGGTACTTCTTCAATGATCTCGGCTGATGGTGGTGACTGTTGGAAAGATTGGGCATATGACTGGCCCTAAACCCAAGGCTGAAGTGTCCCTAACATCGACTACTCCTAGACATGACGTACTTGGTAAATATGACCAGCGGATGCAGTCGCGACAAGTATCCTAGTCTTGGATACTTCTCAGTCAGCTCCTCCATCTGCTTCAGAAACTAGGAGATCCTGTTATCGATGTCGTTCATCCTCTTGTGAATCTGATCCACTATGACTAGCTTGTCAGCGATGAGCATGTTCGGAATCAGATCCTCAGTTATTTCAGCAACAATCTGCTTCCCTCCTTTAGATTGGAGTGTATTAAGGGAGTCAGTATATGCCCTGCTGGCGATTTGTGAGCAGCTTGTCTCAGCCATCTGCTCGAATACCTTCTAGACAGCATCCACACCTCATGATGTATAGTTGCTTCCACAAGAAGCGCTCACTAAACCCCGTGTCTCGTAGCTGAGACCAGAATAGAGTGACTGGACCAAGAGATTGTCATCCAAAGAATGACACCGACGCTTTTGTAATAAATATTTGAATATATCCCATGCATCACAGAATGGTTCAGGAGGCATATGAGAGAAGTTGATGATGTGTGTCCTCATCTGATTAGTCCTACTCAAAAGGTAGAACTTCTTTAAGAACAAGTCCTTGAATTGATTGTATGCGGTAACTGTCACTCTTAGATTCTTTACTCAATAGTAATCTTTGCCTTTCAGAGCAAATAGAAGTGCAGTGAGATGAATGTAGTCCTGGTTGACTCGGGGGTATCTCGGATTAGAACATACTAACTCCAAGTCTCATAAGAATGTATATGGTTCTTCAGCAATATTTCCATGAAATTGAGGAAGCTGGTTCAAGAAGGGTGGATTCAACTCATAGTCTACTTCTGGCTCGGGTGGCTGCAAATAATTCCTTACTCTTTATTGTCCAAGGTTATAGGCTGCTTCCATTGGTTGTTTACCCGCAACATTTAACTAGTTAATTTTTTCCCTCAGTAAAATTTGTTGCTTCTCAGATGTAGGCAATCCTACTATTATCATTTGCATCGGGTCTTCATTCTGTTCTTCATCATCATCTAATTTCTTTGGAGGCATCTTCTTTAGGTTCTCTTCTTCTTCTTCACCTTCAGAATATAAAGGATTTGAATTAATAGAGTGAAAAGAATTAGAATGAGAATCATCAAGGTGAGATTCTTCCTCGATGAGGTGAGAGAAAAGAGATAAGGTCTGGGTCTGTCCTCCTTCAAGGAAGAAGAAAGAATCATAGGACATGGATTTATAGGAAGGGTGTCCATGAAACCAAGGTGGCCCAGAGTAAGAGTGTCTCCGAGCACTTGAGGATGATAGGTTTGTGGTGGTCAGTGAAAGGTTTGCGGAGTTTGAACAAAATTCATCATGATCCTCCATTCTCGATTTCAAGTAGTTCGGAAGAGTATTATGATTCATGAATCAAATTAGGAGTGTGAAGGCACAAGTGTGTGGTATTTGATGATTGATCTTGATCTACGCACAACACAATGCACAGTACAAACCCCAGGTTGACCAACTCACTCAGTTAACGTTGTAAGAGTCCGACCAATTATCTTGTAAATTTTAATTGGTCATAAAATCAATCTTGAATCCTTTAAGCGAGTTGTTAGGTGCTAGAAATTTTCCTAAAGATTGTCCTGGATTCGTATGGCTAGTTGCATCCACTTTCAGCTAGTATGTATGTAAGTACGAATCGTAAAACGATTACTCATGTTACTTAAGGACACTGCCAATCACGTTGTCCTTTAACCACCCACTCTGCTAAGGGAGACCGTAGTTCACCCACTGAGAAGTAGCTAATCATTTTTAGAATCAGTAGTCTGAATGAAGATTCTACAGCTTGGCTCCATCTTAATGTGCATCTCTCAATCGCTTAGAAGAATAAGTGAATCCAAGGATGGGGTTATTCTCTCGCAACAATTCTTGATTTCATGGTTTAAATAAAGTAGGCCTTATTTAGTAGTCCCAATTTTAATTTAGATGATCATTGAAGAATTAAGTGAGCAGAAATACACATCTACCATCCAGTCTTAATTTCCTTTATATCTTAAGTGACAAAACAAGAGGGAGAAATCGAGAAAAGCCGATGCAAACGAGAAAAAATGATGTATGTTCAGTTAGAAGAGTTACAATGATTCCTTGCAATCTCCATATGGGATGCAATACAAGAATTGAAAATTTTTCTATATGATATGCAAGCCGACAAAATCACTACTAGCAGATAGTTCTATCAGTTGGGTGATGAATCTCCGTTTCATCATCTTTATTCTATTATTTTGGCCTTAAAAACCCTAGTAAATGCGTGTAAATAGGCTTACTTTAGGCATTTTAGTATTCAAGCATTTGTGTACAAAATGTGTATAAAATACTATTTTTAATGCCAAAATTATAGAATAAAGAAAAGAAAAGAAAAAGAATAAAAATATTGAAAATATTTTATTACCCGAAACCTGGGTATCTTGATGACTAGGTCGACAAGGAATAAAGTAGGGGGAGATAAAGGCCAAAATCCAATAAAATTCCCATTTTATTTTATTCATTTTCCTTATTTATGGGACATATTTTTAGTTCCACTTTTTATACTTCAAATAAATAAACTTTTAAAATGAAAGTTTTAGATAATAAAATATAGAAAAATACAAAATTGATTTCATACACAAATAATATACATATAAAAAGTTATGATATGAATAAAATTCCAAAATCCCAATTTCCCAGACCTATATCTCTCAAATAAAGACTCAAAGTATATCAAAATCACCTTTAATTGTATATAATTTTTAATAATCTATTTAATAAAAGTGGTTTCATATTTTTTGGAGTTACGATGTGAAAGTTCGGTTTTGGACCCCTATTGTATACTTATACTGATTAAAATATTCATTTTATTTATTATTCATTACGTTTATAATTTTATATTTTTATAATTTTGTAAATATTATTTATAATATATGTATATATTAAAATATGAATAAAAACATAAAGCAAATGCAAAAATAAAATACTTGTGTAAGGCATATAGATGAAATACCTATATCTAGACCTATAGAATTAATATAACTATTTATTTAATTGTATAAAATACATCAAACAAATAAAATAAAAATATATTTAAGTGCATAAAATTAAGTTATAAATATATACAATAATAAACAAAATTAATAAAATAAAAAATACAAAATAAAATAAAATATTAAATGTATAGATGAATATACCTATATATAGTCATCAAAAGGTAATTTGTAATTTTAAACCTCTAAAAAATAAATAAAAATCATAATAAAATAACTCAGAAAATAATAAATATTTTTCATTTAACAACCTAAAATTAATAAAAATCTTTTAATATTTTTTAACGAATTTATAAATATTTTTTCCGGGGATTTTTCTGGTTGGTCCACGTGGACCAACCAGATCTCCCCATTGGTTGACCTCGGTCAACTCTCTGACCGAGGTCTATACTTTGTCAGAAACGAGTTTTTGTCCACACTTCACGGATTTTTCTAGGCCGATTCTTTCAACCTTTGGCCTCGATCCCTTCACCACTTTTTCTCCTCGAGGACTGATCTTACACGCCCTATGATTATCTCAAGGAGTGATTCGCGGATACGCTTGATCTTCATCGTCCTTTGGAGCCGCCCAGAGCCACTGTGTACATAAACCTCCCTTCTTCCCTTTTCGAAATTGAACCCCCTTTTTGACTCGTTTCAGCTTTTTAGGAAAATATACAAGCTTTGAATATCCCGCTGCACGTCTATCGCGACAGGCCTTGGTTGTTAAGCTGCCGAGCGAGTCAATCAAACAAAAGGAGGCAGGTAGCTCCCGTATCTCCCCACTTTGGAGCTTTGGATTGATTAAGTTGACAACGAGATCACCAGCTCTTTGGAGGCACGGTTGGGCGGTCCTTAGGGCGGCTTCCACCAATCGCCAGAGCTCCGCTCCTGGCGGTCCCATCTCGCCATCTTGTGGCTTGAGGTCTCTTTTCTTCTTGTTTTTCTTGTTCTTTTTATCATACCGTAGTCCTTGGTTTCTCCCCGACCTTTCCATTTCGCCTTTTACTCGACACGCCACCTTCGCCACCACCTCACCGGAGCTTGCTCCGGCGAGCTTCGATCCCCGTCGTTTCCACCTTCTTTCACCTACTGGAGGATCGCGACAATTTGCCCGTGACCCTCTTAACATTTTCTGCAGGTATTTGGAGCATGAGGACCACCTAGAGCGAGTTTTGGATCTCATCAGAGGATCCTGGAGATTCCCAGCTCCGCCTCCCCCGTGCAAGAATGATAGTGTACCTCGGCGATTTTTGTCGCTTCTATACGATAGACAGAGCTTGCAGGAGCCTTCCCGACCGTTTTGGTGCCTCAGCAAACCATAGAGGAGGAGGATCAGGGGTGGGGAAGCCCGGCTCACCGGAGTTCTTCCCCATTCTTCCCTATCCTCTGTCCACCGTCCGATTAGGGCCGCCCCCAGTTTGATCGTGAGCTGTCTGATCTAGCCGTGCATCGATCATGATCTTCTTCAGGCCATCTAATCCAGACCGCTAGATCGCAAACCGATACCGGCCGTCAGATCATCTGAAGGATATGGGATAATCCTTAAGCGCATCATGAAAGCGTGAGCGTCGTATCGAATACGACGAGGAACGACTAGTCGTACCAGTTGATCTATGCAGCGGAATTTTAAAAAAAATTCATGCGACGAAACCACATGATCCAAGAACACTTCTCAGATCGTTTCGTCTAAACCACAATCAAGTAACAGGATTACCTCTTGAAGCGTGGTTGCGGGCGAGTCTCTAAATGAAGAGACCTCCTGTCTCAAGTCCGATCCAACAGAGGAGATGCTTGTGAGCGTGGGGATGAATCGTGTGCTTCTCGCAATCCATGTTGATGATCCAAGTGGTGGATCTCTTGATATCGACACACGAGATCCGACGTCTTCTTCTCGAGCGAGGCACACTGAAGGAGACGGAGATCCACGAGCAGACGATCGGGCAACATAACGACGATGCTGCGGCGATGGAGACTCTCTCTAGGGCATCCATGGTGGACGACCATGAGAGAAGAAGAGAGAGGGCGTGTGGGAAGAGAAGAGAGAGAGAGATGTGCTTCAATAGCATAGCCCTTGAGAGCATGGTATGCCTCTCTATTTACAGGGTTTTGGGATTCATGGATCTCAATCAATGGGACATATAAAATCAATGGATGAGATTGATTTATGTCTAATCCAATGGTCAAGATTGTTGTTGGTAAAAACCAACAACTAATAATCTAATTAAAATCAAATATATTTGACACATCAAATATAATTCAATCTTAAATTAAATCAAGCAATTAATGAGAGATTAGCAAGGAGATCACTCCCCATAAGGAAGGGGGGGGGAGGGGGACGGCTACCACATTCATTGTGGGAATGTGTAGCCGTCCACCATCTCCTTATGGTGGAGGCAATCTCATGCAATATCATGAGATTGCATATCTCCATGGATTTCTCCCATAACCTCCAACAACTTTTGTTGTGAATTATTCTTCAAAAATAATTCATAATTAATTTTGAGAATATTGCAATCTTGCCATTGGAAAATTGTGAATCACATTCACAACCCAAAACAAAATATAATTTACATTTTCAATTAATTACACAATGTGTATCCAATACACATCAATAATTAATTAACAAATATAAATTATAATTAGCTCTCTCTAATACATTATAAATCACATTTATAATATATTATGAATAATATGGATAGTGCTATCCACATTATTCATATCCATGATAATTAAATCATAATCATCTTAGATCTCTATTCTCACGTGCCCAAATAATATGAATCATTATTCACATCTTTGATAATAAAATCACATTTAATTATCTAAGATAACTCTCCTTATAATATGAATCGAATTCATATTATTCATGATAATTAAATCACATTTAATTATCCATTTTCTCAATGCTCGGATACATATATCAACAATAGAATTATCCATGAACTCTTTCAAGGATACTGCGCTTTCTCCACGAATACTTGGAGATAAGGACAGGGCGATTGTATTGTTCCACGTATAGTTACATGGATATTGAGATCACATCTCAAATCCAGATCTCGGGCCTCGCATAGATGCTTGATTAAATCAAAACCGCAAATCTAATCTTCTCATTGAATCTAAATCACATTCAGATCAATGTCCAACATTTGGACTAAGATCAGATTACTTCTCTATTGAGAGGAGTCACTAAAATCCATAACCGTTTTATCACTCCCTAGGAATGGAAGCGTCATGGTTATACAACCGTTTATGATCACATCACCCTCAAGTATTCCCAATACCTGTACATCCTGCATACTGGAAGACTCAGAATAAACCTGAAGTATAAGATCAATTTTACACTGTCTACTTCAGAGTTTTATCATGAAGTTTCTCATTCGATCACTGGGAGTCAGTATCGATCATGTACTTTCCAAAAACATATATCATACCTAGGTCTTGATCATATACTTTCCAAAAGTATATATCAAACCTACAAATTCAGTCAAGCTTCCAAAGCGAGACGACCATGCACAGAATTTGATTCTTCTCAACATCTCATGAGTCCGGTTCGGTAATTGAACCTGTATGACCCCTTTGAGAGATCGTATTACTCATATGCCCTTGCATGCACACCAGCGCGTCGGTGTATAGAACTTGATTAGGTCATCAACCTATTGGTCTGCCAAATGTATATACTCCGACATATAGTAACACATCTGTCTCCGGTCAGAGGATGCATGCCAATGTCATGACAGCATACGATATAGGACTTTGGTTATCTCGATCTCGTTAAGTCAACTCTTTGACCTAACTAATCTGACACCTCCGAATCTCTATTCCTATGCAGAGGACATGCATCAAGAGGTCGATCAGATATCAACCTAACTGAGAAAGGATTGCCATCTCCTACTCAGGCTGGAGATCATCTCTTAACAATCATTTGACGGTGCTTGATGAGTCCTCAATCTAACTCTTTAGATGTTCATCCAAGCACCAACCTTTATGATTCAATATTTGAATCAACAACTGTATGATCATCAAGATGGCCATGGTACATAACCTTAATTGTACTAAGGGGCCTATTATGCAAATTATGTATTCTTCATTCAAATTAGGGAATGATATTCACAATAACATTTATTGCATAATGGGTCGCCGTGGGCACGCATGTCCAACATCATCGACACATGTCTTAAGTGAATCGTCATCAACCATCCGATCAGCTATAGGCAAGGGTATTTTGCAGTCTAAGCCCCCATGAATTTTGTATTTACTCTTTAAAACTCAATCTTTCATTTGTAGCTTTAATATTTTTGTCATGTTTATAATTAGGCCCTCAAACTTTGCTGAATTACACTCCAGTCCCGGCCACGTCACCTCACATGATGCTTCACGTGAGGTGGCATTTTTGCAGCCTGACCCTTCGGCTTTTACTTATTTAGGTTCAATCCTGGAACTATATATTTAAGCTATATATTTTTGGAAAAATTGCAAATTAACACCTCAAGGTTTTGGTATTTGCAAGTTAGTCCATGCCAGGCTCATGTGCCTGTCACGTGAGCTTTGGCAATTTTGTTGGAAAGGCCCTGGGATTTTGTTCATTTCTGATTGGTCTTGTAATTTAAATATTCAGTTATGATTTTCTGTGAAATTTACACTCAGGCCCCTACACTTTCATATATTTACAAAAATATCACTGCTAGGAGTGTATTTTCTCTTTGTTGTCTCTATTTATTTCATGCATCTTTTAACATCTAAAAAATCCAAACAAAATAGCATTAGCTTTCTGTTGCATTGCTCTTCCATGCCATAGTTTTATTTTGTATTTTGAGTCTTTTTATTATTTATACAAAAATAAAAAACAACCACTTTTTGCCCTATTTACAATAGAAAATACATAAAAATTAGAATACCTTTTTGAAAAATTCCAATATATATAATATTTATTTAAGTATTTTACAACTTAGACTAAAAATCACTAAAAATATAAAAGAAAACTCATAAAAATTGAAAACCCCCTAAAACCTTTATAAACATATAAAAAATCATTACAAAGTCACAAAAATATAATTTTTGTTTTTGAATTTTATTTTTATTATTATCTTTATATAAAAATTAATTTGGAGAATTTTTGTCCCTGTTTTATATTTTATATCTCCAATTTAATTTCGAGTATTTATTTTAAACCCTATTTTAGGTATTTTTGATTTTAAAAATATATAAAAATGTGCAAAATTAGCTAAAAACAAAAATAGTGAAAAATTATATAAAACCCAAAAATATTTATTTCCTATATTTTTGATTATTTCTACCGATATATATTATATCTCTCACCTATATTGTATATATTTCTTATATATAACTTATTATATATTTTTAAAGAAAAAGAAAATATGAAAAATATAAAATATTAAAAGAAAATAAAAAAT
Organism: Ottelia alismoides; assembly: GCA_037367405.1. Classification (NCBI taxonomy): domain Eukaryota; kingdom Viridiplantae; phylum Streptophyta; class Magnoliopsida; order Alismatales; family Hydrocharitaceae; genus Ottelia; species Ottelia alismoides. The sequence goes on along the minus strand of JAZKJV010003391.1, from coordinate 39,099 downwards.
CAGAAAACTAAAAATCAAAATATAAAAATATAAAAATAAAAAAATCAAATAAAAAAAGTATAAAATTAAAAACCCATAAAAATAGCACGTATATAGACACATACTTCACAATCACTTTTATGCATTCTTTGCCCCGATCTACCTGCTTGTTCCCTGTGTTCGACAGTATACACATATTTTCACCTATACACATCTTTGTTGTAGAGTTATAATAAATTTTAACTCCGCACTTGCTTTTCATTGTTTGATCATCTGTTGTGGGATAATTATTGTTTGAAGCAGGGTTTTGTGTGAGGTCAACTCAACAACTGTTGATTTGCCTTATGAATTAAAACGACCTCCGCGAAATCCTCTTCAACACAGAATTGATTTAAATTTTGACTACGTTGAGCGATCTAAAAGTACGTCACAATTAAGTGCAGTGTGGTTCTAGGTTCTACGAGCACAAGCAAAATAAACCCTTGTAGCTCTTATATCCATAGTACATGTCTAACCTACGAAACCACTCAAGTCGGGCTCCACCCTCATCGGAGAGAGAAACATGTCGAACACTCCACAGAGAAAAAGTTCAAGTCTTATTTACACACGCAAGATTCCAAATGAAAATTGCTATAAATAGACAATTATTACAAATAATTAAATAATACTGAAAACAAATCTTAGACTCTACATTTTCTCATGACTCGAATCGATCTTGATTTTATGCAATTTTTCAGCAGGCTGTAAAAATGCGTCGGTTTTTGAAAAACCGCTCCAAGTACGTTGGGGTTCCTCACACAATAATAAGAGAGAAAATGTAAGAGAGTTGACATAAAAATAAAATAAAAATAAAAGTTGAAAACAAAAAGTGGAAAATTTACAGTGAAGGCTTGGGGTAGGACTAGCCAAGTGTATGGAAAACCTAACACTAATTTTTTAGATAAAAAACCTAAGCCGTTTTCCTCCCCGGCAATGGTGCCATCTAATTGAAACCCTCAATTTAATTTGTTGTTTTTAGTCGGGCAATAGGGACCAATCAAGAAATAACCACTTAATTAATTAATTAAATTTCATCGAAGTGGTTTTATGTTTATTTATCCTGAGCAAGCCCCAATGTCGAACTCAAGGAAGCAAAGGAACAACCTAAGTTGATGTCTATCAGATTTAATTCATCATTTTCGAGGAATATTTTTTGGTACTTTTAATGCAATTTTTGATTGCAAATGTAAATGTGGCCAATTTTAAGGACAAAAATATGATTTTCAATTCAATAGAGTCCACAAGTCACACAACTTAGCCAAGATGTTAATTATGATGAATTAGATGCTATGCAATTTTTTTGATTTTTCTATGCAAAACAAATATTTTATGAATTAATGGATGCAAACATAGTGAATCTCACTAATTAATTATAATAAATATTAAACCTATTATTATAGGATATAAAATTATTTGATATCTATTACAAGGTGATCTATATTAGAAAAATTGCAAACCTTAAAAATGTAAAGTGTAATATGTATTAAAAATCAATTGTTAAAATGCACAAAATAATTTTTACAAAATAAAATATGCATGCAAATGCGATGATTTTTGGGACAGTGTAAAATACAACAAAATCTATGATTGATGAATTTTTGGAATTATTTTGAGAAGTGGTTTATTATCTATGAATTTCATAGTTGATGAATTTACGTTTCATCATCTTTATTCTATCATTTTGGCCTTAAAAACCCTAGTAAATGCGTATAAATAGGCCTAATTCATGCATTTTAGCATTCATGCAGTTGTGTGTAAATATTGTATAAATTGCGGTTTTTAAAGCCAAAATTATAGAATAAAGAAAAGAAAAGAAAAAGAATAAAATATTGTAAATATTTTATGACCCGAAACCCCGAGACCTAGGCATCTTGATGAATAGGTCGACAAGGAATAAAGTAGGGGGAGATAAGGGCCAAAATACCAATATAAATTCCTTTTATTTTATTCATTCTTTATTCATTTTGAGACCTATTTTTGGTTCCATTTTTTATACATCAAATAAAGAAACTTTGTACATGAAAGTTGTATATAATTTTATATAGAAAAATACAAAATTGATTTCACAGAAAAATAATGTACAGATAAAAAGTTATGGTCTGAATAAAAATCCAGAATGCCAACTTCCCAGACCCGTATCTCATAAACGAAAACTCCAAATGCAGCATACTCACGTTTAATTGTATATAGAAGAAAATAAGCTATCTAATGGTGGTGGTTTCGCATTTGGCGGAGCTACGGTTTGAAAGTTGAGTTTTGGATCCACGTTGTACAACTGTACAGATTAAAATATTCATTTTATTATTTATTCATTATTTTTGTATTTTTATATTTTTATAATTATGTAAACATTACTTATAATAATTATGTATATTAAAATCAGAATAAAAAAATGTAAATAAAACTCAAAATAAAAATACTTATATACACAAAACCTAGGTATAATACTTATACACAAATCTGTATAAATACTAATTCTATTTTATTAAATATACAAAACACATCAATAAAATAAAATAAAAACATAATTAGGTGTATGAAAGTATGTTATAATTATATAAATTAATAATAAAAAATAAATAAATTAAAAACACAAAATAAAAAATAAAATACTTAAATATATAGGTATATGTACCTACAAGGGGTATAAAAGGAACTTGTAAAAATGTACCTCATAAAAATAATAAAAAATAAGAATAAAATAATAAATAAAATAATAAACATTTTTTATTAAATAACCTAAAATTAATTAAACCATTTAGTATTTTTAATTGAATTTACAAGGTTTTATTTAAGTTTTTGTCTTTTTGCGGATGACGTGGCCCAATCAGGCCACGCCATCCGTTGACCGGCGGTCAACTCCATTACCCCAGGTCACAGCCCGTCAGGTATATGTTCGCCTCCTTCTTCTCGATTTTTTCGCCGCTTGTACGTTGCTCGAGGGAGGACGCTTCCTTCATGAAAGTTGCTCCTGGCTCATCCTAGATCCCCGCCGACCTACTAGATCTACCCAGATCTTCGTGGCGCACCCATGACCGCGCCTCGAAGATCGCCTCTCCACCACCTTTCAAAACCAGAGCCCCTTCTTCCTTTTTGCCTTTGAACCCATTTTTGACTAGCCTAAGCCCTCCTTTGGCCAAGCTCTGGACGGGAGAGGTGACAGCTCTCCTCCAGCTTCCTCCAGAAGGCCGCGGTGACGTCGGGTGGCGCTTCCGCCACCTCCGGCCATGCTCGGCCGTTGAGGTCCCTGTTCACGGTTTTAGGCCGTTCGAACTTGTTCTTTATTTTGTTTTTGTTTGCTTATCTTCGTCCTGTATGTTATAGCATTCAATCCCTGTGTTTATTCGTGCCTATCGTGCTCGTTCACCGACACCATCATCTCGCCGGAGCAAGCTCCGGCGAGCTTAATTCCAGCCACCTACACCCACCGTCCATTCTTTTTTGCTAGCCCTGGAACCCTCTTCTGTTGGCCGTGTGCATTATTTGCAGGTCCAGGTGCCAGAGAACCTCGCTTGGGTTCGTTTTTGTCGCAATCAGAGCAGCCTGGAGCGCCCTCCTCCTCAAATTGCCACGACAGAGCGCTGGCGGTTAATCCGCCATTTTGAGACCGTCGTCTTTTAAAGATCGTTCCCAGGAGGCGTCGGCAACCATCAGAGGAGCTTCTGACCGCTGGCGGGACTCGAATCATCGAGTCGAATCTCGCCGGGGGTCGGTTCATACCAAGTTAATCTCAACACCTCCAGGACCGTTGATCTGGCCGTGTTTTTCCTGAGGAGCAGCCGCCGTCAGATGTGAAGCCCTGCCAGCCGTCAAAAGCCCGTCCCTTGTCCAATCTGGACCGTCCGTGTCCGAAGGGGCATCGTGCGCCAGCGGAGCGACACATGGATAAGTGGTAGCCCATCCACCGTCCGCCAGCGCCTTAGGTGGGGATTTTGTACTTTATACCCCACCGGGTTTCGTATTTGTTGTTTACTGTTTAAACTTTCATCTGCTGTTCAAGGATTTTGTAATATTTGCAAACTTGCCCCCGCACGTCTATATTATTGCAGGTTAGCCCCCGCCAGGTCACGTGTGCACCACGCGACCCTGGGCGTTTTTTGTAGGGACCCCCTTGCATCTTTAATTATTTTGCATCAGTGCCAAATCATTTAAGTGCCGTTACAATTTTCTATGAAATTTATGTGTGGCCCCCCTGAATTTTGCGAATATAACGTATAGAGCCCCGCCAGGTCGCGTGAACATCACGTGCTCGTTGGCATTTTTACCGGCGTGCCCCTCGCTATCCCTTTTATTTCAGATTAGTGCATGGGGTTTTTGTTCAGTTATAATCTTTCTAGAATAGTTGCACACATGCCCCTCAACTCCTTGTTAATTACTAATATGCCCTTGGCCTGCAAGTACTTTCTTTTTGCTTCTTGTATTTTTTGCACACATCTATAAAAACCAAAAAAATCCCTAAAAAATCAGTTTAGATCTCTGTTGCATAGTAGTTCATCATCATATTTTTATTTTCTATAATTATTGCATTTTAATATTTATTAAAAAAACATACATTTTCAGCACTGTCTAGCTTATAAAATCGATAAAAATATAAAAGCTCATCAGAAAAATCCTCAAAAAATATATTTTGTTCCCTTTAGGGTGTTCTAACTTCAGTCCAAAATTCACTAAAAATTATAAAAGAAAACTCCAAAAAATCACAAAACTCCAAAAACCTCTATAAAAATATTAAAAATTCTACAAAAATCCTAAAAATATATTCTTGGTGTCTACATTTTCCTTATTTTATTATCTTTCAAGTGAAAATTAAATTGGAGAATTTTTGCTACTGTTTTCTAATTTATTTCTCCATTTTAATTTCAGCCTTGTATGTTATTCACCGTTTTCTTGTATTTTGCTATTTAAAAATACCAAAAATATTCTGAAAATTTCCCAAAAATCATAAAAATAGTAGAAAAGTATAAAAATACCAAAAACATTTCATTTCCTAATTTTTGAGCTTTTTCCCTTATTTTTATAAATAGTTTATCATCTCTTTTGTTATATAGTTTGTATATTCTAAAATTGAAAATGAAAATAAAAAATAAAAAATATAAAAAGAAAATATAAAATCAGTAAATTAAAAATCACAATACAAAAATATAAAATCAAAAATTAAATAAAAAATATAAAATTAAAAACCCACAAAAAATAAGCATAAGTAGACAACTTGATCACATTCACACATTTTTGTGCCTTAGTGCCCCGTTCTACCTGTCTACTCCCTGTGTTCGACCTCTACAATACTTGCACCTATACACATCTTGTTGTAGAGTTATAATAAATTTTAACTCCACACACTTTCACTGCTTTACTTGATTGTCGTGGGTTAATTGTTGTTTGAATCGGATTTTCGAGCGGTCACCGCATCGACTGCAGTTTCGCCTTGTGAAACCGTACGACCCTCAATTTTCTCGGTTCAATTTGCCGGGGAGCAACAACGCTTAGTTCGGGTCTTGTTTGTGATTGTGATTGATTGTCTATTTCGCGGCTTTCATTTTTGCTATTTTATTTTCTTTATTTTTTTGATATACCATTTGAATTGTTTAACCACCCTCTTGTTTAACTTTGTGCGAGGTACACGGATCGAGGGAGGCACTCCTTTCTAGGAGCGCTCGTGTAACCACGTGAGGCGGCTTTTTGCTTCGTACTAAGGCAGACTTGGAGGGAATTTTGAAGACAATTTCTGAGGTTTTATTTTATTGCATTTATTTTTTTTGTAATTCAAGTGAGAGAGAGACCACTATTATTGTAATAATACAGGTACCCTCGGACACTTGGACTTTCGAGCCTAATTTCCAAGTGATTGTTCACTTGGGGGCTTATCGCGGTTTTGTCGGCTTTTCTTCGCATTTTTTATTTTGTTTTCCGGTTTTATTTTTCATTTCTTTGGTGTGATTGAGCCCTTAGCTTTTAGGATTGCTTGCGATAGATTAATGCCAAACACCTAATACCTTTGCATGCACCTATAGTCTCGTTTGGACTTAGTCAAATTTTAAACAGTTGATCATCACCTTCAATCCGTTGCACCGCGAGCTCTCCCCGCAAAGCGCTTTCTCCTAAACTCAAGTGTGTTGAGCAGAGGAGGGGTGAGCCTAGACCGGACTCTAGGGTTGAGCATTGGTGGTCAGCTTGTGGTTCTTCCCGCTAATAGCAATTTCTGAACTTAGGGCGATTTCATCGGCTTGCATTTGCATATAGATAGGTTTCAATTCTGCTGAGCATCCTTGCATGTAGAGTGCTGGAGGCAAGGTGAGCATTTACGCTTTAGCATTCATCATCGTTTTTGCCGCTTGCATTGCTTTTCCGACTCTCCCTCTGATTTTGATCACCTAGGTGCTAAGTGAAATTGACTCCTCGTTAGGCCCGTGCATTTTTATTAAAAATCCAAAAAAGCGATAATCAATAAAATTGGGACTGCTAATATTACTTGACCCTAAAACCGATCAAAAAGAAAATCTTGTATTGGGGCGAGTAATCCCCTCATTGTCTTCATTTTACTTGCTCGCGCACACACTAAGGTTAGCGCCCAAATCCCATTTCAGCTCCTAAGTGTTTGCGCAACTTTTGGACTTCTCACCTAACTCTAAAACAGACAAGATAAAAAGACCGATTTTTCGGTCTCTACCGAGTTGAGTAGGTGAATTGAGGGTTTGTATTATTTTTGTTTTTGCTTGTGATTGTTTTGTGTGTGTCCTAGATCATCCCTGCGCATTTGCGCCTTCTTTTCTACTCTCTTGACTTGACTGTCGTGCTCTCCCGATCATTTTCCTTTTGTTTTCGAGATGGACCCTTGGAGCATTTTCTATCCGGACTTTGCGGATTCCTCATCCGCTCCAGCCGGTCCACCTCACTTTTTCCAGGAGGACTTTGCTCCTGATTTTTGTACATATCCGACCAACCCACTATTTCAGGATCCGAACTTTGACCTTCACCAATCATTTCCACCACCGTCACCTTCACATTTCGATAACCCGCTCTTCCTTGAGTATCCCGATCCGGAATGTGATTTTTGTCCACACCCACCACCCACATTCGACACACCCGATCCTGAGAGTTTGGAGTCACCTTTCATGATCTCCACACTTGAGACCTTGAATCAGATGATGGAGCATATGAATTCGAGGATTGCCGACCTTACTAGTTTAAATAAGAACCAAAATGCCGCTCCAGTCTTTGAGGATATGGAATCATTTGAAGATTATCATGAGAGCTTGCAATCGCCCAAAATACAAAAAAATGAGAAAAATTTAAAAATACAAAAAGAGTTCGGGAGACACATGATCGAGCCAGACTGTGAGGAGAGGTACCACTTGCCAGATCCTTTGACCACACAGCCTCTCACACCTTGTCCCACCTTTTACCCCGAGGATGCCGCTGTACAGACTGCTCTTGGCATGCCTCGTGTATATGATGATTCCGACTTCCTCCCTTGTATGGAGGAGGTCCAAAATTTCAAACAAATGTTGACTGAACCCGAAGTGGTGGCCACCATTCATGAGATCATCCGTGCCCCACTTCAGCAGGCCATGATCGGTTTATCTGCTCCTCTTCCCAAGAAGAGAAAGCGGAGGAGCAGATCTGAGCGTCATATCTTGACCATGGCCACTGCCCACGCCATCACACACCGTCCCATTCCTCGGAAGAGGAACAATGCCACACCTTTCATTAGCAGCACCATCTCTGACCATACATGTGATCACACTCTCCTAGACGGCGGTGCTTCGATTAGCATTATACCCTTCTCGCTGGTACAGTCTCTTCACTTAGGGCCTCTCAAGAAAACCAGGATGATCGTTCAGTTTGCTGATGGATCCATCAAGAGGCCGAAGGGTATCCTTGAAAACACCGTCATCTCGATTCAGGGCACGAGCTATCCTGTTGATTTTGTCGTATTGCCCATGGAGACCTCCACTGAGGAGCATTCTCCAATCATCCTGGGAGGACCATTCCTCGCTTCTGCGAGGGTCGTTATTGATTACGGATCAGGAGAGATTCGCTTCCGTCCTGCTGACGAGAGCGAAGCAGTGATCACCGCACCCCTTGCCGACCAGAGACCTGCACCTGATGCGCCCTCACCTATCTTGGCTGACCTCGAGGACCATGACCTTGATGATACTATCAGAGAATTTTGCTGCTTATTGGATTCCACTGAGACCCGAGAATTCCTCCCTGTTGAGGAAAACTCGGAAAGCATGGACCTCAGAGTTCCTTCTTCTGGGACTTGGCGTTGTGTTGATGACATCCGCGGGATTTACACGATAGACACCGTTGAGCGGAGGGCAGATTTAGAGACTATACAGGACGGACATGCTCAGACTACTTCCACTGATGAGTCCGCTCCTGTCCATGTAGATACTAATGAGACTAAGGCCGAATTTGATTTAGTTGCTTTTCTTCAGAAATTCAGGCCTTTTGATGGGAAAGATGGTCCGGTTGAGATTATAGAGGACGAACAGAGTTCGACTACTTCCACTGATGATTTCGTGCCTTTTGATTTTGACCTGGATGACACCACGCAGGACGACTCTGAGTACACTATTTCTGATGATGAGGAGTTCGTCCCATTCCACTTTGATATTAGCGAGACTCCCAAGGCCGGACCTAGTCACATTTCTTCCACTCACATGTCTATGCCTTTACACCCTAGGGCCCCTGAGGATCTACACTCTGTCGACCCTGATCGACTTCCATCCACTGTGAACCCCAATGTCGACCTGCACCACACCAGATCCATTCCTCAGCGGTCCCACAAAAAGGTTCACTTTCTACCTTCTTGATCATTTGTACATCCATCTATGTTGTATATTCACTATCATGTATCTCTGTCTATCTTCCGTTTGCTCGTCCACCCATTCTCGTGTTTGCCTTGCTTAAGACATACTTTGTCCTAAGTATAGGGGGGTGGACGAGCCGAGTGTTCTTCCATCGTTCCGTGTCATCACTCCTGTCGTTGCCTATACTTAGGGCTTCTTTCACCCTAAGTATAGGGGGAGCGATGCGTACATCCTCACGATCTCTTCTTCCATCTTCATCTCTTTTCTTCTTTTGTTCTTTTCTTCTTTTCCTCTTCTATCTTCTTCATCTACCGAAAAGGTGCTGCCCCTTTTTGTCAGTCTTCTATACTTAGGACGTACTTTGTCCTAAGTATAGGGGGATGTGCACCCCGAGTTTTTCATTTATCTCGATCCTCTCCATTGTCTCCCCTTCTTGTCTATACTTAGGGATATCTTACCCTAAGTATAGGGGGAGACAACTCGAGTACTATCTGTTCATTCCCACCCTTGACCCTCCCTGCTTTGTGTACAGTCTGCTATACTTAGGATTATTTGATCCTAGGGGGGACGATCAACTTCTCATTCGTTCATTCATCTCTGTATTCCTTTATTTTTTAGATTTTCCTATACTCAGTACGAGTTATGTCTTCTCTTTTCTCTCTGATCTATGAGGACATAGCTCAAGTTAAGTATAGGGGGTCGTATATACTACGTATATACTTTAGCCATAACTCGTACTTTTGTATTTTCTTAATAAATATGGCTAATAATTCTTTAAAATTCATTAAAAATCTTTAATAAAAAGGTGTTTTATTCCTCAAATTCTTTTTGTATATACTGATTAATAATCCAGGTGAAAATGTTTTTTGCAAAATGTTTGAAAAATAGTTTGAAAATCTTTGTGAACATTTATTGAAAACTATTTTGAAAATATTTTGTTACATGTTTTCAACCTGTGTAAAAATGTGTGGTTTGTAAAATTTCTTTTCTTTGTGTGAAATAAAATGTTTGAAAAATGATTTGCAAATGGTTTGAAAAATGGTTGCAAAAATATTTTGAAAATCTATTTATACTGTTTTGAAAACCTTTGCAAAATGATTTTCAAATGTGTGTACATGTTTGCAAAATGTTTGTAAAAACTATTTTGGACTATATTCTTCAAAAATTGTTTGAAAAACTTGTGTCAAATAAGTTTGAGGAATACTTACATTTCACCAAAATCCACTATATATATATGTATAAAACTGACCACTTACCCTTGTAAATTCTTAAAATCCACTTCTTAAATATATAAGAAGCACTTCCGTGTACATATTTTCACCTAGTTTTTAGCCAAATCTTTTTGTTTTCAAAAAGCCCAAAAACATTTGCAAAATTAAAATCCAAAAACATTTGAAAAATTTCTTTGAAAAATACAAAAAAATGCATCTGCATATGCATCATCATCTTTTCAAAAATCCATAAAAAGTTCAAAATCTTTGAAAAATTGCATCACAAAAATATTTTCTACATTCTGCATCGCATTTGCATAGCATTTGCATTTTTCGGATTGAGTTTGAGAGTTAAACAAGTCTAAGTAAAATCCGGAGATTGGAGCTTGATTGGACCTTAAAATCTACCTAATAACAGGAACCTTATAGGAACTAGGTTTGAGGTACTTCAGGTCTAGTTGACTTAATTCTTTGAGGATCACGGGACTTGGTTCAATGGATTCTTGACTGCCTAAGTAGAGTATTTTGGAGCACACGCACGACCCTTGTTGATAATGACCTAACTTGGACACCTGCACCTTTCACATGGCTCAACTCAGTTGGAGTGGTGAGGGGATTGGATTTGCCGGTATGAGACGCACACAAGTGGAAACACTTGTCCTCCTCTAGGGAGGGAAGTGCACCCCAACCCGTCCAGTGATTAGGAAGTCTAAAGACAGGAGGCTGTGGGTTGCGATAAAGCTTCAAAAGAGGGATAGTCTACTGGCTTCAGAGGAAAAACTCCTTTTGTAAATGCTGCTGTGAATAGTATTTCAAAAAAAAGAAAAAAAAGAGACAGGCCTGTACAAAAAAATAAAATGCCTGCAAAGTATGTGAATATGTTGTAAAGTCAATAAGCAAGCTTAAGTTCCAAAGTCAAATATGTGAGCCTGCAGCAGGATGACTTGACTACACTGGTCTGACATCCCAGGATAGGTAGCTACACTGGCTACCGTCCATTCTTCTCTTCACCACCTCCTCTTGAGCTGGTTGCCACTTGAACTTAGAAGGGAATACCCCTCTCCTCGAGGATGGAGTTATTGGATTGGGGAATCATTGGGTTGTTGTACTGGAGAAGTCAGTTTCTTTATCATTCTAGTTGGGGAGAGCCAACATCACTTACACTGTACGAGTCATATTCATAGTCGTAAGGGTTTGCGTATGAGTTGAGATATTCAGACCTGGCTATTGAGGAGACTTGGGCAGAGTTTTGGGATTCTCAAGGACTGTTGGATTTCAAATTCGGTTCTCAATAAGGTTCCGCTCGCACTAAAATTCCGAAGGTCTGACTTAAGCTCCAAACTTTGATTTTGTGAAGACAAGTTTGATAATTACACTTAATCCACCTTCTTCCTTTTCTTTTCTTTGTTTTTCTTTTCTGCACTTATTGCATAAGTGTTTGCTAGGGACTAGCAAAGGCAAGTATAGGGGGATGATGAATCTACGTTTCATCATCTTTATTCTATCATTTTGGCCTTAAAAACCCTAGTAAATGCGTATAAATAGGCCTAATTCATGCATTTTAGCATTCATGCAGTTGTGTGTAAATATTGTATAAATTGCGGTTTTTAAAGCCAAAATTATAGAATAAAGAAAAGAAAAGAAAAAGAATAAAATATTGTAAATATTTTATGACCCGAAACCCCGAGACCTAGGCATCTTGATGAATAGGTCGACAAGGAATAAAGTAGGGGGAGATAAGGGCCAAAATACCAATATAAATTCCTTTTATTTTATTCATTCTTTATTCATTTTGGGACCTATTTTTGGTTCCACTTTTTATACATCAAATAAAGAAACTTTGTACATGAAAGTTGTATATAATTTTATATAGAAAAATACAAAATTGATTTCACAGAAAAATAATGTACAGATAAAAAGTTATGGTCTGAATAAAAATCCAGAATGCCAACTTCCCAGACCCGTATCTCATAAACGAAAACTCCAAATGCAGCATACTCACCTTTAATTGTATATAGAAGAAAATAAGCTATCTAATGGTGGTGGTTTCGCATTTGGCGGAGCTACGGTTTGAAAGTTGAGTTTTGGACCCACGTTGTACAATTGTACAGATTAAAATATTCATTTTATTATTTATTCATTATTTTTGTATTTTTATATTTTTATAATTATGTAAACATTACTTATAATAATTATGTATATTAAAATCAGAATAAAAAAATGTAAATAAAACTCAAAATAAAAATACTTATATACACAAAACCTAGGTATGATACTTATACACATATCTGTATAAATACTAATTCTATTTTATTAAATATACAAAACACATCAATAAAATAAAATAAAAATATAATTATGTGTATGAAAGTATGTTATAATTATATAAATTAATAATCAAAAATAAATAAATTAAAAACACAAAATAAAAAATAAAATACTTAAATATATAGGTATATGTACCTACAAGGGGTATAAAAGGAACTTGTAAAAATGTACCCCATAAAAATAATTAAAAATAAGAATAAAATAATAAATAAAATAATAAACATTTTTTATTAAATAACCTAAAATTAATTAAACCATTTAGTATTTTTAATTGAATTTACAAGGTTTTATTTAAGTTTTTGTATTTTTGCGGATGACGTGGCCCAATCAGGCCACGCCATCCGTTGATCGGGGGTCAACGCCATGACCCCAGGTCACAACTCGCCATGTATATGTTCGCCTCCTTCTTCTCGATTTTTTCGCCGCTTATACGTTGCTCGAGGGAGGACGCTTCCTTCATGAAAGTTGCTACAGGCACATCCTAGATCCCCGCCGACCTACTAGATCTACCCAGATCTTCGTGGCACACCCGTGACCGCGCCTCAAAGATCGCCTCTCCACCACCTTTCAAAACCAGAGCCCCTTCTTCCTTTTGCCTTTGAACCCATTTTTGACTAGCCTAAGCCCTCCTTTGGCCAAGCTCTGGACGGGAGAGGTGACTGCTCTCCTCCAGCTTCCTCCAGAAGGCCGCGGCGACGTCGGGTGGCGCTTCCACCACCTCCGGCCATGCTCGGCCGTTGAGATCCCTGTTCACGGTTTTAGGCCGTTAGAACTTGTTCTTTATTTTGTTTTTGTTTGCTTGTCTTCGTTCTGTATGTTATAGCAATCAATCCCTGTGTTTATTCGTGCCTATCGTGCTCGTTCAACGACACCATCATCTCGCCGGAGCAAGCTCCGGCGAGCTTAATTCCAGCCACCTACACCCGCCGTCCATTCTTTTTTGCTAGCCCTGGAACCCTCTTCTGTTGGCCGTGTGCGTTATTTGCAGGTCCAGGTGCCAGAGAACCTCGCTTGGGTTTGTTTTTGTCGCAATCAGAGCAGCCTGGAGCGCCCCTCCTCCTCAAATCGCCACGGCGGAGCGCTGGCGGTTAATCCGCCATTTTGAGACCGTCGTCTTTTAGAGGTCGTTCCCAGGAGGCGTCGGCAACCATCGGAGGAGCTTCTGACCGCTGGCGGGACTCGAATCATCGAGTCGAATCTCGCTGGGGGTCGGTTCATACCAAGTTCATCTCAGCACCTCCAGGACCGTTGATCTGGCTGTGTTCTTCCTGAGGAGCAGCCGCCGTCAGATGTGAAGCCCTGCCAGCCGTCGAAAGCCCGTCCCTCGTCTAATCTGGACCGTCCATGTCCGAAGGGGCATCGTGCGCTAGCGGAGCGACACGTGGATAAGTGGCAGCCCATCCACCGTCCGCCAGCGCCTTAGGTGGGGATTTTGTACTTTACACCCCGCCGGGTTTCGTATTTGTTGTTTACTGTTTAAACTTTCGTCTGCTGTTCAAGGATTTAGTAATATTTGCAAACTTGCCCCCGTACGTCTATATTATTGCAGGTTAGCCCCCGCCAGGTCACGTGTCCACCACGCGACCCTGGGCGTTTTTTGCAGGGACCCCCTTGCATCTTTAATTATTTTTCATCAGTGCCAAATCATTTAAGTGCCGTTACAATTTTCTGTGAAATTTATGTGTGGCCTCCCTGAATTTTGTGAATATAACGTATAGAGCCCCGCCAGGTCGCGTGAACATCACGTGCTCGTTGGCATTTTTACAGGCGTGCCCCTCGCTATGCCTTTTATTTCAGATTAGTGCATGAGGTTTTTGTTCAGTTATAATCTTTCTGGAATAGTTGCACACAGGCCCCTCAACTCCTTGTTAATTACTAATATGCCCTTGGCCTGCAAGTACTTTCTTTTTGCTTCTTGTATTTTTCGCACGCATCTATAAAAACCAAAAAAATCCCCAAAAAATCAGTTTAGATCTATGTTGCATAGTAGTTCATCATCATATTTTTTCTATAATTATTGCATTTTAATATTTATTAAAAATAAAAAACATCCATTTTCAGCACTGTCTAGCTTATAAAATCCATAAAAAATATAAAAACTCATCAGAAAAATCCCAAAAAATATATTTTGTTCCCTTTAGTGTGTTCTAACTTCAGTCCAAAATTCACTAAAAATTATAAAAGAAAACTCCAAAAAAATCACAAAACTCCAAAAACCTCTATAAAAATATTAAAAATTCTACAAAAATCCAAAAAATATATTCTTAGTGTCTAAAATTTCCTTATTTTATTATCTTTCAAGTGAAAATTAAATTGGAGAATTTTTGCTACTGTTTTCTAATTTATTTCTCCATTTTAGTTTCAGCCTTGTATGTTATTCACTGTTTTCTTGTATTTTGCTATTTAAAAATACCAAAAATATTCTGAAAATTTCCCAAAAATCACAAAAATAGTAGAAAAGTATAAAAATACCAAAAACATTTCATTTCCTAATTTTTGAGCTTTTTCCCTTATTTTTATAAATAGTTTATCATCTCTTTTCTTATATAGTTTGTATATTCCAAAATTGAAAAAGAAAATAAAAAATATAAAATATAAAAAGAAAACATAAAATCAGTAAATTAAAAATCAAAATACAAAAATATAAAATCAAAAATTAAATAAGAAATATAAAACTAAAAACCCACAAAAAATAAGCATAAGTAGACAACTTGATCACATTCACACATTTTTGTGCCTTAGTGCCCCGTTCTACCTGTCTGCTCCCTGTGTTCGACCTCTACAATACTTGCACCTATACACATCTTGTTGTAGAGTTATAATAAATTTTAACTCCACACACTTTCACTGCTTTACTTGATTGTCGTGGGTTAATTGTTGTTTGAATCGGATTTTCAAGCGGTCACCGCATCGACTACGGTTTCGCCTTGTGAAACCCTACGACCCTCGATTTTCTCGGTTCAACAATAGTGTAAAGTGGGCAAAATCTGAAAGATTCCACAAGTAGAATTATTATAAAATAATCACATAGCATAAAACTATAATTCAAATACCACAATGTAAAGATAGAGTTTTCCTACAATATGCAAATTTTTTTATGAATAACTGAAGAAAAAATTAGGGTCCAAACTTGGGACCAAAATTCAGGGGTCTAGTTGTAAATCAAAATATTCCCAACAAGTCATGTGTGCCTCATGTGACCCCTGGGCGGTGGGGCTTGTGCAGGAAATGGTGCTTCTGGAGGGGTGTCAATGTAAAATTCCCCCTAGACATGTGCAACTCACGTGGGAGGAGCCTCAGGCGTCAGGCCCAATGGCTCGCGGGAGATGACAGGAATGGAGCAAGCTCCATGGGCGTAGGGGGGGTTCGATTGGCGGTGGAGCAGATGAGTCGTCGATGGCGACCGATAAACAACCATGGGTTGTAAGGGCAGAATCGTGTCGTGGCCGTGGTCGGTGATGCTACAGCGGAGGTCGTTCTATTAGAGAGGAAGTCGATGAAGGTAGCGCGGTGCTCCTAGCGGTGGTGGAACAGAGCAGTAGGCATGAAGGAGTCCTCTGTATGGTGTCGAAGGCGAGGCGGAGGGCGCGATGTCTGATGGAGGCGATGAAGATGATCAGCACGGAGTCTCGACAAAGATGGTAAGGAGCGTAGAGTAGCTGGAGATCGAGTGTGCTCGATCGAGGAGAGGCAAGTGGAGAGAAGAGGTGTGGCAAAGCAGTGATGTGTGAGAGAGGGCATAGGAGATGTGAACACAGTTGAGGAGCTAGGAGGAATTACCTAGACGGTGGAACTCGATAGCAAAAGGGAGGGGGCGGGAGCAGTCGTGCGACGGCGCTGCAACGAGGATGGGGGCACCTCGAACCTCACCGGATTGAAGGGGAAGGAAGGCACTGTCACCACCAACTCATCCTCAACAATGGGTTTGCCAGTGGATGAAGATGGGAGGTGGATGGTGCTGGTCGTTAAATAGCAGAGACGGAGGGAGGCGACGGTGTCTGAATCGGGAAGGAGATTGGGAGAGGGGATGATGGCACACGGATACGCGGGCGACAGATCGAAGATCGGGGATGATATCTGATGGGATTCGGAGTTGGGGATCACAAGATCGAGGGAGGTGATGGTCGTATTTTGCAAGGCGGGACGAGCGGGATGAAGGAGAAATATGAGGGTCATCCGATCGACCGAGATCGTATGGCCTTGATGATGCCACGTGGCAGAATTTTTTAATTTTAATTTATGATTATGATTATTTTTATTTATTTTTTAAATAAACAAAATATATAAAGGTAAAAAATGAGTGACATGTGGCAACTCCAGGAGCTACCACGTGTCACTCCCAAAAAAATCGAAAAATAAAACATAAAAATAAATATAAAAGAAATTGAAAACAACCTCGGATCAAAAAATTTTCTTCAAGAAAGTTGTTCGTCTCAATGAGATCTAAAATTTTCATGAAAGGACCAAAACCAAAATACGTCATCTGCATAGGGTTATTTTTGGTGGTACTCTATGTACGCAGAATAACATTTTTTTTGGATTTTGTGTTTTTATCATTTTTAACTAAGATAAAAAGTTAGAAAAATTAGATAAAATAAAATACTAATATTTACACATTAGTCTATTTTTTTGGATTTTCAATAATGAATAAAATAAAGGAATAAAATAAAGGGGACTTATTATACATGCTCTTAATGAGGATACAAACTCAGTTAGCTTCTTTGACTTCAAGCACATTTTAGGTTTGGATTTTTGTACATTTTAATAAAGCTTTTGGCAAAGGAAATAAATGAAAATGGAATAAAATAAAAAGAATCAAATATTTACATAAAACAATAGGCCCAAATCGGGTAAAATACACAATGTACAAAAGAGGCCTAAAACCCAACTTTCACATATGAGCTCCAATTTACTTTAACTTAGTCTTGTTTTGAAGGTAATTGAATGTACATTTAAATTAAAGTGAGTAGGATCAAATTAGACACTGTATGAAGTAGTCGTTTTAGTCAATCAAATCTGAAATTAGGGTTTTGATTTGTGAGCCAATTATTTATATTAGTTATTTTTTTGTATTTTTTATTCTTGTTAATAATATGTATACAATGGAGATAGTTTTAGGTTATTTGGAGGTAGCATGAATTATTTAATAATTGGGGAAGTTATCTTATTTATAGGTCAAATGTCCTTAGATTTCTTGGCTTCTTACTTTATGCAATTATGTATGATAAGATGCAATTATTATTTATACATGCATGAATGTTAATAATGCAATAAGGATGATGAAATTCCAATGAATTTTGGGAACGTGAGATTAATTAATGTTTTTAGAGTGACGAATCACAGATTCATCATTACCCTTTCTTTTATAACATATTGATGTCCATGGATACCAATCCATATGCACACAAAATCAATGATGTAGATATTTTTGTGCTTTTAATGAATGGCTACCATTTTATTGCATAAATTTGCAACAATAAATAAATAACACAAAATAAATTAATTTTTTTGTAAATAGTTTACAACACATTCAATTTAATTCAATTCAATTCAATCTCATGTGGAAATAAAGGAAAGAGGACAAGCCTCCTTCCCTTAATAGAGTGGACGGCTATACATGGAGTAGGAATCCATGACCATCCACCCTCTTAAAGGGGAAGGTGGCTTCCATCTTCCTTAATTGACATATCTCATATTTCTCCAAATATTCCACATGTGTAACAACTTTTGTTGTAAAATTATTCACCAAAGTAATTCCAAATTATTTTATGATAATTTCAATCATACCATCAACAACTATGAATCATATTCATACATCCAATATAAAATGTAAATTGCATTCACAATTAATTGTTCAATGTGAATCCAATTCACATTAACATTTAATTTGTAAATACTATTTACAAATAAATCTCTCAATCATATTATAAATCATATTTATAATATTTATAATTATTATGGATAGTGTATAATTATTATGGATAGTGATATCCACATTAATCATATCCTTGATAATTAAATCACATTTAGTTATCTTGGATGGCTATTCTCATGTGTCCAAATAATATGAATCATATGTATATTATTCATGATAATTAAATCACATTTAATCATCAATTTCTCAATGCCCAGATATATTATCAATAATGGAATTATTATTGAACTCTTTTAAGAATAATGTGCTTTCTCCGCGGATACTTGGAGATAAGAATAGGGCGATTGTACATTCCATGTATAATGACTTGGATTAAGATCATATCTCAAATCCAGATCTCGGGGAACACTCAAAGTTGTTTTATTAAATAAAACGATGAATTTCATCTAATCTTATCATTACATCCGAATCACATTCAGATTAATGTCCAACATTTGGACTAAGATTGAATCACTAATCTTCTGAGAGGAGTCACTAAAATCCAAACCTGTTTCATCACTCCATTAGAATGGAATTGTCACGGTTATAGAATCGCTTACAATCACATCACCCTCGAGTATTCATAATACTCATACATCATGCATACTGGAAGACCTAGAATAAACCCGAAGTTTAGATCACATTTAGAGTGTCTTCTTCAAGGTTTTTTCATTAAATTTCTCATTCGATCATTGGGAGTTGGTATCGATCATATGCTTTTCAAAAGAATAATCATACTAAGAAATTCTTGCCATGCTTTCAAAGTAAGACGACCATACAGGGAATCTAATTGGTCCCAATACCTCATGAGTGAGCTCATGTCTTTCGATTCAGTAGTGAACCTGTATGATCCCTTTGAGAGGTCGTATTACTCATATGTCCTTGTATGCACACTAGCTCATTGGTGTATAGACCTTTATTAGGTCATCAACCTAATGGTCTGCCAAATGTACGTACTCAAACATATAAAAATACATCTGTCTTCGGTCAGAGCATGCGTACTTATATCGTGACAACATATGACATAGGTCTGATGAATCTCCATTTCATCACCTTTATTCTATCATTTTATCCTTAAAAACCCTAGCTAATGCATGTAAATAACAATAATTTGTACAAATAGCATTCATTAAGTATTGCATTTATTGTGTAAATAATACTGTTTTTAATGCCAAAATTATAGAATAAAGAGAAGAAAAGAAAAAGAATAAAATATCAAAGGTATTTTATGATCCTAAACCCCGAGACCTAGGCATCTTGATGACTAGGACGACAAGGAATAAAGTAGGGGGAGATAGGGGCCAATAATACAATGAGAAATCCCTTTTATTAATATATTATTTATTCATTTTTGGGACATATTTTATTTTCTACTCTGTAAATCCCAAATAAAGAAACTTTGAACATGAAAGTTGTAGATAATAAAATATAGGAAAATACAAAATTGAGTTCATACAAAAATAATGCACAGTGTTCATTTTATACACAAAATAAAAAGTCAAAACTCAAACTTCCCAGACCCATATCTTCCAAATAAAAACTGAAAATGTATCAAAATCACCTATAATTGTATATAAATTTTCATAGGATATTTAATGAAGGTGGTATCGTATTTTTTTGGAGTTAAAGTGTGAAAGTTAGGTTTTGGACCCTCACTGTATAATATACCTGAATAAAATATTCAATTTATTCATTCTGTACTATTTTCACAATTTTGAATTTTTATAATTTTATACATCTTATTTGTAACATATGTACATATTTAGAACAAAATAAAACCACAAATAAAACATTGAAATAAAATAATTATATAAACTATATAGGTAAAATGCTTATGTTAATACTTGTAAATAAATAAATGTGAAATTTTTTCTTTCATTATTTATTTATTTATATTTCGACTCTTGTAAATATTATTTATATTCTAGTAAAATATAAAGATAAAATACAACCCAAGAAAATACATCAAAATAAAATAATGTAAATAAAACATAGATACACTACCTGTATTTATAGCTACATAATTTATATGCCTATTTATTTAAAGATATAAATTATATCATAAAAATATAATAAAAATATATTTATACAACTAAAAATAATTATAAATATATAAAATAATAACATAAAAGAATAAATATACAAAATAAAAATAAAAATAGCTAAAACATAGTTGAATGTACCTATAAATATACCCCTAAAAATTAACTATTAATAAATAATCTCGAAAAATAAATAAAAATCATAATAAAATACTACATAAAATAATAAACATTTTTTATTTCATAAATATTATATATATTCTAGTAAAATATACAGATAAAATACAACCCAAGAAAATACATCAAAATAAAATAATGTACATAAAACATAGATACAATACATGTAGTATCTTTATATACCTATTTATTTAAAGATACAAATTCTATCATAAAAATATAAAAAAAATATATTTATACACCTAAAAATAATTTATAAATATATAAAATAATAACATAAAAGAATAAATATACAAAATAAAAATAAAAATAGCTAAAACATAATTGAATTTACCTATAAATATACCCCTAAAAATTAACTATTAATAAAGAACATCAAAAAATTAAATAAAAATCATAATAAAATACTATATAAAATAATATTTTTTATTTTATAAGTATTATTTATATTATAGTAAAATATAAAGATAAAATACAACCCAAGAAAATACATCAAAATAAAATAATGTACATAAAACATAGATACAATACATTTATTTATAGCTACATAATTTATATACCTATTTATTTAAAGATACAAATTCTATCATAAAAATAAAATAAAAATATATTTATACACCTAAAAATAATGTATAAATATATAAAACAATAGCATAAAAGGATAAATATACAAAATGAAAATAGCTAAAACATAGTTGAATATACCTGTAAATATACCCCTAAAAATTAACTATAAATAAATAACCTTAAAAAATAAATAAAAACCATAGTAAAATACTACACAAAATAATAAGCATTTTTTATTTTATACTAAAAAAGTAATAATCATTTACTATTTTTAAATAATTAATTTTGAATAATTACACGATTTTGTTCTGTAGTACGCTGGTGTGGACCAATCATCATGTGGCTTTTGATGACCCCAGTCAACTCCCTCCCCAGGCGTGTTGACTTGCCAGAACCATCTTTCCCCTTTTTTCTTCCATTTTCCCGCTCGACCCATAGGTCCATCACGCTCAGTTCCTTTATAGAAATTCATCATTGATCTTCTAGTATATCCGTCAACCCTGCAAATCGCCTGGACTTAGCCTTGATTCTTTCCAATCTAACCATCAATAAGGTTGCCTATACATGTTTATAAATAAGCTCCTTTGTCTCCCTCTTCCTCTCTGGTTACTATTCCGAGTCTAAGAACCTCACTTCTTCATCCAGGGAGCACACTAGTGACAAGAGGAGCTTCCCGGTGTTTGGAGCGGCTCCAAGAGGACGGAGGTGCACCCACAATGGAAGTTCGGCCACCCTGCTCCCTCAGTTCCCTCTCAGGTATAATATCTGCTTTTTTCTAGCTTTTTAAGTAGTATTTAGTCGTAGGTTTTAATTGTCGTCCCTAGTTTAGGTCTTTATTAAGCGTGTTAGTGTAAAAATTGCATCTCATAGTTCACCGGAGTTGAGCTCCGGCAAACTCCTCTGTACATCATCTGTGGTTATCTGCCGCTCTGATCACCTCCCTCAGTTCCCCTTCCGTTCCTCTTTGCTTCACCCCCTCTCATTCACCTAGATCCATCGTGGATCTGGAGATCAAATCTCCTCCACGCAGCTCCGCCGGAGATCTCCTCCCGCACCACCTCGCTTCCATTCCACTACCCAAAACCCTCAGTCCCCTTGGTTGTCTTCGGTTAATCTTCCTGTAGGTACTGGTGGGCCAAAGGATGCTGCTTGAGTTGATTTCGCATGCAAATAAGGTACATGGAGACCTTGATCTTCCACGACCCTATTCTGCTTCGTCGGGGATCTAACGTACTTCCTGAGGACCCCATTGGGTGTGGAGGAGCCCAAGCTCTATTTTGCCCTTGCACCGAGTCGTCCAGACGATCGGAGGAGCCTAGGAGGTGGATCGAAGCACGTCGTCGACGAGTTCTTCCTCTATTCTTCTTGAGCCCCTTAAGATCGTTCGATCACGCCATCGCTCCAAATCAAGCAACAACCGTCTAATGAGATTCGTTGAGCACCATCATATCAGGCTTGGGATCTAATCCTAAGCATTCATTGCTGAAGTGTCATCCGTCGTCCAGATGACACATGTTTAAGTAAAGAAGCATAACCGTCCGATGGCGCGCAAAATAAGGGGTAAATTGCCAAATATATCCCCTACCTTTTTGTATTTATTATTCAGTCTTGTAAATAAATTGTAACGTTTAAATAAAATGTAAAAATTGCATAGAGACCCTTGTACTTTCTGGATATCACATATAGGTCCGTGTCAGGTCACCTCACGTATCGTCCCACATGTGGTGAACATTTTTGCAAATATACCCTTGGAACATTTTATATTTATTTTTGGTCTACAAAAATGTAAAGCACATTATATATTTTTGGTTAAATTGCACAGAGGCCCCTGAGTTTATTTGATTTACTTGTATGCTCCTACCAGCAATTGTATTTTGGGATTTTTACCCGGTAGACTCTGTAAACTTTACCAATTACCTCCACGACCTTTGAAACAACATAATTCCCTCCTCGACCACGTAAACTTGCCAACTCTTACCCCATGAACCCTGTGGTTACTCTGTTTGAAGCTCGTGAGGGTTCTTGGGGTAATTTATAGGGTCGATGGGGTAATTACGTTAAGCAAAAAGTCGTGGAGGTAATTGGCAAAGTTTATAAGGTCTACCCGATAAAAATCCCTTTTATTTTTGTTTGTTTGATTGATTTATTTAATATACCTATTATGCTCCAAAAATCATGAAAAAATATATGTAGGTTACTAATTTCTTGTAGTTTCACGTCATGATTTTTATTTGCAATTTTAGACCCTTTTGATACTTATTAAAAAATCATTTAGAGCACATTTTTGTATTGTCTATCTTATAAAATACCAAAAAATATAGAAACATCTTAAAAAATCATAAAGTTGTTTATTTTATGCTATCTTAACTACAGACCAAAAATCACAATGGAAAAAGAAAAACCTAAAAATTGAAAAACCCCAAAAACCTTGATAAAAATATAAAAGTCCCAAAATTCAAAAAAATATATGTTTCTTTCTTATAGTTTTCTCTATGCAATTATCTAACTACTAAAATTGATTTAGATAATTTTGATCCTAATTTGCTATTTTTAATTTCCATTTCAATTCCGATTATTTATTAAATTAATGTTTTAGGATATTTTTGACTTTAAATATATGTAAAAATCATTAAAATTCATAAAAAATCACAAAACCAGTAAAAAATTATTTAAAACCCTAACATATGTATTTTTTTTCCAATTTTTGGACTTTTAGTTATATTTATACTAATATTATCCACTATTATATGTATATTCTATTATATTCTACCTTACTTATTATATAAAGAAATACAAAATATAAAAATCATATAAATATATATAATATAACTATAAAATTAAAAACAAAATACAAAAATATAAAAAATTAATTAATTCAAAACACAAGAAAATTATACATATGTATATACATGATGAATGACATGTGTGCACATAGTGCTCATTGGTTGAAAATAACTGTAGGCTACCATTTTTGCTCTCTATGGTTCGACCTCTACGTACTTACTTGCTATACATCTAGTTGTAAAGAATAATAAATTTTAACTCACTTTTTGTGCTATTCATTTCTTTGACTTATAGTGCGGATTAATTATTGATTAATTAGGTCTTTTCAGTGGTCAACACATCGACTACGTATTTGCCTTGTGAAATCGTATGACACTCGAATTTCCCTAGTTATCAAGGTTTTAGTTATCTCGACCTCGTTAAGCCAACTCTTTGACCTAACTTATATAATACCTCAGAATCTCTATTCCTATGTAGAGGACCTATATCTAGAGGTTGGTAAGATATCATCCTTTAAAGAAGGATTGACATCTCCTTCTCAAGTAGGAGATCATCTCTAAACAATCATTTGATGGTGCTTGATGAGTCTTTAATCTAACTCTTTAGATATCATCCAAGCACCATCCTCTATGATTCAACCATTGAATCAACAACTATATGATTATTAAGATTGCCATTGTACATAACCCTAATTGTACTATGGGACCTTATAAGTGCATTCATTCATTTAATATCATACAAGCAGTGAAATAAACTAGTAACCTTTATTGATATATCAAAGATGACAATAACATTTATTATAGAAATGGTTCACCTCGGGCTCACATGGATAATATTCTCCCACTATCCTTCAGAACCATTCAGTACAAACTCATACTCATTACATGCTAGTTGAAAACCTTTTGCATCAAAGGTTTGGTAAGGGGATCAGCAATGTTGTCGGTAGATGCCACCTTGATGATGACAATGTCACCGCACTTTTGAGTCTCCCGAATAATGTGGGATTTCCTTTCCACGTTCTTACTCTTCTGATATCATTTGTGTTCATTCGCCTGAGCTATGACTCCCGTGTTATCGCATAGTAGCTGGATGGGAGTATCAGAGGAAACTACACCAAGTTCTAGGATGAACTTACGCAACCACACCGCCTCCATTGTAGCATCTGATGTAGTAATGTATTTGGCTTCTATCATTGAATAAGCCGTAGTGTCATGCTTCTTAATTCTTCAACTCACAACACCACCGTTCAACAAGAACACAAACCCTGAAGTTGAATTGCGATCATCTATATCAAATTTAATGTTTGAATATGTGTTTCCTAAGTCTTGGAGATCACCATCTCCATAGAACAAGATGTAATCTTGCATCCGTCTTAGATACTTAAAGATGTTCTTCACTGCATTCCAATGTTGTTCTCTATAATAGGATTGGTAACGTCTTACCACTTCCTTGCATGGTAGATATCGGGCCTGGTGCACATCATGGCGTACATTAGGCATCCTACAGTTGATGTGTAAGAACATCTGGCCATGGCTTTCTTATCCTCAAAATTTTGAGGAGCCATCCCTTTAGATAGGTGTATACCATGTCTTAAGCGAAGGAAGCCATACTTGGAATTTTTCATATGGAAATGTTCCAAGATCTTTTTAATGTATCCATGTTGTGACAATCCCAAAATCCTCTTTTCTCTATTTCTAAATAGCTTCAGACCCAAGATATAAGAGGCTTCTCCAAGATCTTTCATCTCGAAGGTATGTGCCAACCAAATCTTAACACTACTCATCATCCATGTATCATTTCCAATGATAAGTATGTCATCTACATAAAGCATGATGAACACAATGGTGCTTGACGAACCCAAAATTACCCTCGCTAATTATGTAGAATTAATGTTTAATATGCATTGTAGGCAGGCAATTCGAATTGATAAAAAATGATCATACCAAGAAATGATATGGAGAATCAAGTCTCAATGTGATCGAATTTTATTTATTTTACTTGGGTAAGTCTCAATGTCGAACTCAGGGAGGTAATATGGGGGTCTAAGATTAATAAAAAATTTAAGAAATTAGGTTTTCAAAGAGATGAAGAACAAATGTTTTTTGTGTTTTTTTATCTTTTTCTGCTTTTTATGGGTTTTGATTCAAAGAGACGTAAATAATTCAAAAAGGAAAACACGATGAATGGGTTTTCAAAGTGTTTTAATGCAAATAAAATAATTCTATGCTATGTTATGAGAAGCAAATAAAATAAATGCAATTTTTTATTGGCTTTTAAATGTTGCAATAATGAGATGAAATGATAATGCAATGTGATGGTGAATACAAAGCAATAAGCCAAGTCAATTAATCCAAATAGCCTCTCCCTTAATTAATATCAGAGATAATTTATCAATTAATATCAAATTCATCTCCCTAACAAATGTCCCTAAATTAATACACAAATTAATGAGCAAAAAATAAATGAATGAGAATAATGGTGCTCTAAATGAATAAAATAGTACCTCAATTAATTACTACCAAATAATGTCTCAAAACTAGAATTCAGTGTTCACTATCAAAGACAATAAGATATGGATAAAAATGACACCAAGAACGTGAAAATTCGATAAATAATACTCAAGATATGATCAAATGAACTTCAGGGACTTCAATGTAATAAAAAAATAAAATACTTGCAAATATACCCCTGGAGGACCGTTCTATAATTTTGCAAAGCCGGTTGGTTCTTCAAGCAATTTGCCTACGACGAGGGTACGGATGTAGTTCCCTAAAGTTCTAAGGAAGTTGGTGCAAATTACCCAGATCACACGTGCAACGTGCATAACCAGGTCTTTGGTAATTCTAGAAAGAAGCAGGGGCTCGTTTGAAATCCCCCCTTTCTTGTGCTCCTCACGTGTCTCCTAGCTGGGGCAGCAGCTCGGGTGTCGCTTATCCACGTGTCGGCGGTATGGAGGCCGGCGACAGGTTTGGCTCACTCGAGGCTGTAGATGATAACTTGGGGGGAATTAGGACTGTCCAATGCTGCTTTGATCAATGACCCCAATTTATGACAGGTTTGGACGGCTTGGATTCTTGATCCTAGGGTTGTTGGAGCTTTGAACCTGGGGCTTCATCTTCTTCGGCTGAAGTCGATGCTGCATGACTATTGTGAATGTATGATGCTGCTCCGATGCTTGAAGAACGACGGGTGAAACTCCGGTAGTTGGCGGGGAAGCGAAGTGTGCCGATGAAGGGTTACGAAGAGATAGAATAGAAGGCGAGGAGGTCGTGATTATGGTTGTGCATGGGCGTTGGTGAAGGGCCGTGAGTGGAGGTGTAGATCTAGGAAGATAAAAGATGGAGCAGAGGAACCACCTTGGATGGGTGGAGTAGAATTGCGGAAGGAGATAGAGAGGAAGGAAGTTGTTGGAGGAGGGTTCCTCAACTCCTGATGAATGCCTCAGTTGTGGGCGATCATGACGAAGCTGTGTGGTGGCTGGAGCACGTAGCACGGTGGGGGCACCGTGGATTACACATAGGGGAGGTCTTAGCCGGCCAAGGTGGGATGCTATCACCACCCCATCCTCCAACTCTCTCTCCTTCTCTATCGCAGATGTTTCTCTAGTGAATATCGGCCAATCCCCTCGAAGGTTGACAGAGATGGAGTCTTATGGGGAGAGGCATGTTTGGGGGATAGAGGCGGTTATGTGGTCTGAAGGGATTGACTACCGGTGGAGGTGATAAAGGTTGTTGATGAGGAGGATTCGAAGGGGATGGGTCTAGTGGGAGGTCTAACGTCGAACCTATCAATGATGGGTTTCAGATTAGGTTAGAGGGGATAGAGAGAGAAAGATAGTCGGAGTAGTCGGTCGATGGAGATAGGGTTTGATTGGGGGTTTGTTCAAGCGAAGAGGGATTGGATTTGTTGGGTTAGAGTTTTCGATGATGGAGGAGTCGGTTAGGCAATAGTGGCAAGGAGGAGATGGGTCGATGGGAGTAGGGGGTTGCGAGATTATCGTGGGGATGGAGATAGGATATTCGGCCATGGATTCCTGGACTCGGGGAACTGGTGGTTAGGGGTTCCCAGGATGGTCGAAGTAGAAAGGAAGAGGTGGTTAGGGTTGGTGACCTGGTGTTCTGTGTGAGGCAGTGCAATAGGGCAGATGTGCGGCATGGTGCAAGACGGAGGCAGGAGCTGGGGATGAAGACCCTCACATGGAGGGCACGTGAGGAGAGAGGGAAGGGGATGCCACATGGTGCACGGGGGGTACGACCACGTGGCAGGGATAAATAAATATTAAAAATTAAAATTAAAATAAATAAAAAATTAAAATAATAAATAAATAAATAAGTAAAGTAAAAATATAATATAGTTAATAAATAAATAAAAATAAAAAGTAAAGGAAAGAAAAGAAAGAAAGGGGTGAGACGTGGCAGCTCCAAGAGCTGCCACGTGTCACTCCCAAAAAAATCAAAAATTAATTCAAAGAAAATCAAAAATAACAAAGGGGTCAAATCAAAAGTGATCAACATGAATGTTTCTTATCTTGATGAGATCTATAACTTTCATAAAGGACCCAAACCAAACTAAGTCATCTATGCAAAAAGTATTTTTGGCGGCGTCTTATAGATATAAAATACTGCATTTTTGTCTTTTACGATTTTTTATCTTTTAAAAAAAATCAAAATAAAATTAGAGAAAATATTAAAGAAATATTTACACCTTAATCTATTTTTTTGAATTTTAATAATTAAGAAAATGAAGGGATAAAATAAATAAATAAATAAAATAAAGGGGATATATGTATAATATACAATAAAGGCCCAAATCTCAATTTCTCGTACGAACTCCGATTCCTTTGAAATTAGTCTCGTTTCTAAGGTAACTGCATGTACATTAATTGAAAATTGAGTAGGATTTATTTGGGCATTGTGTGAGGGAGATATCAGTATTGTAGTCTATCTAACTTGAAATTAGGATTTGGATTTATTTGTCAATTATCTCAATTAGTATTTTTTTTGTATTTTTCCCTAATTAAGGTTAATGATATGTACACAATGGAGTTGGTTTTTATGTCAACTAGAGTTAGCATTAATTAATTAAAAATACATGAAGTTAGATGAAAGTATGAAGATGATTATGAATGTAGACATAAATATTAATTTATGTAATTTAATTATGAGTGCATGAAAGTTAATTTTATGAAGTTGACATGCAAATGAACCTAAATTATGGGGACGAAGCTCCATTTTCAGCTATTTAGAGTGATGAATCACAGATTCATCATCCTCATATACTTAAACCTTGCTCATCCCCGAGCAACTAAAAACGAAGAGGTGAAAATGAGATTGGGTTCCATATCATGATCATGAGCAAAAGGTGAAAATGGAGCTAGACCCAACCCTTGGATTATTAGTTTGGTGGAACTCCTATTAGAATTAGGGTTTTAAAATCAACAGCCTCCAAGTTCTACACACCATTGTAACAGTTTTATCTCAAAAGTCATCTTAGATCAATCCTCCTCCCAATGCATACCCCATGAACATTGAACAATTGTCTCATGTGTGTGAAGGGCGTTAGCTCTTCTTATCAAGAATGTTGGACTACCATGCAAACCTCTCCTCTTAGAACTCATCCTCGGGGAGTCATGTATTTCCTTGTAAGTCCAGGTACGTAATGTGTCCACAATCGAAAGGGGAAGAAGGTAGAAGAATAAGAGGAGAATTGAGTGTGCCTAGTGTAGCCACATCTCCTTGTGAAGATGGCCAATTTAGCCAAGTCTTTGCCAAGATCTGTAGGTTTTTTGAAGCTTTGAACTTTTTGGTCAAATATTTATTTGATAGTTGGCTTCTTTTGGTATGGGTTTTTATTTGCTCTGCATGGATCTTTTATGACCTTACGGATATAAAATCTTTCTTTCTGCACAATGTTTTGAGGTCTTAGACAAATTATGACAACAATCCATCCCTCATCAGAAGCTTTATATCAACCCATATTTAGATCTTTATATGTCCACACTACCAGAAAAGAGACTCACTTCCAACACCTCATCTGAGTTGAGCTAAGTGCATGGTGCGAGAGTACATATTCAAGAGTCCTACCCAGAATGAGGCGATCAGGTTAGACACTAAGAGTCATTGCATGCACATTGTCATGCGGAACTCGAAGAATTAAGTCAAATACCTGAAGCTTCTAACATCCTATTTCTCGGTGAAGTTCCTCTGAAAAATAGGTGGAGTAAGGCCAAGTCTAGACCACTCTCGATTTTTGCTCGTAACTTGGTTCAGAACCCAAGAGATTTTCAACAATGCAGATGTATGAAATGCTGGATGGAGTGAAAGTTTATGGAATGCAAACACTTATTTTTTTTTCATTTTTTGGAATTATGATTGTTTTTTTAATCTTTTAGAGAAATAATGACCAGTCCAAGCTCATATGAATAGTTGCATCCACTTTCAGACAGTATGGGTGTAAGTACGGACCGTTAGACGACTACCCGTGTTTCTTTAAGATGGTGCCAGATGTGTTATCTTTTAAACCACCCACTCTACTAAGGGAGACCGTAGTTTCCTCACTGAAAAGTAGCTACTCATTTTTAAGCTTAGTAGTTAGAATTTCTACCAAAAAATATTTTAATATTTTTTTGTTTCATGCCATGTAAAGAAAATATAGATTTACACGAAAGTACAATGTATGGGTAAAATAAGTACAGAGTATATACACACTATCCTATAGTTAGCGAGTGCTATGTCCTCAGAGCACAAGAAGCGCTGAGAAGCCATAGCTCGATCTAAGCGTAAGAGAGTGAAAAAGAAAATAGAAGTCGACTCACCCCCTATACATAGGCTGTGGACAATCCAAGTATAGAAGAGGAGCTAGAATGGGGCGAACAATAGAAAAAGTGGTTGAGAAGGGTATATACAGTGGGCATCCCCCCTTATACTTAGGCCTTTACCTAATTATAGAAGAAGTAGTACAAGGGAACCGATGAGATCGGGGAGAAGGTGCTGAGGTTCAATGAGGTTTTCGACAAATTTTCTTTCAGGCGTGTGGTGGGAGGGGATATGGAAATGAAGAATGTGAAGAAGAAGAATCCCTGACATCGTTAGAGGTCATCCTTAGAAGAATAATAATCATATGCAGAGGATCTACAACCATTGTCAACTAAAGTTAAGTGTCCCTTGATAGTTGTTGTACTGATTGCACTTACCCGGTGTACCACCAAATGACCAGATGAGGGACTTGACGAGGAATCTTCAGAAGTCTCCTGATTTCTAAGGTCAAATGTGACTTTCTTGGCCAGTTTGTTTATGGGAGGATGGTCATAATTCTTTTTCCTACCATAAGTAACAGATCTGGAAGTTGTGGCATGTATGGGTTCCTCATCAGATGAATCACTGTATAAATTATCCCTAGTGGTAGAAGATGTCACCTTTTGATGTTCTGAAGCATTGATGACATAAGAGATTTCCTGAGTCAGCCCTTTGACTGGTTCCAGTATTTCATGAATTACAACCAACTCAAAAATTGGACCACTAAGATAATCGTGATAATCCTCATAAATATTCTCCAATTCCACATAAGCTCCTATATAAAGGTTCAACATAGGAGCAAAGTCAAGATTGTTCTTCGTAGAGATGTGGTGAGACTCGAAGTTCATTTCAACAGTCTGTTTCTTGTATGTCTCTCATAGGGTTTGTGTCTGTATTTCATGAGGAGAGGTCTGATCATGGGAAGTGGTAGTCTCCTGATCACAACTGTTGGTTTCATGTTTGATTGTCTCAGGGTTAGGTGTGTCCTCGAGAGTTTGATCATTAAGTCTCTGCTTCATGAATTTAATGTTCTGAGTCCTACAATCGATAGTTGATCTAGCAGAGGCTAAGAACAACTTTCCCAAAATGATGGGAGACTCAGACAATGCTCCTCAGCGCTCATTATCCATGACGATGAAGTCCACTCTATGTTTGACACCTTGGAATTTCATGATGACAGAAACAATTCCTCTCAGTCATTGGGTGGTTCGGTCAGGAAATTAAATGATCACTCTGATCTTTTTCAGTGGTCCGAGTTCGAGTCGATCAAACACAGACTTCGAGAGGATGTTCAAGGTGGAATCGTCGTCAATCCGAACATGAGTAAACTCGATGTTCTTAATTTCACAAGTAACCCTAGATAACTGTTTAACTCAACGAATTTTTCTCTTTTTGGTCATCACCATTGAATTGGCCATAGTAGTTAAATGACATTTGGTTCTAGATCTCTTTATGTCCGTCTTCTTGGGTGATAATCGATTCTTTATAAATTTCTAAGGATCGGGCACATACTCTATGGCCTTTATTAATGGAAGCTCTAAGATCATACTTTTACAAAATGCTTCCATATTAGTGTTGTCCTGTTTTTTTTTTTAATTTTCTATTTTTTTATTTTTGGTATTTTTACTAGAGTTAGTAGAATTGTCAGCGGACCAGTTAGATGCTTGCGGTGTTTGTGTCTGAAAGTTTTGCACATGATGTATCTTGGGTTTGCTCTGTCTGGTTCTCACTTCTCCTTGGTTGTCTATCATCATTTTAACCATTTGGATGACATTATCAAGTTGTTCTATTAAAGCATCGGCACTCTGATTAATTCGAGCTTTGTCATCCACTGTCGTCTCATGACTCGGAGATGATTTACTGTACTTGACATGCTATGACTCCGACATGTATTCCTAAGCCAAGAAATTGTCATTCTCAGTGGTGTTGGCTAGGTCATGAGTCATATTTTCTTGACTCAGGCTCTCATAGGTCTGGTCAAAGGAAAACATTATACACATAGAGAGAATCATATCGAGTAGGGGATGGTTCAAGCAATGAATTCTCAACCATAATCAGGAATCATGTTTCTCTATTGAATTCGATTATGCACATGTCCATCCTCGAATTCGCTCGCTCCATTGTTTCTTAATAATATGCATTCGATTCTGCGAGCGGTTCATATCGTGAATATTTAACCAAAGAAGGAGTGGGGTGGAATGAGGGTGGGGTGTATAATGGCTAGGGGAGAACTGACTCAAAGAAAGGATTCTCCTGATATGGGAATGAATACGAAAATGGTCGGGATTCGGTCATGTAAGCGTAGCCCACAGAGTCTGGGTATGAATACTAACATTCCGACATATTCGAAAATGGAGGTGAAATGATTTACGAACCTTGATATATGGATGCAAGTGTAATGAGCTTTAAAGGTACACAATCCAATACACAATGCAAACCCCAAAATTCATCAACTCACACAGTGATGGCCGTGAAAGTTTGACTGATTATCTATTCAATTTTAAATTGGTGATAAAACAAGATATGAGTTCAATTATGCAAGACTAAAAGGTAGGTTTTGGGCACTATCCTAGGGTGCATCCTCCCCTCTCAATAAGCATAATAAATTCTGCGTACAAGGATGGGGTTGCTCTCCCAAGAACAATGATATTCAATTTTATCTGATTTTTAATTAGTCAATAATATTAGTAGTCCCCTTGTTTTAATTCTATTATCACATTGAATTTGAGTGGAGATCAATACACGTCTACACTGGGATTCCAATTTCCTTTAATCTTATGTGAGTGAAAACGAGGGAGAATCAAAAAATCTATGTAGCGAGAAGCACAACGATGAATGCAAAGTCAGATACTTATAGTGCTTCCTCGCAATCTCCATGTAGGATGCTAAACAGAATTGAAATTTTAATCTATATGAATGCACAGGAAAATCGCTCTTAGAACAAGAATTTTTATTAACAGAGTGATAGAGCAATCTAATTTGGCTAATTGAGATTCCATCTAGTTCGTCAATGAATCTAATACGTATTAGCTAAGCCAAGATGCGATGTTGTCACCACCCCATCCTCCAGCTCTCTCTCATTCTCTCTCATAGATGTCGATCTGGTGGATATCAATGGATCCCCCTGAAGGTTGACTAAGATGGAGTCTTATAGGGAGAGGCATGTTTGGGGGATAGAGGCGGTTACGTGGTCTGAAGGAATTGACGGTCGATGGAGGTGATAAAGGTTGTTGACGATGAGGATTCGGAGGGGATGGGCCTACTGGAATGTCTAACATCGGACCTACCGACGATGGGTTTCAGATTCGGTTAGGGAGATATATAGAGAGATGGCCACAGTAGTCGGTCGATGGAGATAGGGTTCGATTGGGGGTTGTTCAGGCGAAGGGAGATTAGTTTTGTTGGGTTAGGGTTTTCGATGATGGAGGAGGAATCAGTTAGGTGATAGGGGCAAGGAGGAAATGGTCGATGGGAGTAGGGGGTTGCGAGATTATCAGGGGGATGGAGATAGTATATTCGGCCAGGGATTCCTGGATTCGGGGAACTAATGGTTTGGGATTCCCAAGGTGGCCGAAGTAGATAGGAAGAGGTGGTTAGGGTTGGCGACCTGGTGATCAGCGCGAGGAGATGCGGTAGGGCGGAGGTGTGGCATGGCACGTGAGGAGAGAGGGATGGGGATGCCATGTGGCGCAAAAGGGGTGCGACCACGTGGTAGGGATAATAAATATTAAAAATTAAAGTTAAAATTAATTAAAAATAAAAAGAAATAATAAATAAATAAGTAAATTAAAAATGAATAAAATAAAATAAGTAAATAAATAAATAATAAAAAGAAAAGAAATAAAAATAAGAAAAGAAAGGGGGTGACACATGGTAGCTCCAAGAGCTGCCACGTGTCGCTCCCGGAAAAATAAAAAATTAATTAAAAAAGAAATAACAAAAGTGGTCAAATTAAAAAGTGGTCAAAATGAAAGTTGCTTGTATCGATGAGATCTTTATATTTCATGAGGACACAAAATCAAACTAAATCATTTGTGCAAAAAGTATTTTTGGTGTCATCTTATAGATATACCACATTTTTATCTTTTACGATTTTTTTGTCATTTTTAAAAAAATCAAATAAAATTAGGTAAAATATAAAATAAATATTTACACCTTAATCTATTTTTAGATTTTAATATTTAAAAAAGGGATAAATAAAGAAATAAAATAAAGGGGACATGTGTATATACAATAGGGGCCCAAAATCCAAATTTCTCATACAAACTCCGATTCTTTTGAATTTGGTCTTGTTTTGAAGATAATTGAATGTACATTAATTCAAAAGTGAGTAAGATTTATTTGGACACTACATGGGGGAGATATCGACGTTTTAGTCGATCTGTCCTGAAATTAGGGTTTGGGTTTATTTGTCAATTATCTCAATTAGTAATTTTTTGTATTTTTTTGAATTAAGGTTAATGATATGTACACAACGGAGTTACTTTTATGTCAATTAGAGTTAGCATGAATTAATTAAAAACACATGAAATTAGATGAAAATATGAAGATGATTATGAATGCAGACATGAATGTTAATTTATGCAAATTAATTATGAGTGCATGAAAGTTAATTTTATGAAGTTAACATGCAAATGGACCTAAATTACGGGGGACAAAGCTCTATTTTTAGCCATTTAGAGTGATGAATCATAGGTTCATCAGCGCTCCTACTAAGCTTCTTGTACATACATACCTAATTAGGATTCTGAACGAAATCACAACTCTTTATGGTTTCATCAAATCTGATGTTCCAGGTACGAGAAGCTTGTTTGAGCCCATAGATGGTTTCTTTAGGTTGCATACTTTGCCTTCCTCAGTTATGAAGTCCTGAGGCTGCTCCATATGGATATCCTCCTCGCGGTATCCATTGAGGAATGTCGTCTTGACGTCCATTTGCCAGTTGTCGGTAGTCAAAATATGCAGCTATAGCTAGCAGTGCCTTGATGGACTTAAGCATAGCTACATGAGAGAATGTCTCATCGTAGTCGACACCTTCTCTTTGTGTGTAGCCCTTTGCTACGAGTCATGCCTTGAAGGTCTCTACCTTCTCATCAGATCCCCTCTTTCTCTTGAAGATCCATTTACACCCAATGGATTTTGCCCCTCTAGGTGGATCCTCTAGGGGCTATACACCGTTCTTGTACATGGAGTATATTTCAGACTTCATTACTAGCATCCATCTTTCCATGTCATGATTCGTGAGTACTTCGTCAAATGAAGTTGGATCATTGTCAGCTTCACCTGACACATGGAATATGTACCTTTCATGTGGTGCAACTACCCTCAAACTCCTTCGAAGAGGTACGAGTGTTTCATCTTTATTTACATCTTCAGTTTTTGGTTCATGAATCTCAATCCTCAGGGGATTCAATGAGTTCCTTAACTTAATTTTTGTATCGACTGTTAAGGAAGTCATACTCCAGAAATATTACATATCTAGAGATGAAAACCTTTTGAGTCTCAGTGTCATAAAAGTTGGTAAGTAATACCATCCTTTACATACCCAGTGAAGTAACACTCTCAGGTGCAAGATTCCAACTTACTTGCATCCACGTTCTTCGCATGAACTAAGCAACCCCAAATCCTCAAGTGTCTAACACTGGATTGGTTCCGAAACAAAGCTCATAAGGGGTTTTGGGTACGGATTTGATGGGAATCTTATTCAGGATATATATTGCAGTATCTACTGCATATCCACATAAACTAAGAGGAAAATGTGCTTTACTCATCATTGAATAGACCACATCCATCCATGATAGTCCTATTACGTCTTTCAGCAACACCACTTAGTAGTGGAGTTTTAATAAGAGTGAGATTGGATATAATTCCTCTCTTTGAGGTTGTCCTTAAATTCATCTGAGAGGTACTCACCACCTCGGTCAGATCGAATCCGTTTAATCTTCCTATTAATTTGGTTCTCAACCAAAGGCATGAATTCTTAAAATATTCAAAGATTTTAGATTTATGATGTAATAGGAAGACAAATCAGTACCGTGTGATATCTATTTCGGGTCGGGGTACTGAAGGGACCACTTACATTCGTATGTATTAGGTCAAGAATACCCTTGCATCGTGCAACCTTTTTAGGAAAAAAAATCCTGGTCATTTTACCTCGAATACAATGTTCATATGTAGGCAAAGTTTGGACCTGTAGAAAATTTAAGGTTCCATCCTTTATCAATCTATTGATCCTATTAGTAGATAAATGACCAAGACTTTGATGTCAAATCATGTTCGAATGATTTCCATCCTCTCTATTTCTTTTAGAGATTTTATTAGTGAGTGTTACATTCATGATACGTTCATCAATGCACAATTCATATAGTCCACCAAAAGTTAGAATTCCATCCATAATATATTTATCATAATGACTTATGGTAAGTTTATTATAGAATAAGAACAAATATTCAATTCTAACTAACTTGGATACAGATATTAAGTTCCTTCTAACATCTGGAACATAAAGATATTATTTAAGTACTAGGACTCTCTCACTAGATAATGATAGTCAGCAGGTCCCGACAACGACTGTTGCAAAGTTGCACCAG
Organism: Ottelia alismoides; assembly: GCA_037367405.1. Lineage (NCBI taxonomy): Eukaryota > Viridiplantae > Streptophyta > Magnoliopsida > Alismatales > Hydrocharitaceae > Ottelia > Ottelia alismoides. The sequence goes on along the minus strand of JAZKJV010003391.1, from coordinate 1,858 downwards.
ATTCCATCTGGATGATTATCTCCCCCTTCATCAAGATTCCCAATTTCCTGTAATAGATGCAATAAATTTCATACATGAATAGAAGCACCAAAATCGATGATCCAACTACCGTCTTGTCCTACAAGAAAATTAATTTCAGTGGTGAAAGTAGATTTTATATCTGTTAGGGCTTTACCTTTCTCGACGATTTTTTGGTATTCGGGGCAGTTACGCTTCCAAGGTCCCAGCTTTTTATAGTGATGAAAAACACCGATCTTATTTGATGCTATTAGTGTAGAAGCATGAGAAGATGAGCCAACAGCTTTACTCTTCTTCTTTTTCTTTTGGGTCGGACCCTTCCGAACCCCATGCTTCCGACTGCTCTTCCCTTTGACCTGTGCAATCATTGCACTATGGGATTTTATTTCTTCATTACATATTCTGCATACTTTAATGAAATCATTAACTGAACGTTAGTCAATTTTAAATTCTTCATGTGGTACGATACTGCAAAGTTATTGAAAGACTTGGGCAGAGATAACGGAATGAAGTCGGACTGCATGTCTGCATCCATTTGAGCCCTCAGGGTATCCAGTTCTGAGAGATAACCAACCATTTTGATTATGTGCTCTCAAACCAAAGCCCCTTCCTGCAACTTGCAGCGAATAAGTTCTTTCATGATACTATTACGTTGAGTGTGGTTCACATCAGCGAACATCTCTTTCGAATTCAACATTATGTCCTGGACCATATCTACATGTTGCTTATTAGGTACATTGGACTAAGATCCCAGAATATTACCGTTGAAGAGGAAAATCGAGCGCTCGTAAGTTTCACACAAAGCGGGAACTCAGTCGTCGAGTTGACCGCACGAGATCCGACTTCAGACAACAATTAACCCACAACAAATGATCAAACAATGAAAAGCAAGTGTGCGGAGTTAAAATTTATTATAACTCCACAACAAAGATGTGTATAGATGCAAGTATGTGTAGAGTGTCGAACACAGGGAACAAGCAGGTAGATCGGGCAAATTAAAGCTCAAAAATGAATGTGATGTATTTGTCTATAGATGTGCTATTTTTGGCTTTTAATTTTTAATTTTTAATTTTATTTTTAATTTTATAATTTTATATTTTGATTTTTATTTTTCTATTTTTATTTTCTTTTTATATTTTATATTTTTGTATTTTCTTTTCTTTTAAATTATATAAATGCTATATAAGATATATATATAATGTAAGCTACGATCAATATAAAAATTAATAAAAATAAGCAAAAATAACAAAATAAAATATTTTTTGCTTTTAATAAATTTTTACTTATTTTGAGATTTTTCCAGATTTTTTTGCTAATTTTTATTTATTTTTAAACTAAAAAATACCCAAAATAGGGTTTAAAATAAATACCCGTAATTAAATTGGAGATTAAAAATATAAAATAGGGTCCAAAATTCTCCAAATTAATTTTATAGTAAAGATAATAATGAAAAGAAAAATAAGAAACAGAAATTGTATTTTTGTGATTTTTAATGATTTTTTATATTTTTATAAAGGTTTTATGGGTTTTCAATTTTTATGAGTTTTATTTATTTTAGTGATTTTTGGTCTGATGGTTAAACATATAAAAAACACAATATAGTTTTTGGGAATTTTTCAAGAGGTTTTTATAATTTTTATGGATTTTATAATACAAATAGATATGAAAATGACACTTTTTATTATTTTTATAAATAATAAAAAGATGTAAAATTCAAAATAAAAATGTATGCACGAAAGTATAATGCAACATGAACACAATGCTATTTTTTTAGGATTTTTTACAATTTTATAGATGCATAAAATAAATACTAGAAGGAATGAGAAAAAGCAATATTGGA